>SJYV01022019.1:151509-209898 GCA_006410875.1 Neotragus pygmaeus | reverse complement strand
CTAACCTGCCTCTTGAGAAATATGTATGCAGGTCAGGAAGCAACAGTTAGAACTGGACACGGAACAACAGATTGTTTCCAAATAGGAAAAGGAGTACGTCAAGTTTGTATATTGTCACCCTGCTTATTTAACTTATATGCAGTGTACATTATGAGAAATTCTGGACTGGACGAAACACAAGCTGGAATCAAGATTGCCAGGAGAAATATCAATAATTTCAAATATGTAAATGACACCACCCTTATGGCAGAAAGTGAAGAGGAGTTAAAAAGTCTCCTGATGAAAGTGAAAGAGGAGATTGAAAAAGTTGGCTTAAAGCTCAACATTCAGAAAATGAAGATCCATGCATCCAGTCCCATTACTTCATGGAAATAGATGGGGAAACAGTGGATATAGTGTCAGACTTTTTTGGGGGGGCCTCCAAAGTCACTGCAGATGGTGACTGCAGCCATTAAATGAAAAGACTCTTACTCCTTGGGAGGAAAGTTATGGCCAACCTAGATAGCATATTCAACCGCAGAGACATTACTTTGCCCACTAAGGTCCATCTAATCAAGGCTATGGTTTTTCCTGTGGTCATGTATGGATGTGAGAGTTGGACTGTGAAGAAAGCTGAGCATCGAAGAATTGATGCTTTTGAACTGTGGTGTTGGAGAAGACTCTTGAGAGTCCCTTGGACTGCAAGGAGATCCAACCAGTCCATTCTGAAGGAGATCAACCCTGAGGTTTCTTTGGAAGGAATAATGCTAAAGCTGAAACTGTAGTACTTTGGCCACCTCATGAGAAGAGTTGACTTCCTGGAGAAACTCTGATGCTGGGAGGGATTGGGGGCAGGAGGAGAAGGGGACGACCAAGGATGAGATGCCTGAATAGCATCATGGACTTGATGGACCTGAGTCTGTGTGAACTCCAGGAGATGGTAATGAACAGGGAGGCCTGGCATGCTGCGATTCATGGGGTCACAAAGAGTTGGACACGACTGAGCCACTGAACTGAACTGAACTCACTCTGTATGATAGGCTGTCATTTCCTCTACCTCATTAGAACTGATTCAAATGTGTTCCTTTCTATGGCTTATTAATATTCCATTGTGTATATGTACATCTTATTTATCCACTCATCTGTCAGTGGACATCTAGGTTTCTTCCATGTTCTAGCTGTTGTAAATAGTGTTGCAAAGAACAATGTGATATGTGTGTATTTTTCAGTTTTGGTTTTCTTAGGGTATATGCCTAGGAGTGGGATTGCTGGATTATATCATGTTTTTATTCCTAGCTTTTTCAAAGGAATCTCCATACTGTCTTCCATGATGGCTATATTAACTTATATTCCCACCATTAATTCAAGAGTGTTCCCTTTTCTCCTCACCCTCTCCAGCATTTATTGTTTGCACACTTTTTGATAACAGTCTTTCTAATTGGTGTGAATTGATATCTCACTGCACTTTTGATTTGTATTTCTCTAATAATGAGCAATGTTGAGCATCTTTTCATGTGTTTGATAGCAATCTGTATGTCTTCTCTGGAGAAATGTCTGCTTAGTTCTTTTCCCCACTTTCGATTGGGTTGTTTGTTTTTTTCTGATATTGAGTTGTATGAGTTGCTTGTATATTTTAGAAATTAGAACTTTGTCTGTTATTTCATTTGTTATTATTTTCATCCATTCTGAGGAATTCTTCCACTGTCTTTTCACCTTGTTAATAGTTTCCTTTGCTGTTCCAAAGCATTTAAGTTTATTCACGTTCCACTTGTTTACTTTTATTGTTATGTCCATTACTCTAGGAAGTGGGTCATAGAGGACCTTGCTTTGATTTATGTCGAGTTTTCTCCCTATGTTTTCCTCTAAGAGATTTACAGTTTCTGGTCTTATATTTAGATCTTTAATCCATTTTGAGTTTATCTTTGTATAAAGTGTTAGGAAGTGTTCTAATGTCATTCTTTTACATGTAGTTTTCACAGCACCATATGTTGAAGAGGCTGTCTTTGCCCCATTGTGTATTCTTGCCTCCTTTATCAAAAATAAGTTACCCATAGGTGCATGGATTTATTTCTGGGATTTCCATGTTGCTTCACTGGTCTGTATTTCTGTTTTTGTGCCAGGAACATACTGTGTTGATGATTGTAGATTTTGTAGTATAATCTAAAGTCAACAAGGTTGAGTCTTCTGGGTCCAGTCTTGTTTCTTCAGGACTGCTTTGGCTACTTGGGATCTTTTGTGTTTCCATATGAATTGTGAATTTTTTTTTTCTATTTCTGTGAAAAGTCCCATTGGTAATTTTATGGGGATCACACTGAATCTGTAGATTGTGTTTGGTAGTAGAGTCATTTGCACAATATTGATTCTTCCTAACCAGGAACATGGGATATCTCTCTATCTGTTTATTTCATCTTTGATTTCTTTCTTCAGTGTTATAATTTTCTGTGTACAGTTCTTTTGTCTCTTTCGGTAGGTTTGTTCCTAGTTATTTTACTTCTTTTGTTACAATGGTGAATGGGATTGATTTCTTAATATATCTTTCTGATATTTCATTGCTAGTAGAAAGAAATGCAAGTGATTTCTGTGTATTGATTTTCTATCTTGCAACCTTGCTAAATTCATTGATCAGCTCTAGTGATTTTCTGATAATATCTTTAGTGTTTCCTATGTATAGTATCATGTCATCTGCAAACAATGAGATATTTACTTCTTTTCTGATCTAGATTCCTTTTATTGCTTTTTCTTCTCTGATGGCTGTAGATAAGACTTCCAAAACTATGTTGAATAATAGTGGTGAAAGTGGACATCCTTGATCCAGATCTTAGGAGAAATGCATTTAGTTTTTCACCATTGAAAATAATGTTTTCTGTAGGCTTATCATATATAGCCTTTGTTATGTTGAGGTAGGTTCCTTCTGTGCCCATTGTTTGAAGCATTTCAACCATAAATGGGTGCTGAATTTTGTCAAATGATTTTTCTGCATCTATTGAGATGGTCATGTGGTTTTTAATCTTTCAATGTGTCAATATAATATATCACATTAATTGATTTGTGTATATTGAAGAATCCTTGCATCCCTGGAATAAATCCCAGCTTGATCATGATATGTGAGGTTTTTAAAATGTGCTGTTGAATTCTGTTTGCCAGAATTTTGTTAAGCATTATTGCATCTATGTTCATCAGTGATATTGGCTTGTAGTTTTCTTTTCTTTTCTATTATCTTTGTCTAGTTTTGGTATCAGGGTGTTGGTGGTCTTGAGTGTGAGTTTGGAAGTGTTCTTTTCTATGTAATTTTTTGAGAGTTTTAGAAGTATAGGCATTAGCTCTTCTTTAAATGTTTGATAGAATTCTCCTGTGAAGTCCCCTGGTCCTGGGCTTTTGTTTTGGGGGAGATTTTTGATTACAGTTTCAACTTCAGTGCTTATAATTGGGTTGTTCATATTTTCTATTTTTTCCAGGTTCAGTCTTGGAAGATTGAACTTTTCTAAGACTCTGTCCATTTCTTCCAGGTTATCCATTTTATTGCNATTTTTGATTACAGTTTCAACTTCAGTGCTTATAATTGGGTTGTTCATATTTTCTATTTTTTCCAGGTTCAGTCTTGGAAGATTGAACTTTTCTAAGACTCTGTCCATTTCTTCCAGGTTATCCATTTTATTGCCATATAGGTGTTCATAATAGTCTCATAATTGTTTGTATTTCTGCATTTTCTGCTTCAACCTCTCCTTTTTCAGTTCTAATTTTGCTAATTTGAATCTTCTCTCTCTTTTTCTTGATGAGTCTGGCTAAAGTTTTGTCAGTTTTGTTTATCTTCTCAAACAATCAGCTTTTAGTTTTATTAATCCTTTCTATTCTTTCTTTCATTTCTTTTTCATTTATTTCTTTTTCTCTGCTAATTTTGTTGTTATTGTTCTTAATTTTCCAGTTGCTTTAAGTGTAATATTAGGTTGCCTATTCAGTTTTTGTTTGTTTGTTTGTTTCTTGAGATAGGATGGCATTGCTATAAACTTCCCTCTTAGAACTGCATTTGCTGCATCCCATAGGTTTAGAGTTGTCGTGTTTTCATTGTCATTTGCTTCTAGAAGGTGTATTTTTATGCATTTGGATGGAATGTTCTGAAGATTTCAATGATATCCATGTAATCTAATGTTTCTAATCCATCTCATTCAATCTGATGTTTAAGATTTGTGTTTCCTTATTAATTTTCTGTTTTGATGATCTATCCATTGATATGAGTGGGTCATTAATCACTCCTACTATTATTATGTTACTGACAATTTCTCCTTTTATGCCTGTTAGTGTTTGCTTATGTATTAAGGTGCTCCTATCTTGGATTCATAGATATGTATAATTGTTATGTCCTCCCATTGGATTGATCCCTTGATCATTTTGTAGTGTCCTTCCTTATCTCTTTCAATATTTTCTTTCCAGGTCTAGTTTGTCTGATTGCCACTCCAGCTTTCTTTTGCTTTCCATTTTCATGGAATATATTTTTCCATCTTCTCACTTTCAGTCACTATGTATCTAGGTCTGAATTGGGTTTCTTGATGTTCAAACTGGTTTTAGAAAAGGCAGAGGAACCAGAGAGCAATTTGCCAACATCCCCTGGTTATCAAAAAAGCAAGAGAGTTCCAGAAAAAAAACCATCTATTTCTGCTTTATTGATTATGCCTAAAAGCTTTTGACTGTGTGGATCACAATAAACTGTGGAAAATTCTTAAAGAGATGGAAATACCAGACTACTTGACCAGCCTCTTGAGAAACCTATGAGGTGGAGGCTAACAACAAGAAAAATTATGATTAAAAAAAGAAGAAGAAGAAAACTCAAAAGCTTAATTAGATTTCATGGTGCCAATAAATTTGACAACTACAACTGATGGGGGGCAGGGAAAGAAAAAAAAAGAAAAGAAACTACAGAACAAGTCAAAGCATAATAGTAAAGGGTTTTGTTTGCTTGCTTGCTTGCTTGCTTTATCACTGCTGTCAGGGCCCTTTCCCTCACTGGGAGTCACAGTCCACCTCACATCCCTAGGATGACCTCTAACACTGTGCTGTTCTCTGGACCTGCTGTGTGAACAACTCAGATTCTAATCTATTCCTTCTCCTGTGTGTTCTTGCCTCCATTGTTCACAGCTATCAAAACTAGTAAATTTTCTTTTGTGAGAGTTCTCAATGTCCTTTTATAGATTCCATAGTTGATCATGTGGATTTTATCTGAAGTTTGTACAGCTGGTGGGAAGTTTTGGATCTTCTTCCTTGGCCACACTGCCCCTGTGTTTCAACTGTGGTTTTATTTCCACCTTTGCATGTGGGTCGTCCACTGTGGTTTGCTCCTGAGGCTGCCTTGGAGGACTTGGTTCTGCCCCAGTGAAGGCCACGTGCAGAAGTTGTACAGCTTCTTGGGTTGCAGGGATGCTGGCAGCACCAGCTACTCAGGGGAGTTGGCAGCTAAGGCATAAGGAAATATAGTGCTCTAGAGGAGTATGACAACCAGTATTGCCCAATACGCTCCAGTATTCTTGCCTGGAGAAACCCCCTGACAGGGAAGCCTGGCAGGCCACAGTCTACAGAGTTGCAAAGAGCTGAACACAGCTGAAGCAAGCCCATGTGCAAAGACATAAGTCTTCTTTTTTTTTTTTCTTTTTTCACTGTGGCAGCTCTGCCCCAGTGAGAGTTGAGCGTGAAGGAGGTGTAACTGCTTTGTTTGTGGATACCTCGTGGTGCCAAGTGTGGAGGGACATGGAATCCCTCAGCCACAGGAGTTATAGCCCCATCAGAATCTTTTTACAAGCCGCTGGTAGCTGACAATCAGAAGACCTCTTTGGCTATTCTTTCTCTGTAGCTCCGCCTATTCAGTCATTTAGAGGGCTTCCTTTCCTGGGGTCCTTCTCTGTTCTTTGATGTGTCAGGCACGTAGAGGGATGCCCCCTGGCTGGGATTCTACTCTGCATATCTGTGCATCAAGCACTTAAGGGGCACCCTGGTTGGGGTCCTACTCTGTAGTTCAATGAATCAGATGCTTGATGAGCCAGCCTCTCAAGTGTTCAGCTGCCAGTGCTGGCGTGTGGGGAGAGACTATGGTCATGGCTCTGCCCCCTACATGTGACTCAGCAGTATTTCCTGGCTTCCATGGCTGCCTGGCTTTCCTCCACAGGCATTTCTCACCACAATCTCCTCCCTTGCATCCCCTTGGTCTATCTGTCCAGTCAACAGCAACCTTTGTCCTGAAATGGCACTACAATCCCTACTATCGGGAGCTGCATTAGACATTACTGACACTCTCCCTTTGTTCCATAGGCATGGACCTGGAGTGAAGGAGTTAGGCTTTGTGATTCTACTTTTTTTTTTTTCCTTTCCTCGGCTGAGTTTACTGAAGAGAATATTAAAGTGCTTATTGTCTTTGAGAGGAGCATGAGAACGCATAAAGCCTTCTGCAGCTGTGCTCAAAGAATAACTCATAAAGTTAATCACTGACATTTGTTCAAGGACTTTTACAAAAAAGTTTTCCAGGGTGAGCACACAGGCCGCAGCTTGAGGCCATGGGAGGAACTGCTATCTGAAGCCCATTTGTGAGAAAAGTGCTTATGGCAAAGAAGTTTGCTGAACTTAGGGCTTAGGAATAATTAAAATAGTTAGAAGATAAAGATTTAAGGATTGCTGTAATGTTACAATATTCTACTATAGCTTATAGAAATTAGGGGCTTTAGAGATATTATTAGCNAACTCACATCTCTTGTGTCTCCTGCATTGCAGGCGGATCCTTTACCACTGAGACACCTGGGGTGTCCTTCGTCTTGAGTAGACATCAATAAAAACACAACAAAACCATGATAGAGACCATTTGTTGTGCATATACCTTCTGCCAAATGCTTTGTACCCATTTAAGCACTTTACACTACTTTCTTTTATTCCCCATAATAAGCCTCTAAGGCAGAGGTACTTATCTCAAACCGAGAGGAAAGGAAAGCTCAGGGTTTAAGAAACTCATCCAGTACCTCAGAGCTCTTCCATTAATCGAGGTGTTAAATTAATTGGCAACAAATTAAATTGTTGAGAAGGGAGAGGTGGTAGGAAAACAACCAAGATCTCTCCTTTACAGGCAGTTATTCTTCTTAAGAAAAATCAAGTAGAGCAATTGAAAGACCTAGAAGGTAACACAAAGAGTTCAGAGGTCCACTGTGAGAGCTGCGTGCAGTGGAGAGAAGGCTTACATGAAAATTGGGTTTAAGGACTTGTGGTAAAAAGGAGAGAAATCTATGTTTTAGTAAGGAAATCCTCCTATCATTATATTTAGCTATCAGTAACTTCAAAGTTAACCTATGTTGCAGACAGATAGGAAAGCATATAATTCTGGTACTGTAGGGAAGAATGTGAAATTGAATTTTTCAGGTAAACTGCAAACCTAGTGATCTGCTTAATTTTAAATCCCATGTTGGACATCATTCAGGTGTCTACATCTTTTGTAGCATTGCCCCTCTTTCATGGCCCAAACGATTGTAAATTGGATTTTTACATTTTTTGTAAATGTAAACATTTTACATTTTTTTACATTTTTTCATACATAATAGATCAACCACAGTCATAGTGAAAACATGCCTTTACGTCTTTCATTCTGGGACTTGAAATCCTTGCCTTATGGACATGCATCTCTCCCTCAAATGTGGGGACCCTGCTGATGTGTGTGACTGACAGCTACGCCAGTGCGCAGGTGTATAATTAGAAAAAAAGGAAAGTGCTTGAGACTCAAGTGTACACTCGTCACTTTTGTTGTCTAAGATCGACGAACTTTGACAATCGAGCTTTCCATAACTGGTTCTTGGCTGACAGCAGGTGAAAAGATTTAAACTGAGAATTAATTACACCGATATAAAGCCACCAAGGGACATGCCAGTGGGAGATGCTCATTGACCCCGAAGGATATAAAATTTCAGAGAAGCAGCAGCTGCAATGTATCAGTGGACAGATGCTTCTGATCCTTGGGAAAACACATTATGTCAATAAAAGACATGATCTGTAATGAGAGTATATAAGAAAAAAAAACAGCACCACTTTTTAGCAGATAGACTGTTTAAAACAATATGGTTTCTTCGTGCATAGCACCGATGACCAAGAAATGACCAATAATGGTTTAATATTTTTGCTATTAAAAATTAAGGAAAATAAAGTAAGCATTGCTTAAAAATATAAGTGAAATTGTGAAATATGACCAAAATTAATATACCAAGGAGTGGGTGAAAACTTCATGTTCAGTTTGTGCTTCAGAGTTGAGATATCATAGGAAAATCATAGTTTAGCTAACATTTTAGAAGAAAATCTGAATTTGAACTTTGAAAAAAACACTTTGTGTGCCATACCAAAGTTATCAAAATGCAGTCATGTCATATTTTTTTTCCCATATAAGTGGAGAAAGAAGCACCCTTAAGTGTTCAGAGACACATAAGTGAATTTAAACAAATCACCTGCAAATTTGACTCTTTACTTATAAAAAAAAAAGTGGAAAGTAAAAAAGAGAGACTTCACTCAGTGTCATGTCTGAATTATTATGGAATCTCCTCCTTATTCTCCTGTCCCAAGGGTAACTCGTTTAGATAAATCATTTGTACATTACAAATGAAACATTATGTATTGGGTTGGCCAAAATGTTCCTTCAGGTCTTTCCATATCTTAAACACACACACATATATATATCTCATATATGTATAATATGGACTTCCCTGGTGGCTCAGATGGTAAAGTGTCTGTCTACAATGCGGGATACCTGGGTTCAAGCCCTGGGTTGGGAAGATCCCCTAGAGAAGGAAATGGCAATCCACTCCAGTACTCTTGCCTGGAAAATCCCATGGACAGAGGAGCCTGGTAGGCTACAGTCTATGGGATCGCAAAGAGTCGGTCACGACTGAGCAACTTCACTCACTCACTCATATGTATAATATTATGAATATTTTAAAAAGATTAAGGCCATGATGAGATGATCTGCAATTGTTGTAATATAGTAGTTGCACCATCTACTCGGGTCAATTCGTGAACCAGCAGGTCCAACATGTGAGCTGTTTTGCTTCTCTGTGACTGACTCAAACACAGCACAGTAAGTCATTTCCATAATTGAATATCCCCACTAGATCCTCCAAGCCATTTAAAAGGAACATATTCATCCTTGCTAATTGTGGTCACTGTGTGATACTCATTAACTGTTGAACAATTCCTGAAGATACTTCAAAGACTTTAAAAATAAAGCAGACCTTTATTTTTTTGGCAAGGAGACGAGCGCAAGCGTGCCTCGCAATACGCCTTCTTAGTTTACTGGGTAATCAGTGTTATCATGAGATTTCCAAACTGAGGACTGCAAAGAGGCCCAGTATCCTTATTCAGCACAGAGTCCAATTTTATACAGCCACACAGCCAACAATGGTTTTCAGATTAGATCCACAATAACCGTGCTATCCTGAACGGATGGGTTTAATCCATGGATCGATTCAATTCTTTACATGCTAATTTTATTCCAGTTATGCTTGCTAGGTTGAGATAAAAATATCTCTGGCTTTAAAAAAGAAATAACACATTTTAAAGAAATCTCTACTGATTTGTTTTTTGTTGCATTTCATTCTACATACACCCTCAGGAAGGGAAGTCTAAGGGGGAAGCCCCACCCTAGTTCTCTCATACCTTCCTGACTTCTCAGGAGAAAATCATTACCAGAGTCACACTGGGCAATAGAAACTTCTGATGCCACCTAAGTCAGGGTCAAAGAAGCTCATCTGTGGCCCTTACCCTTCAGGATCTGAACTGTTGTGTTCCTGGGGCTTTCAAGGTCAGTTGTTTGCTATCTACCCCTGGGCAGAGACTGGGTGTGCAGGTGTGCACCGACGTCAAGAAGAAAAATGATAAAAAGGAATTAAGGAATAATATTCAGTTCAGTTCAGTAGCTCAGTTGTGTCCAATGCTTTGCGACCCCATGGACTACAGCACACCAGTCTTCTCTGTCCATCACCAACTCCTGGAGCTAGCTCAAACTCATGTTCATCGAGTCAGTGATGCCATCCAACCATCTCAATCCTCTGTTGTTCCCTTCTCCTCCGACATTCAATCTTTCCCAGCATCAGGGTCTTTTCCAAGGAGTCAGTTCTTCACATCAGGTGGCCAAAGTATTGGAGTTTTAGCTTCAGCATCAGTCCTTCCAATGAATATTTAGGACTGATTTCCTTTACGACTGACTGGTTGGATCTCCTTGCAATCCAAGGGACTCTCAAGAGTCTTCTCCAACATCACAGTTCAAAAGCATCAGTTCTGTCGTGCTCAACTTTCTTTATCATCCAACTCTCACATCCATGCATGACTACTGGAAAAACCATAGCTTTGACTAGAAGGACCTTTGTGGGCAAAGTGATGTCTCTGCTTTTTAATATGCTGTCTAGGTTGGTCATGGTTTTTCTTCCAAGGAGCAAGCATCTTTTAATTTTAATAAAGGAATGATATTATTTCCATCCTATACTCTTTACAGGAAGCACAGATAGGTTACGTTGGAAAAAGAGCCAGCCTGGTTATTATACATCCCTGTAAGTGAATCACCTTTAAAAATGCGATGACCTATGGAGGTGTGATAGTGGGATGGGAGGAAGCTCAAGAGGGAGGTGATATAAGTATCCATATAGCTGATATACTTTGTTGTACAGCAGAAATTAACACAATGTTATAAAGCAATTATACTTCAATAAAATAAATAAAATACAAAAATTAAATTAAGCTTTAAAAAGGCCAGTGTCAAACAGTAGAAAGATATCAATTTTGACTGAATCTGTGTGAAATCAGTTCTATGTAATGTGACAAGGTATTATCATAGGGTTCTCCTCTGTTTGGGGCACCCTGGGTGGCTCAGTGGCAAAGAATCTGCCTGCCAATGCCGGAGAGGTGGGTCTGATCCCTGGGTCAGGATCCCTTCGTTGGCAAAGTAATGTCCCTAATAGGCATGGCATTAAAAGCTTATTTGTTTTTAAAATATAAATGCAATCTTGAATCTAAACTATTTGTATACAGAAGTACTTTTCAGAATGGGGAGCATTTGTGTGTTAAGCGCCCATATAAACAGATGATTTAGCAAGTCTGTTCTTTTATATATACTTTTCTTTTTAACTTGGGAGGGAAAAGAAGGATTCCCATATAAGAAACATTCTCAACTGTACTGGCTGAATAGCTTCTGTGGGCATAAATGGAATACAGAAATGAGAAAGCAGAGTTCTTGGTCTCCAGGAAAAAAACATGGCCTGTTAATTTAGTTAATTTATAGCTAGAAGGCCAAAAGACCGTCTTCAGAAAGTTGTTTAATTACATGAGATACTTGCATTTTAAGATAGTCTATACAGCGTATGTAGGACTGCTGATGAATGTACATCAATAGAGAAAACCACAAACAATTTGCTTTCTGTTGGCTAGTCTGTACACAGTTTAAATCTGTAAGTAATTCATCATCTCCACTGGTTTAATTACAATTCAGCACCCTGCCAATTGCCATTAAAATTCAAGGGCTGTTGTGTCTTGTTGCTTAATTGTAGACTTCAGGAAACCAAACTTATGCTGAATACAAACCACCTAAGTTGATGAATGCGCTTTGTTATATCCTGACATAAATTCAAGACATTTAATGGGATATTCTACCCAAACAAGATCATATTTCTAATTCATACATGATACTATTCAAAAGTTAACCCTGTGGCTACTTTATTTCTCAAACCAATAATATATATTTCCCTAGTGATCAAATAATTACCTCCAAGTGAGCATATGACCTAGTTAGAAAGATGTGTTAATGAAATTTTAGAACTTTAACTGTAATACTAAAGTGTTCCTAGAAAATTCTGATAGCACATCTTTATTGAGTATACAGTCTCTCTGATTTTGCATGAGGGTTCAATCCCTGGGTTGGGAAGATCCCCTGGAGGAGGGCAAGGCAACTCACTCCAGTATTCTTGCCTGGAGAATCCCATGGACAGAGGAGCCTTGCAGGCTGCAATCCATAGGCCTGCACAGTTAGACACAACTGAAGTTACTTAGCATGCATGCACGCATGACTTATCAAAGAAAGATGTGGTTCAAGAATTGAGTACTTTAAAATCTTCGTTCTCAAAGGAACAACCACATCGGATTTAATTCTTTCTTTACATTACAGCCAACTCAAGACAAACAGGACTGGAAACGAATTGTAAAAAGCAGTTAGCTGCTTAAAACCTCCTAGATGTCAAGATGATAAGACACAAATAAATGTATAAGAATCAAAGTTTATGATTTTACCAGCATAAGAGTCATATATGAAAAATGAATTAGAGACCTAAATATGCTGTTTAAGATATGTCAGTACCATAACTTTCTTGCTAATATTGATCAAGGCAAAGTAATATGTAACATTTCTGTAAATAGTGTCATTCACAGGCCACACATGCTCCAAGCAGAAAATATTTGTGGCTGGTTCCACAGGAAGAATCAAAGTTTAACTATAATGGCACATAGATATTTGGAAGCAAAAGAAAGAATTAATGTTAACTGTGACAAAGAATTGTACTTTAAATAATTTCTAGTAAATTTATAAGCACCTTCTCTTCCTGCATCAAAATAAGAAAGCTTCATATTTCCTCTTTAGATTGGCAAAAAGCTTTTCTTTAGATAAGTAGTGTTGCTTCCACTCAGCCTTCCTAGAGGGGGGTGTGTGTGTGTGAAATTTATTTCTTTTAATATATTCAATATTTAAACAAACTTCTAAATTAACTCAGCCAAGATCAATTTAGGCAACAAACTTTTTGACTTCAGGAGAATCATAGAGCACTGAAAATCCAAATATGACTACACAGAGACATATTAAAGTTTTCTAAGCTTATTTTTTTTAAAGATATAATTGGACAAAAACTATGAAGATGTCAAAAAGAAATGTACCACAGTCAGGCAGCATGCCATAAACCAGCTGTGTTGGTGATAAACCTTATAACTTCAGTTCGGATCTCCCCTTTGGGCTGGTATCTCCCCTTCCCTCAATGTGGACATATTGATACACCTCTCTGGTAGTGCCTAAGGGTCATAAGGACAGTGACATGCCTATTTTGGCCACAACTGCAACCTCAACACTATGAAGAGCGCCTGACACATAGTGTAACAATTTCATGAATACCTAAAATATAAATAAATATTTGGTGAGTGAATGAAGGAATACATTTCTCTGCATAAAGTAAAAAATCTGAATGTGCAGATTGCACCTTTTGATCTTCAGAAATACATGTTTCATTGCTGTTGATGCATTAAAGAGACAAGAATTTATCCTCACTTGTAACATAGACAATATCTGAAAGTTTTATGGCTTACTTTCTTTTTTTGTATACAGTTAATGAAACTGTTTTTTTAAAACTATGTTCAAATGAATGTTTCATGTCTAAGCAACCATTTAGAAAGATAGTGAAGCAAAATGAAGTGGAAGTCGCTAATTTTTTAGTTCCCCTGTTTCTCCAGGGGAGCTCCCCAATCCAGGGATCGAACCTAGGTCTCCCACCTTGCAGGTAGACTCTTTACCAGCTGAGCCACCAGGGAACACCCCCTCCCCACCAAAAAAAAAAGCATAGCACTTTACCAATTACACAGTACTAACATGTATTATTACCTTATGCAAATCACACCTCTAAGAGACAGATATTAAAAACTACCATTTCTCTTGTGCAGAAAGCTCAATTGAGAAACCTATCCAAGGCTAGACATAGAGTAATTGTCAGAATGTGAAACATCTGTAAACACACAAACCACTTCCGCTCTACCATACTATCTCTGTCCTAATGGAGAAGTCAGTGGAAACAAGAATGCCCAGTATGTGCTTGAACCTACACAAAGCGAATAACCATAGACGGTGGTTGAACAGGGCAAAAAACAATGCATGTGTGCTCAGTCTTGTCTGACTCTTTGCAACCCCACGGACTGAGTCCACCAGGCTCCTCTGTCCACGGCATTTTCCAGCAAGAATACTCCAGTGGGTTGCCATTTTCTCCTCAAGGGGATCTTCCCACCCAGGGATCCACCAGCTTTTCTGTGGCTCTTGCATTACAGGTGGATTTTTTTTTTTTTTTNAGGAGGAGAAGGGGACGACCGAGGATGAGATGGCTGGATGGTGTCACGGACTTGATGGACGTGAGTCTGAGTGAACTCTGAGAGATGGTGATGAACAGGGAGGCCTGGCGTGCTGCAGTTCATGGGGTCGCAAAGAGTCGGACACGACTGAGCGACTGAACTGAACTAATGCTTTTGTAAAAGTGTAAAATAGAATCATAAGCTTGAAATAAATAGGCAGTCCAAGAAAACTGAGAGGCTACCTCAGTTTCTCTCACCGATACCTCTCACCCCTTCAGGTTGAATCCCTGGCTGCTGGAGCTGGACTCCAGCACCTTACATTCCAGTTCCTAGCTGCTGCACCTTCTAGGGCTCCACTTTCCCTATCCAGGGTACATATGGCTGTGAACTGTCTGATTCTTATCCCATTTAGGCTGCCACAGATCAGCTGTTTCACTCTCACCCTTATATGTTTCTTCTCTGATTGGATCACTGCTTCAGTTCCAACACCCATCGATGGCAGGTCCAGGGCTACTACCATTTCTGTTCCCCCGCCCCCCCCACAGTTCCTTCATTCTACCGAGTTTTGTGTGGTTCTATATATTCTTTTATATACTCATGTTCACTCTCAGTTGGTGTTCTGCAAGCACTTCTTTGTCTGAAGATGTATTCCTGATGTATCCATGGAGAGAGATGTACTCCACATCCACCTACTCCTCTGCCATCTTGTTCTCCTATAAATTTTAAAGAAAGAAGAAACAATGAGTATTTATATTTACCTAAATATTTAACATTTCCCATGAAAAAATTTTAAGGATATAAATTTCTAGTTTATAATATGATAATCTGAAAGAATTCCTTTTCTTTCTTTCTTTCTGCATTGATAATTTGATATCAAAATAATTCTCTAAGTTTTTTATATATTAGATATTTTCTCTGTCTTTATTCTTATGATTTGATATGGCTGAATATAGCATTCTAGAGTGATAGTTTTATTTAGTAAGATTTTATTCACTACTCTAAAAATGATGTTCTACTATGTTTGGCTTTTTTTTTTCTGTTGAAAATCAACAGTAATTTGAAGCATAANAAAATAATTCTCTAAGTTTTTTATATATTAGATATTTTCTCTGTCTTTATTCTTATGATTTGATATGGCTGAATATAGCATTCTAGAGTGATAGTTTTATTTAGTAAGATTTTATTCACTACTCTAAAAATGATGTTCTACTATGTTTGGCTTTTTTTTTTCTGTTGAAAATCAACAGTAATTTGAAGCATAATTCCTCTTTATATAATGTAAAATTTTATGCTGATTAGTTTCCAGATATTTTCTTTAGTTTGGCTCTAACTCTTAAAAATGGAATACATACAAATATTTATTTTCATGTTAATCCTTGCTTGGAAGTTCATGAGTATATCTGATCAGATCACAAACAATACTCTTCAAATGAAGAATACCCCAGAACTCCATCAAAAGGCAGCAGTAACATGACAGTTGTATACTGTGACTACCTCTTAACTACCCCTAAAGAGACCAATGACAACTCAACTGGGTAGCTGTGCAGATGGGAAGGAAAAACTATTAGACACTGTATTTTCCTAATATTGATTATTGTGAAATCATAGCATCATCATAATAGGTCCATTAGAAAGATCAAAGAATCAGATGATGTAAGAAGATCTGATTTTTTCTCATGATAGGATTATTGAAATAGTATATGTAGTCAGAACATTCATGCTTAGGACCTTGTAGAACCACCTCTATGACTCACTGATACACTAAGCAAGGCCTGTTACAAGTGAAAAAGACAATTAAATTAGGATGCTAGAGTCAACATTAAAAGTTTAAAGACTTCAGAATGGTGATTCTATTACATTTCTATTTAAGATTTCATCTTGGCTGACATAAAAGATAAATGCCTCTTGGAGGAACACAGTGAAATATCTTAAGTTTAATCCTATCATCAGTCCAATGCAGCTGTTCTTCTAGATATGCTCTTATAATAGGAACAAATATCTTCTAGATATGCTCTTATAATAGGAACAAATATATTTAGTTAACATGAAGCTGTTGACCTGAAAATAGAGAAAAAATACTTTTTCTCTATTACAGTGTAGGAAAACAGCCCAATACAATTGCTTTAAACACAAACCTAGCAATAAAATGTTATCACTCACTTCCAGATTATCCATCCTCTTTCTTGGCCAAAAGATCTGAAACCTTTCAGGATCTTCTAAAGGTATAAGTCAAGATGCTATAACCTTATGCATTTTATCACTAAGGAAAAAATTAAATAAGGAGGCCTCTTGGTTGATTTTTTGAGGGAATATATATAACATTTAGGAAAATTATCCAACACTTTTCCTGAGTCACTCCCCAAAGTAGCCAGCTCATTGTGAATCCCCATGCTAACAAAAGCTCTTCAGCTTATTCAGGCTTTATTTCCTTCACTTTGCACTTAGTTCTAAAGATTTACTCTACCTCAAAGTCTCTATGCTAACAGATGCTCAATGCAAAGCATATTCTTAATAATGAAGTTGATAAAATGTGTAATGCATCTTTTCATTTTAATTAATGTTCCTTGTATTCACTCCCACTTATTCAATAGTTTACTTATTTTGATGACTAATTTTATAGTTAACCACACAATTTTTCTATAATCTTCAAAATATAAGAATGGCAAAATATAAAATATAATACACAAGACCTAGAAATTCTGGACCTAGACTGAATGCAAAAACTTATGAAATTTTTGTTTATTTCCTTGATGAGTGTGAGAGTGCTTTTTGAGTAGTGAAAGGGATATTTCCATTATNCAAAATATAAGAATGGCAAAATATAAAATATAATACACAAGACCTAGAAATTCTGGACCTAGACTGAATGCAAAAACTTATGAAATTTTTGTTTATTTCCTTGATGAGTGTGAGAGTGCTTTTTGAGTAGTGAAAGGGATATTTCCATTATATGAAACATAAACATTTTTGTGTGTGAAGGGAAAGTCCAAACTATGAAAAACAATTAATATAGATGTTAGATAACTAAAATATAGGCACCCATCTTTTTTATTTTTAATGTGACATCCCAAGATAGGTAAAAGTTCAGACATAGCACTCCTCAACTATTTTTTATATGTCTTGGAATGTCTAACTTCTGCAAATATAAAAACTTTAGCCAACTAGATGTTTCCCCTCAGGAATTTAAATGTTACAAAGATGTGGATCAGGGGTCTCTAACAGCCTGCCTGACAATCTGAGGTGGAGCTGATATTATAATATTAGTATAAAATGCTCAACAAATCTAATGTGTTTTAATCATCCCAAAGTCATCTCCTACCCCAGTCCATGGAAAATGTTTTCTTTCACAAAATTGGTCCCTGATGCCAAAAAGGTTGGGAACCTCTGTGATAGATTAAAGAGATCCTTGCATTGGTAGCAAGTGTCAAGTATTATAGAATCTTGCAATACTATACACCTGCAATGGCAGATATCCAAGTGACAATATCTTCAGTCGATGAACACTGCTGTGGATAATGTACCTGGCTCTTCTATTCCTGGAAAGCATAGTTCCCTGAAATAACAATACCTGACAAAAATAGTGAAAGAAAACTTACAGGCCAATTTTTAACCTGAAATATTGGGACAAATAAGCTTCTGAGGTGGCGCTAGTGGTGAAGAAAATGCCTGCCAATGCAGGAGACATGAGAGACATAGGTTCAATCCCTGGGTCAGAAAGAACACCTGAGGAAGGTTATGGAAACCCATTCCAGTATTCTTGCTTGGAGAATCCCATGGACAGAGGAGCCTCACAGGCTATGATTCAGTGTCACACAGAGTTGGACACGACTGAAATGACTTAGCGTGGCATGGCACTTACAAAGAGAAATACAATTCCATTAACCTAAGCAGAAAAAAATTCAAAGGAAGTATATTATTATGCTTGCCTCATTAAAAAATATATAATATTTTCAAAACGTTAAGTATGTACAGCTTTTTTGCTTGTGTTGATCATACATCAAAAATAATTTTAAAAAAAAGTTTTCTGAAGAAAAGCATGTATAGAACTGTTGTCAGTTTTCCAATGACATAAGTATCCCCTGGATAGGGTTAGGGTTGTTAATTTGTTAGAATTCTATGATGAATTCCAACGAATGTAGAGTTTTCATTATTGAATGATTTTAGCTACAGTTCACTTATGAAAGTAGTAGTAAAGGGATCAGTCAAGATGGCAGAGGGTTAGGAGGATACGGAGTTCATCTCTCCCCACAAACACATTACAAATACATCTACAAATGGGTCAGTTCTCACAGAGCACCTGCTGAACAGTAGCAGAAGACTTCAGACACCAAAAAGGAGAAGAAAGATCCCCATGTATCTGGATTCAGTTAAGTTCAGTTCAGTTGCTCAGTCGTGTCTTACTCTTTGTGACCCCATGGACTCCAGCATGTCAAGCCTCCCTTCCATCACCAACTGCCGGAGTTTACTTAAACTCAATTCCATTTAGTCGGTGATGCCATCCAACCATCTTATCCTCTGTCATCCGCTTCTCCTTCTCCCTTCAATCTTTCCCAACATCAGGGTCTTTTCAAATGAGTCATTTCTTCACATCAGGTTGCCAAAGTGTTGAAGTTTCAGCTTCAGCATCAGTCTTTCCAATGAATATTCAGGACTGATTTCCTTTAAGATACACTGGTTTTATCTCCTTGTAGTCCAAGGGACTCTCAAGAGTCTTCTCCAACACCATAGTTCAAAAGCAACAATTCTTCAGTGCTCAGCTTTCTTTATAGTCCAACTCTCACATCCATACATGAGTACTGGAAATAACATAGCTTTGACTAAATGGATCTTTTTTTTTGGCAAAGTAATGTCTCTGCTTTTTAATATGCTGTCTAGGTTGTATCTGGGTAGGGTGAAAGAAATAATAAAGGATAGGGAAGAAGAGTATGACCTGTACCTCTGGAGATGGAGAGCTGAAGGTGAGAAGATGTTCTTTCATCTGAAGAAACCCCCTCCATGCAGAGAGTTCAGCTGGGACAGACAGGGAGATTCTAGGCCTTGGAGGTAGTGCAGCAACTGGTCTGTAGTAGGCAGAACAGAATGAGACTTATAAAGATGGTCCATGTCACAGCCCTGTGCAATCCAGCCTGAATCAGGTGTCCACTGTTGCACACATGGGCTGGTGCTGGAATATAAAGTATGAAGAACAGACCCAGGGATAGGACTGCTGTTGTCTGTGAGGAAATATCCTGAGGGAATGGGAGTTAGGAGCTCCACAACTAGGAATGTTCACAGAGGAGGCTTTGATCACCAAAGAAACAAACCATCATTTTTCAGTGATGTGCAATGGCCAGGGACACCATTTTAGCCCCTCTTCTCACATGTAGGCCCCAGCCTCTATGGTCGCCAAGAATGGCTCCTATTGGAGTGGCTTATTCTGTACCCTCCCCCCAAATGCCATTGTCTTCTGCATCCCCTCTCTGCCTGGGCAACTGGCTCACCACAATCTCTATCTGAGCATCCACCTGCCTAGGTGTCTTATTAGCCCAATTACTGTCTCAGCTCCTTGCTAATGAATGTCAGTCATTCCATCCCTCCCACATGGAAGCCCTGTGCCCGATTGCTGCCTCCACCTCTTGCCTGATGAACTTGTGCTTTATCAGCCTGATGAGCAGATGGCAGTGGGTGGCCCACAGAGATGGGTCTATAACTACAGATGAACCTTAAAAGCCCTGTAGTAATGAAGAGAAGCTAAAGTCTCTCCTCATGGCTATTTGAGTCATGGAGTTACACCTCTACTGACTGCTTCCTAAATACTGTGCTGTGTGCTTCTTTGCTCAGTCATGTCTGACTCTTTGTGACCTCATGGGCTGTAACCTGACAGGCACCTCTATCTATAGGGATTCTCCAGGCAAGAATACTGGAGTGGGTGGCAATGACCTCCTCAAGAGTATCTTCACAACCCAGCGATCAAACATTACAGACAGATTCTTACATTACAGACAGATTCTTTACCATATGAGCCACCAGGGAAGCCCTCCTAAATTCAACACCTGCAGAATATCTGGCTCTTGCAGCTGATAAGGTTCTGGATTTAGCATTTGGGGACTCTATGGAGGTGGCAGGATATACTGAAAGTGATAAAAATAAAAATAAATAAATAAAACCAAGGATACCCCCCAAGATGGCAGAGGAATAGGATGTGGAGACCACCTTATCCCCCACAAATTCCTCAAAAGAACATTTGAATGCTGAGAAACTTCAACAAAACAACTTCTGAATGCTGGTGGAGGACACCAAGCACCCAAAAATGCAGCCCAAACTCTTCAAAAGGAGGTAGGACAAAATACAAAAGACAAAAACAGAGACAAAATATTTAGGGATGGAGACCTATCCTGGGGAGCGAGTCGTGAAGGATAAGTTTCCACACAGTAGGAAACCCTCACAGAGGCATGTCTGTGGGGAATTTGGGAATCTAGAGGGCAACAAGACTGGGAGAAAAAGAAAAAAAAAAGCAAGAAACAAAATGCCACATAATACATACCTAACCACAACAGCCAGCAGAGAAGTGGCCCCGACGCTTGGGTCCACCACCAGTGAGTGGGGTCTGGGCAGGGAGGTAAGGGCCACATCATCAGTCCTTGGGGTAAGGAACATGCCTGAATGCCCTGAGGACAACCTGAGGCAGCTAATGTGCTTTAAAAACCCAAACAGTGGGATCACCAAAGGGCAAAAACAAAAAAACAAAAAACACTTTCCCGTGAAAGGTTCTAACACCTCTTAGTGACCCTGGCACAGTCACAGAACAAAGGATTGAGCAAATATTGAAAGAGAGCAAGTCTGCTGCATATTTGCCTCTCCCTTCCCTGAGACAAAGATAGGCATTTGACAGTTAGAGCAGGAAGGCAAGGGGCTGCTGTAATCTCAGCCCCAGAGACCACAAGTCCCACCAAGCTGTGAGCAGGCTCCCAGTTGCTAACCACGTCTTCCTGGGATCCTGGATGGTTGACATCTCCCAGGAGTGTCACAGCCTGAGATCAGCTCCCCAGAGGAGACACAGGGCACACCAGGAACTGTGCTCTCTTGGCACACCTGGAAAAATGGGAGGTTGGGGTAGGAGGACACACAGCCCAACTGGGACAGTGTACTCACCAAGAACCCAGTCGCCTGAGATGCTCAGCCCTGGGAAGGGCACAAAATGCACAGCCAATCTGGGTCTGTGTCCCTGCAGAGCATCTGAGAACCTGAGTGACTTAGACCTGGGAAGTGCACAAAATGCAAGGCCAACATGAAAATTTTCCCTGTAGAGCACCCGGGAGCCTGAGCAGTTCAGACCCAGGAAGTATATGACACCTTGGGCTGTGGCAAACTCAGTGTGGTCCATCCATATTGAGCACTCCCCACACATGACAGCAGTATTTGTTTGCAGTGTCTTTCCTCCCTACAACACAAATGCACGAGTGAGCTTCAATAAGTGGCCACCTTCACTCCCTGGGTCAGGGCAGAAATTAGACATTGAAGAGACTTCCAAAAAGAGGAAGCCAAAATAATCAAAGAAGGGGGGAACTGCTCTGGAAGTGACAGGTGCAAAAAATTAAAACCCTGCATTTAATACTGGAGACTGCATTTGAGGGTCACCTATAGACCTTGAGAAAAAGTACAAACCAAAACAAAGGACTATCTGACACTGAACTGACTCCACACTGCCCACAACATCTCCAGAGAAATTCCTAGATGTATTTTTGTTATTATCACTTTTTAATATACTTTTAAAATTTAGTTATTTAATATTTCTTTAACTTTCACTTTTATAGCCTACTCTTACCTTTCAAAAAAACTCCTGATTTTTAAAGCAAATAACACACACACACATATATATATACACATATATACATACATATATAGTTTGATTATGTTTTGTATTTTTATGTTGTATTTTTGAGAGTCTAACCTCTAGTCTAGGTTTTTAATCTTTTCTTTTTGATATTTGTTGTTTCTTTTGTACCTCTAAGAATCTAATCTTCAGTACCCATTTTCACTTAGGAATGTGATTACTAGTTTGATTGCTGTCATCCCTTTTGATGCTCCCGTTTCTCATCCACATCATCTCTATCTCCTTCCTTTCTCTTCTCTTCTCTACATAACTCTGTGAATCTCTCTGGGTTTTCCAGGCTGTTGAGAGCACTTAGGGATTTGACTGCTGGATAGATTGTTCTCTCTCCTTTTTACTCCCACTTTTCTCTTCCTGGTCATCTCTCTCCATTCTTTCTCATCTCTTCCACATATAACTCCATGAATCTTTCTGCATGTTCCTGGCTGTGGAGAATTGTTTCATCAACAACCTAGGAATTTTATCATCTATGCTGTTTGAATGAAGAAGTCTTGAGGCCATTGTAAGAGAAGGACAAAAAGACAGAGGCAGGAGGATTAACTGCAAATCTTTAGAACACCAGATAACTCTTGACTCCAGGGAACATTAATAGACAAGAGTTCACCCAAAAGACTATACCTACACTGAAAACAAACTCCAGCCAAGAGCCAGCAGGTTCCAGTGCAAGACACACTATGTTAATTCTCCAACAAAACAGGAATAAAACACTGAATACTAAATGATAGGCTGCCCAAAGCCATGCCAAATCCATAGACACCCAAAACCTCACTACTGGACACTTCATTGCACTCCAGAGTGAAGAGATCCAGCACCAACCCCAAGATAATAAATGCAAGCTCCCCCAACTAAGAAATTGTGACAAGTCATTAGTCCAATCCCTCTCACAAAGAGTTCAGTTCAGTCGTTCAGTCATGTCCAACTCTGCAACCCCATGAACTACACATAACATGCCAGGCATCCCTGTCTATTCCCAACTCTTGGAGTTCACCCAAACCCATGTCCATTGAGTCGATCATGCCATCCAACCCTCTCATCCTCTGTAGTCCCCTTCTCCTGCTGCCCTCAATCTTTACCAGCATCAGAGTCTTTTCAAATGAGTCAACTCTTCGCATCAGGTGGCCAAAGTATTGGAGTTTAAGCTTCAACATCAGTCCTTCCAATGAACACCCAGGACTGATTTCCTTTAGGATGGACTGGTTGGATCTCTGTGCAGTCCAAGGGACTCTAAAGAGTCTTCTCCAACACCACAGTTCAGAAGCATCAGTTCTTCTATGCTCAGCCTTCTTTATAGTCCAACCTTCATATCCATACATGACTACTGGAAAAACCATAGCCTTGACTAGATGGACCTTTGTTGACAAAGTAATATTTCTGCTTTTTACTATGCTGTCTAAGTTGGCCAAAATTTTCCTTCCAAGGACTAAGAATCTTTTAATTTCATGGCTGCAATCACCATCTTCAGTGATTTTGGAGCCCAAAGAAATAAAGTCAGCCATTGTTTCCACTGTTTCCCTATCTATTTGCCATGAAGTGATGGGACCAGATTCCACAGTTAAGAGGAACCACAAACTTTCAGCCTACGGAAAGGGCACCCCAAACACAGCAATATAAACAAAATGAAAAGGCAGAAAAATATCCAACAGGTGAATAAACTTGATAAAACCCCACAAAACAGAACAAAAAAAGGAGAAATAGGGAGTCTACCTGAAAAAGAATTCAGAAAAAATGATAGTAAAGATGATCCAAAATATTGAAAACAAAATGAAGTTATAGATAAATAGAGTGAGATAAGGATTGAGAAGATGTAAAAAAAAAAAAGGGGGTTAACAAGGATCTAGAAGAAATAAAGAAGGCTCAATCAATAAGAAATGATACAAAACTGAGATCAAACACAATCTGGAAGGAACCAACAGTAGAATAACAGAGGTAGAAAAGAGGATAAGTAAGGTGGAAGACAGAATCATGGAAATAAATGAAGCTGAGAGGGAAAAAAAAAAGAAATAAGGACAATATCAGAGACTTCTGGGACAATGTTAAATGTTCCAACATTTGAATCTTATAAGTCCCAGAAGAAGACAAAAAGAAACGCCATGAGAAAATATTTGAGATAATAGTTGAAAGCTTCCCTAATATGGGGAAGGAAATAGCCAGCCACCTTCAAGAAATCCAGAGTCCAAAACAGGATAAACCCAAGGTGAAACACTGCAAGAAACATATTAATCAAACTAACAAAGATTGAACACAAAGAAAATATATTAAAAGGGAAAAGAAACAAACAACACACGAGTGGATCCCCACAAGGATAACAGCTGATCTTGCAATAGAAACACTTCAGGCCAGTTAGTGAATGGCACACAATCCTGAAGCAATGAAAGAGAAAAATCTGTAACCAAATTACTCTGCCCTGCAAGAATCTCATTTAGATACAACAGAGAAATCAAAAGATTTATAGACAAAGAAAGGTTGAGAGAATTCACCATCAAACCAGCTTTTCAACAAATGCTAAAGGTAATTCTCTAGACAAGAAACACAGTAAATGTTTAAGAAAATGAATCCAAAACAAAAAAGTAAATGGCAATAGGATCATCAGTTCAGTTCTGTTCGATTCAGTTGCGTCCGACTTTTTGTGACCCCATGAAGCGCAGCACGCCAAGCCTCCCTGTCTTTCACCAACTCCCGGAGTTTACTCAAACTCATGTCCAACGAGTCAGTGATGCCATCCAGCCATCTCATCCTCGATCGTCCCCTTCTACTCCTGCGCCCAATCCCTCCCAGCATCAAGGACTTTTCCAATGAGTCAAATCTTCGCATGAGATGGCTAAAGTACTGGAGTTTCAGCTTCAGCATCAGTCCTTCCAATGAACACCCAGGACTGATCTCCTTTAGAATGGACTGGCTGAATCTCCTTGAAGTCCAAGGAACTCAAAAGAGTCTTCTCAAACACAACAGTTCAAAAGCATCAATTATTCTGTGCTGAGCTTTCTTTATAGTCCAATTTTCACATCCATACATGACCACTGGAAAAACCATAGCCTTGACTAGATGGACCTTTGTTGGCAAAGTAATGTCTCTGCTTTTGAATATAATATCTAGTTTTGTCATGCCTTTCCTTCCGAGGAGTAAGGGTCTTTTAATTTCATGGCTACAATTGCTATCTTCAGTGATTTTGGAGCCCCCCAAAATAAAGTCTGACACTGTTTCACCATCTATTTCCCAATAAGTGATGGGACAGTTGCCATGATCTTAATTTTCTAAATGTTGTGCTTTAAGCCAACTTTTTCACTCTCCTCTTTCACTTTCATCAAGAGGCTTTTTAGTTCCTTTTCACTTTCTTCAATAAGGATGATGTCATCTGCATATCTGAGGTTATTGTTATTTCTCCCAGGAATCTTGACTCCAGCTTGTGCTTCTTGCAGTCCAGTGTTTCTTATAATGCACTCTGCATATAATTAAACAAGCAGGATGACAATATACAGCCTTGACGTACTCTTTTTCCTATTTGGAACCAGTCTGTTGTTCCATGATCAGTTGAAACTTTTGCTTCCTGACATGCATATAGGTTTCTCAAGAGGGAGGTCAGGAGGTATTGTATTCCCATCTCTTTCAGAATTTTCGACAGTTTATTGTGATCCACACAGTCAAAGGCTTTGGCATAGTCAATAAAGCAGAAATAGATGTTTTTTTCTGGAACTCTCTTGCTTTTTTGATGATCCAGTGGATGCTGGCAATTTGATCTCTGGTTCCTCTGCCTTTTCAAAAACCAGCTTAAACATCTGGAAGTTCATAGTTCACATATCGCTGAAGCCTGGCTTGGAGAATTTTGAGCATTACTTTACTAGCATGTGAGATGAGTGCAATTGTGCAATAGTTTGAGCATTCTTTGGCATTGCCTTTCTTTTGGATTGGAATGAAAACTGAACTTTTCCAGTCCTGTGGCCACTGCTGAGTTTTCCAAATTTGCTGGCATATTGAGTGCAGCACTTTCACAGCATCAGCTTTCACGATTTGAAATAGCTCAACTGGAATTCTATCACCTCCTCTAGCTTTGTTTGTAGTGATGCTTTCTAAGACCCACTTGACTTTGCATTCCAGGATGTCTGGCTCTAGGTGAGTGTTCACACCATAGTGATTACCTGGGTGGTGAAGATCTTTTTTTGTATAGTTCTTCTATGTATTCTTGCTACCTCTTCTTAATATCTTCTGCTTCTGTTAAGTCTATACCATGTCTGTCCTTTATTGAGCCCATCTTTGCATGAAATGTTCCTTTGATATCTCTAATTCTCATGAAGAGATCTCTAGTCTTTCCCATTCTGTTGTTTTCCTCTATTTATTTGCATTGATCGCTGACTTTTTATCTTTCCTTACTTATCAATAATTACCTTAAATATAAATGGACTAAATGCTCCAACCAAAAGACAATGACTGGCTGAATGGATTAAACACACACGCGCACACACACACACACACACACACACACACACAAGAACTCTATGTATACTGTCTACAAGAGACCCTCTTCAAACCTAGGGACACATACAGACTGAAGGTGAAGGGCTGGAGAAAGATATTTCATGAAAATGGGACCAAAAGAAAGCAGGAATAGCAATACTCATATCACATAAAATTGATTTTGCAATAAAGACTGATGAGAGACAAAGAAAGATACTACATAATGATCAAAGGATCAACCCAAGAAGAAGATATAACAAGTATAAATATATATGCAACCAACATAGGAGCACCTCAATGCGTAAGGTAAATGGTAACAAGTATGAAAGGATCACTTCAGTTCAGTCGCTCAGTCGTGCCCGACTCTTTGCGACCCCATGAATCGCAGCATGCCAGGCCTCCNCATTCCCTAAGATGCCTTTTTAGACATGTTTTTCCTGGTTGTTATCCTCATGAAATTTAATCATCAAAGAAGTAGTGTACTGTTCATCTGCTTTTTTACTGTGGCCCTTTGGAGGTACCACAAACCATTCTAATATCTGAGATGTTCTTGCCCAGCATGTGCATAACTTGTCCCTTTGAGGGCAATATTTTTCCCACTGATAATTAATCTGTTATGTGAACTGGGAAGAGTTAAGTGACTGGAGGTCCTACTGAGGATAGAAGGTGACTTCAGACAGCATGAAGCCATGACAAATAAAGTTTCACACTGTCTGAAACGAGTTAAGAGGAAAATGAGTAAGTTGAAGAAGAGGAGGTTGGGGTACTATAATGAGAATCTCCTCTCCGAGTATGAATAAGTATGTTTGGTGCCCACAATTATCCAACACAGTTTTTCTTTGTATACACCTTCGGATTCCACAATTTTCTAGGCAGGTATAAGTTGGGGCAACACCTAACTCACAATAATGTTGGCTGTAGAATGAGTAAATACAAATCATCGACATAAGAAGTGTTGTATGTATCACTAATTCCTCTCATACAGATGCCAATTCTATAATTGCAGATGAAATGAGGGAAAAAGTATATATAGCATGTGCTAGCTTAATTTCTAGATGTTGGAACCTAATAAAGCAAGCACTACCCCATCATGAGCTCCTCCATGGTTTTTGTCTTCCTCTTGCCTTCACTACTCNCCAAGGCCAAATTTGCCTGTTACTCCTGGTGTTTTCTGACTTCCTACTTTTGCATTCCAGTCCCCTATAATGAAAAGATCTTTTTTGGATGTTTGTTCTAAAAGGTTTTGTAAGTCTTCATAAAACCATTCAACTTCAGCTTTTCAGCATTATTGGTTGGGGCATAGGCTTGGATAACTGTGATATTGAATGGTTTGCCTTGGAGATGAACAGAGATCATACTGTCATTTTTGAGATTGCATCCAAGTACTGCATTTTGGACTCTTTTGTTTACCATGATGGCCNTCTTCATAAAACCATTCAACTTCAGCTTTTCAGCATTATTGGTTGGGGCATAGGCTTGGATAACTGTGATATTGAATGGTTTGCCTTGGAGATGAACAGAGATCATACTGTCATTTTTGAGATTGCATCCAAGTACTGCATTTTGGACTCTTTTGTTTACCATGATGGCCACTCCATTTTTTCTGAGGGATTCCTGCCCACAGTAGTAGATATAATGATCATCTGAGTTAAATTCACCCATTCCAGTCCATTTTAGTTCACTGATTCCTATAATGTCTGTGTTCACCCTTTCCATCTCTTGTCTGACCAATTCCAGTTTGCCTCGATTCATGGACCTGACATTCCAGGTTCCTATGCAATATTGCTCTTTACAGCATCAGATCTTGCTTCTACCACTAGTCACATGCACAACTGGGTATTGTTTTTGCTTTGGCTCCATTCCTTCATTCTTTCTGGACCTAGTTCTCCACTGATCTCCAGTAGCATATTGGGCACCTACTGACCTGAGCAGTTCCTCTTTTGGTATCCTATCATTTTGCATTTTCACACTGTTCATGGGATTCTCAAGGCAAGAATGCTCAAATGGTTTGCCATTCCCTTCTCCAGTGGACCACGTTCTGTCAGACCTCTCCACCATGACCCGCCCATCTTGGGTTGCCCTTCAGGCATGGCTTGGTTTCATTACGTTAAACAAGGCTGTGGTCTTAATATGATTAGATTGACTAGTTTTCTGTGACTATTGCTTCAGTGTGTCTGCCCTTTATGCCCTCTTGCAACACCTACCATCTTACTTTGGTTACTCCTACCTTGGGCGTGGGGTATCTCTTCACGGCTGCTCCAGCAAAGCACAGCCACTGCTCCTTACACTTGACGAGGGGTATCTCCTTACCACTGCCGTTCCTTACCTTCAACGTGGGATATCTCCAATAGGCACTCTTGTGCCTTTGCAACCACTACTCCTCGCATTGCTCCTCCAGGCCGCCGGCCCTGACCTTGGACGTGGGGTGTCTCCTCCCGGCGACCCTGACCTCAGACGTGGGATACCTCCTCCCGGCCGCCGTCCCTGAACTCGGATGTGGGGTAGCTCCTCCCGGCCGCCACTGACCTTGGACTCGGGGTAACTCCTCTCAGCTGCCACCCCTGGCCTCAGACACAGGGTGGCTCCTCTCGGCCATTCCTGCACCATTGCAGCCTGGCATTCTAGGCCACTGCCTCTGACCTCGGACGAGGGGTAGCTCCTCTCAGTCACGCTTAGTGCACAGGCCTGGCTCTCACAGCCACCTGCACTTAGTGCACCAGCCTGGCTATACACAAACATAAACTCAAAATGGATTATATATCTAAATGTTAGACCAGAAACTATAAAATTATTAGAGGAAGACATAGGCAGAACACTCTGACATAAATCACAGCAAGATCTTCTATGACCCATCTCCCAGAGTAATGGAAATAAAAACAAAAATTATCTAATGGAAATAAAAACAAAAACTTTAAAGGTTTTTCACAATAAAAGAAACTATAAGCAAAGTGAAAAGGTAGCCTTCAGAATTGGAGAAAATAATAGCAGTAGTAAATGTAACAACTGACAAAGAATTCATCTCCAAAATATACAAGAAGCACATGTAGCTCATTACCAGAAAAATAAACAACCCAACAATAATTGGGCCAAAGAATTTAATAGACATTTCTCCACAGAATACATATAGATATCTATCAAACACATGAAAAGATGCCCATTGTCAGATAAATGCAAATCAAAACTACAATTACGTACCATTTCATGCCATTCAGAACAGCTGCCATCAAAAAGTCTACAAACAATAAATGCTGGACAGGGTGTGGAGAAAAGGGAGCCCTCTTACACTGCTAGTGTGAATGCAAACTAGTACAGCCACTATGGAGAATAGTGTAGAGATTCCTTAAAAAAACTTGAAATAGGATTACCATATAAACCAGCAATCCCACTGCTGGGCATATACACCAAGAAAATGATAATTGAAAGAGACACATATACTCCATGTTCATTGAAGCACTGCTTGAAATGGCTAAGACATGGAAGCAACTTAGATGTCCATTGACAGATAAATGGATAAGGAAGTTGTGGTACATATATACAATGGAATATCCAGTTCAGTTCAGTCGTTCATTTATGTCTGACTCTGCCACCCCATGGACTGCAGCATGCCAGGCTTCCCTATCTATCACCAACTCCCAGAGCCTACTCAAACTAATGTCCATTTTGTTGGTGATGCCATCTGACCATTTTATCCTTTGTCATCCCCTTCTCTTCCTGCCTTCAATCTTTTGAAGAATCAGGGTCTTTTCAGATGAGTCTGTTGTTCATGTTAGTTGGCCAAATATTGGAGTTCAGCTTCAGCATTAGTCCTTCCAAAGGATATTCAAGATTTATTTCCTTTAGGATGTACAGGTTGGATCTCCTTGGTGTCCAAGGGATGCTCAAGAGTCTTCTCCGGTCATGAAATATCACTGAGATACAAAAAAAGAGCACATTTGAGTCAATTCTAATGAAGTGGATGAAACTGGAGCTTATTATTCAGAATAAAGTAAGTCATACAGAGAAACATCAATACAGTATATTGAGACATGTATATGGAATTTAGAAAGATGGTAACCACAACCCTATATGTGAGACAGCAAAAGAGACATAGATATAAAGAACAGACTTTTGAACTCTGTGGGAGATGCCAAAGGTTGGATGATTTGAGAGAATAGCATTGAGACATATATATTATCATCTGTGAAATAGATGACCAATCCAAGTGTGATGCATGAAACAAGCCACTCAAAGTAGATGCACTTGGACAACCCAGAGGGATGGAATGGGGAGGGAGGAGGAAAGTGTGTTGGGGAGGGAAGAGGAAGGGGTGTTCAGGGTGTCCCCACATATACACCTGTGGCTGATTAATGTCAGTGTATGGCAAAAACCACAATAGTGTAAAGTAATCAGCCCCCAATTAAAATAAATAAATTAATTAAGAAAAAAAAAAAAACAAGGATATTCTATGCAGCAATTCTCTCCCACAGATTAAGTGGAGAAATTACCAGCTTTATAGACAAGCAAAATCTAAGATAATGCAGCACCACCAAACTACTCTTACAGCAAATAATAAAGGAACTTCTCTTGTCAAAGGGATGAAAAATACACAGTAGAAGCATAAAGTCACAAACTGGAAAGCTCACTGGTTAAAACAAACATACTGCAAAAGCAAGAAATCATCCCTACATAAGCATGGTATCAAGACTAAAAAACATGAGAGGAGGAGAGTACAAATGCTGGGGAAAGGAATTTCATTTTAAAATAACAGACCAGCAACTTAAAGAAACCTTGTGCATAGATAGGTTGCTAAGTCATAACCTTGTGGAAAATGCAAGCCAAAAACCTATTACAGATACTCAAAAAAGGAAAGCAACCTAAAAGCAACACTAAAGATAGGCATCAAATCACAAGAGGGGAAAAAAAAGAAAAGAAAAGAAAAATGACCTACAAAGACAAACCCAAAGCAACTAAGAGAGTGACAATCGGAACATGCATATCAAAAATTACCTTAAATGTAAATGGATTAAACATTCCAACTAAAAGACCAGACTGCCTGAATTAATACAAAATTGAGACTCATATGTGCTGTCTATAATAGATTCACTTCAGATCTAGGAAAATACACAGAGTGAAAGTAAGGGAATGGAAAAAGTTATTCCATGCAAATAAAAATAAAAAGAAACATGGAGTAACAATACTCTTATTAGATAAAATTGACTTCAAAGACTGTTATAAGAGATAAAGATTAAAATAAATAAATTTATTTTTAAAAAATAAAGTTACTACAAACTAAAAAAAAAAAAGAGAGAGAGAAAGCGATAAAGAAGTACACTACGTAATGATCAAGGGACAAATCCAAGAAAAATTAAAAACATAAGACTTACGTATGCACCTGTCTCTTATACACATCTAGATGTGTATAAGAGNAAAAAAAAAAAAAGAGAGAGAGAGAGAGAGAGAAAGCGATAAAGAAGTACACTATGTAATGATCAAGGGACAAATCCAAGAAAAATTAAAAACATAAGACTTACGTATGCACCCAACATAGAAGCACCTCAGTATATAAGGCAAATGCTAACAGCCGTAAAGGGAAAATCCACAGTAACACAGCAAAGTTGGAAGGATTTAACACCTCACTTACACCAATGGGTAGATCATCCAGAAAGAAAGTTAATAAGAAAACGCAAGCTTTAAATGACACCTTAGACCAGATAGACCTAGTTGATATTCATAGGATATTCCATCCAAAAACAGCAGAATATGCTTACAAGTACACATGAAACATTCTACAGGAAAGATCACATCTTGGGTCACATTAGCTATCGTAAATTGAAATCATATAAAGTATCTCTTCTGTCCATCATGCTATGAGATAAGAAATAAATTACAGGAAAAAGGAGCTATAAATAATATAAATACTGGTATGCTAAGAAAAATGTAACTAAAAAAAAAAAAAAAACTGTGGATCACTGAAGAAATCAAAGAGAAAATTAAGAAAAAAAATATGTAGAGACAAATGACAACATAAACATTGTGATCCAAAACCTATGGGATACTGAAAATATAGTTATAAGAGGAAAAACTAAGCAATAAGGTTTTAATTCAGGAGAAAAAGAAAATCCTCAAATAAACAACCTAAAATTACACCTAAAGCAACTAGAGAAAGAAGAACAAACAAACCCTAAAGTCGTAGAAGGTAAGAAAAGACAAAGATAAGAGCAGAAACAAATGAAACAGACATGATTAAAATAAGAGCAAAGAGCAATATAAGTAAAAACTCATTCTTTGAAAAGGTAAATTTGAAAAAGCTTTAGCTATACTTATCCAGAAAAAGGAAAGGGTTCAAATCAATAACATTAGAAAAGAAAAGAAAAGCAGTTACATTGAACAGCACAAAAATATAAAGGATCATGAGACTGCTACGAGCAACTATATATGAATAAAATGGGCAAACTAAAATGGACAAAGTTGTAGAAAGGTACAATCTCTCAAACCAGAATCATAAAAATAGAATATATGGATATACAAATTACAAATAATGGAATTGAAACTGTATTTTATAAAATTCAACAAACAAAAGTCCAGAACCTGATGCGTTCACTGTTGGAACCAGATGGTTTCACCAAGAAGAGTTAACACCTACTCTTCTGAAACCCCTCCAAAAATAAAGGCCGTCATCACCTTGATACTGAAATCAGACTATGATATTAAAAAAAAAAGCTTCTTGATGAGAGTGAAAGAGGAGAGTGAAAAAGTTGGCTTAAAGCTCAACATTCAGAAAATGAAGATCATGGCATTTGGTCCTATCACTTCATGGGAAATAGATGTGGAAACAATGGAAACAGTATCAGACTTTATTTTGGGGGGTTCCAAAATCACTGCAGATGGTGACTGCAGCCATGAAATTAAAAGATGCTTACTCCTTGGAAGAAAAGGTATGACCAACCTAGATAGCATATTGAAAAAGAGAGAGAATACTTTTCCAACAAAAGTCCGTCTAATCAAGGCTACGGTTTTTCCAGTGGTCATGTATGCATGTGAGAGTTGGACTGTGAAGAAAGCTGAGAGCCAAAGAATTGATGCTTTTGAACTGTGGTGTTGAAGAAGACTCTTGGGAGTCCCTTGGACTGCAAGCAGATCCAACCAGTCCACTCTAAAGGAGATCAGCCCTGGGTGTTCTTTGGAAAGAATGATGCTAATGCTGAAACTCCAATACTTTTGCAACCTCATGTGAAGAATTAACACATTGGAAAAGACTCTGATGCTGGGAGGAATTGGGGGCAGGAGGAAAAGGGGACAACAAAGGATGAGATGGCTGGATGGCATCACTGATTTTATGGACGTGAGTTTGAGTGAACTCCGGGTGATGGTGATGGACAGCGAGGCCTGGCGTGCTGCGACTCATGGGGTCGCAAAGAGTCGGACATGACTGAACAACTGTTCTGATCTGATTACAAAAAAAGAAAAAAAATGTACAAGCCGACATTACTGATGAACACAGACACAGAAATTCTAAACTAAATGCCAGCAAACCAAATCCAACAACACATTTAAAGGAGTACAGACCATAATCAGGTGGAATCTATTCCAGTGATGCCATGATTTTTTCAATGTCATGTTCAGTGGCTCAGTCATGCTCAACTCTTTGCAACCTCATGGATTGTAGAAAATAAAGATCCTCTCTTCATGGGGTTTTTCAGGCAAGAATACCAGAGTTGTTTGCCATTTCCTTCCCCAGGAGATCTTCCTGACCAGGGATCAAACCTGCATCTCTTGTGTCTCTGGAGTTGCAGGCAGATTCTTTATCCTCTGAAACATTAGAGAAATACCTATTGTTCAATATATGCAAATATATACAATATAGGCAATGTGACACACCACATTAACAAACTGAAGAATCAAAACCACATGATCATCTCAATAGACGTAGGGGAAAATAAAAAAAAAAACTTTTGATAAAATTTGACGTTCATTTATGATAAAATCTCTCCAGAGAGTGGGCACAGAGGGAATTCACCTCAACCTAAGAAAGGCCACATATGACAAAACTATAGATAATGTTTAAATTTGGTAATAAAGAGTTTATGATCTGAGCCACAGTCAGCTCCTGGTCTTGTTTTTTGTTGACTGTATAGAGCTTCTCCATCNTCCAAGAGGAATCCATTATGTGGCCAACAGTTGCTCTTTTAATATTGTATAGTATGAAGCGGAAGAGTTTCTTGCACTGGAAGCCCATAAACAATTTATGGCCATCATGGGTGGTCCAAAAACCTCAGGAAGGGGTTGCTAATGCCTGTATAGTGGAGGAGTCTCCAGAGGGCACTATAAGGATTGCCTGCTGCATTGCAATTTGAATAGATTTTAGAGACTTTTGTTGTGAAGAGTCTCATTCAAAGTGGGCTGATTTGTGAGTAACAACATAAATGGGATTTAGTAAAATTTGTAAGTGAGGAATATGTTGCCTCCAAATTTGAATAAATCCAGCAACTCTTGGGTCTGCCTTAATCAGTGGATACAGATAATTGAGGAGTTGATTCCTTGACCAAATAATGCTCAGAAATGTTGTTGAAGTTTTAGAGCTTTGAATCTTTTGTAGAACAATGACTCAGTCCTAATTGGAAAAGTCTATGATGTATGTTTATATATCCTGTGTGAATGTGTCCTTTGAATCTCTTCAAAGGAGGAAGTAGTCAGTGAGGTGTCATACTTGAGTTCTGGAGAGAATGGAATCCAGTTAAGATCTTGCCTACAAAGAATGAGTATGATGGCAGGGCTGTAGAAACACCGTATGGGGAGGCAAGCAAAACTATTTTGTGTTCCTTCAAAGAGAAGGGCATATTTCCATTGAAAGGCTGTCAAAATGAGCAGTGAAGAGAACATATTAGCCAAGTCTATAACAGCATAATACTTTGCAATTTCTGATTGAGTAGAGTCAGTAATATCAATGATATTAGATATGGGAACCTTAATTGAAGGAATTATTATATTAAGGTTAGGGTAAACCACTGCTGAGTGTCATTTGTTTTCATCAGGTTTGAGTACTGGCCAATTTGGCTTATCAAAGAGGGAGACAGTGGAAACAATGACCCCTTCCTTCAGTAAGTCTTGTATAATGGCTTTTGATTCCAGTAGGTCTTGTTTCAGGAGAAGGCAATGGCAACCCACTCCAATACTCTTGCCTGGCAAATCCCATGGACAGAGGAACCTGGTAGGCTGCAGTCCATGGGGTTGCTAGGAGTCGGACATGATTGAGTGACTTCCCTTTCACTTTTCACTTTGAAGCATTGGAGAAGGAAATGGCAACCCACTCCAGTATTCTTACCTGGAGGATACCAGGGGTGGGGGAGCCTGCTGGGCTGCTGTCTATGGGGTCACACAGAGTCGGACACGACTGAGGCAACTTAGCAGCAGCAGCAGGTCTTTTTTCAAAATATATTACTCTATGTTAACCACTTTAACCACGTTTAGTGGAGGTTTGGAGAGGCCTATGGGATCCTTTTTTGTGAGACCAACTTCAAGTGCCAAAGACTGTTTTATTCAAACTTATTGCTTATTGAGTCAAGTGTCCTTCCCCACTATGGGATATTTTAGGGAAATGAGTGCTATGACCTTGGGGAATTTAGGTAAGACAAATAATACTGATGGTTAAGGTGAGACATTGCTATTTGCCATGTATTTTAATGTCCTGTAACTTCTTTAAGTGCATAGGTGAGACCTTGTTTAAATTTCTTGGGACCCCTGGTATCGTTGTTACTTGAGCCCAGTATTGACTAAGGCCATAACGATTTGCCAATTGTGGGGATACCAGTGAACCACTAGAGAGATACAGTGGCAAACTGTCCCCAGCTGGTGGCTTATACCTCTGGGAGATGATGAGTACCTAGCAGGTTTGTGGCAGTTGCCACTGCCTAAAATCAAAGCATTGGGTAGTAGGCTCTTGGGGTGTCAGGGGCATGAGAGTCATGGAGGTCTGGAGGCAACTTGCTGTAGTATCTGTGAGGCCTGGCATTGGATACCCTGTAGCTTTTACATAGTTTGCTATAATGAAACTTGTATCTCCTCATGGGTTGTGCCCAAGATTAAATGATTAAGGAGATCTAGACTTCAGAATCTCCAATATTAGGCCTTTTGATGAGGTTGTTGTTTAGGGGGAGGCTGATTGCCTGGAGGTCCTTTATGAGGCAACAAATAATGATGGGCCATTTATTGCTTTCTTTCTTTTTATAAAAAATAGTGGCAGCCTGGTTAAAAGGCACAAGTAGGTCTTCTTGATTCTTTGGGGGTGCTATTAAAAAAAAAGTCTGATACAGAATCAAGAGACCCTGCTTGCAAGTAGTTCTGGTTAATTGGGATGTTTCACAAAGTAATAATAAATACATTGCACCATGCCAATTTTCCATAATAGCTATTATTCTTCTTTCAAGTTTTTCCAGCTATTGAAGGTGAGAGAATTTACAGTCGTGGCAGGGGGGTGGAGTCATTTCCCTGGTGTGAAGACCCAGTAGATGAGAGGAAAGACAGGGAGATAAGCTCTAGTGTGCTGTGGGAGGGTGCATATTATGGTCCCTTTTCAATAGATCAGTGGGTTGTGCAATAAATTAACTTGGGGGTCATGAAGTATGCCTGCCACTGAACAAATCTCAGCAAATGTTAACATTAATTATTAGCTATGTTCAGTCTCAGTCTCAGATCAGTTGCTCAGTAGCATCTGACTCTTTGTGACCCTTGGCAGCACACCAGGCTTCCCTGTCCATCACCAACAAACTGAGCTTGCTCAAACTCATGTCCATTGAGTTGGTGATGTCATCCAATCATCTCATCCTCTGTTGTCCCCTTCTCCTCCTGCCTTCAATCTTTCCCAGCATCAGGGTCTTTTCCAATGAACAGTTCTTCACATCATGTGGCCGAAGTATTGGAGTTTCAGCTTCAGCATAAGTCCTTCCCATGAATGTTCAGGACTGATTTCCTTTAGGACTGACTGATTTGATCTCCTTGTAGTCCAAGGGACTCTCAAGAGTTTTCTCTAACACCATAGTTCAAAAGCATCAATTCTGTGTTTGATATAACAATTAACTGTGTTGTAGAGTTGCAATAGCCAACTTTTCATCTTCCCATTGAATAAATTCTCAGAGTTACTTTTGAATTTCCAGTAGGACAAATCACAGACTTCTGTTTTAGTTTCTCTTTCCTCCACCTGAATAAAAAATCTTTGAGTAGTTATACGGAACTCTTTGGGAGAGGTCTTGCCTTGTCCTGTCTTTAAGTTTTTCCATCCGGGGAATTTCAGCTGGTGTCAGGAATTTCACCCGCACACATAATCTTACCCACAAATACCACTTGATTTGTTGACTTACAAGGCTGTGCTCCAAGGTGGGGTTGGAATGACTACTGAGCATGCTGAAAGATGGTGGTACCCAGAGTCTTTGGTGATCACTTTTTCAATTTTCTAGTAATGTATAGTTTCCTCTGGCCCCTTTGGGGAGCTGGGATGACATATTCTGGTATGCTTTCATTAGTATCACAGAGCATCACACATTTTCCTTCTCCATTGCTGAGATTCAGGATCCTTTTTTCTGACAGAAACAAAGCAACAGAGCTTGGATGTGTTTGCCGTCTGTACGCCTGCGCGAGCTGCGGGAACCTAACTGAAACTTGCGGTGGTGCGATAGCTGCACCGTGGGACTCGGTGCGGCTGACGGACGTCGGCTGGGTGGGTGGTGCAATAGAAGCTGGCCCAGTGGAAGAAACTTGTCAGTTATTGTACTTCATATTGGAAGTAGAATCTGGAATCAAGATTTTCCCCCTTTAGCAGCTTTGATGGCACAAAGAAGAACCCACCTATCCTAGGAGCTATTAAAGGTGGCAAGACTTCCAAGCAGTAAAATTGGGAGTGATTTGAACTATGGACAGAGATTCGTGANAATAACTATTCTAAAATAAAAATTATATTCGAGGAAATGGGATAAAGAATGTATTAGATCTCTTACTTAAAAAGTACTGTATGAAAATCAGTGTGGAAGAGAAAATGATGTTGATTGTTTCCAATCTGATTTCAAGGATTGAGAGGTGGTGGAGTTCCCAGCTTGGCTACATCAGTAAGTAACTGTGGTAATTGGAGAATTGCACAAAATATTTTTCTTTTAAAAAAGAGAGATAAGGAAATACAGGTAAATAAAAAATAGAGTAGGAAAGCAAGATGCAAACCAGAGTGAGAGAAACAGACAAAACACATGCCACAAGGACCGATTTCATTTGCTGGAAGTGTGCCAGAAGTTTGGCAAGAGCTTTCCCTAGAAGGGAATATGATCAGGCACATGTAGTGTCCATAAAGGTAACACAGATCAGTTGTGCAGAAAAATCTCACTTTTCCCTGATACTGAGACCAGAGGGAGAATTTTCTTTTGTATCTTACTGTGACCATCATACTTACTGTCATTCCTACAGTAAATTCAACAATGAGGTTTCTCTTTAGTTCATTTCTGTACCCAATCCATAACATTTCAGCAACATACAGTAAAAGCAAATGCTATGAATGTTTGGGAGTAGAGTATTAACAAACACTTTTTAAGAGCAGGTAATCATCTGGGATGAGGATTAGTATCTTTCAGAAAGTCAAGCAGCCTGGTAAGGACTGTATCAACTCCACATAGAGACAGGCCAGGGAAGCAAATAATCATCGGACACTAGAATATTTTATGCCCTGTGCTAGGAACTAGGGTGTCACAGGTGAATAAGATGTGGATGGTACCCGTTTTGGTGGGTATTGCATCCTGGCTGAGAAGAGCTAGTGCACATGTGCCACATGAACAGGCTTATAGAGAGGGTAGCCCTAGTGGTGGTGGTGAAGGAGATGTGGGAATCAGAATATATTTATGAAGAAGAGGTATTTAGTATGGTTGCTCTGGTGGTGTTTAGCAAATGTGTAGGAAGCGAAGATTCCAGATGCACACAGGAGTTGGAGGCATTCCAGAGGTGAAATAGAAAGATTGCTTGGATATTGAACTCTGTTTCTGGCTCATATGAACTTCATCTATTAGTCAAGACCATTTTGGTTGGAAGTGACAGAACCCAAATCTACACAGCTTGAGGGAAAGGAAGTGCTTGTTAGCTTGTTGAATCAAGAATGCATTGATCAACCAAACGGCAGGAAGACCGGAGGACATCTGGGCCTTGGGAAACCAGAGACTCTTGAATGTCATAGGAAGCTGTACTTTCCTTTTCTTGTCTCTGTTTCTTTGTGCAGTTTTTGTTGTTGTTTTCCATTTCATTGTTGTTTTGTGTGTGTGTTTAGTTTGTTTTTGGTTTATTTATTTTTTTGGCCTCACCGCTGGCTTGCAGGATCTTCGTTCCCCAACCAGGGATCAAACATATGGCCGGGGCAGTAGATCACTGAATCCTAAACCGCTGGACCACCAAGGAATTCCCTCTCTGTGGGGAGAGATTGTTTTTTTCCCTGAAAACTGGCTTTCTCCACCCTGGACACTGGCCTTTGTTAACTCTAAGGTTTTTCATCTTAAGATCTCTGCCACTCAAGATATTGACTGTTTATTTAAAATTTGAAAAACTCTGGAGAAAAGATTTGGGTTTGGTTAGGAACTAATTAATAGAAGCCAAGGTGGGGATGTGGAGAAGGAAATGGCAACCCACTCCAGTGTTTTTGCCTGGAGAATCCCAGGGACAGTGGAGCCTGGTGGGCTGTTGTCTATGGGGTCGCACAGAGTCAGACACGACTGAAGTGACTTAGCAGCAGCAAGGTGGGGATGGGGTCAAGGAAAAACATGAAAGCTATCCTAATAGACATATAGTTGAGGGGACAGGCTACTCCAGGAAGATGGTTGCTGGATAGACAGTTTTAGTTATCTGTCTTGCTTATTAAATTCTTATTATAACAGCCTCAAGGCCAGAGCTGGGGATATGAGACAGTATTCAATATTCTCTCTCAGGAATACCCCTGCCCCTGCGAAAATCAGTAGTTCCTGGATAGCCTGCTCTCAAACTCCACTTCTCACATGTTCCCTCCTGTTAGTACTTTCATCCAAAATTTGGGGCAAAGCTATCCAACTGTGATCTTGGGATCCGTCTGTCTCCTTGAGCCTCTCTGAGGCCTTTGAATGTTTCTTTTGGATTGTAAGAAATGAATTCTCCCTCCAGCAAGGAGCAGCATGTACTCTACTCTATGCTTTCTTACTTGGTTATTCAGGTGTCCTGTGGGAGCTTCTTGCAGTAACTAGGAAGGCCAGGTAATAAGTCACCATCATTAGATTGCCACCAGGCCTCTAATGACTCTTTTTCTTCCAGTGATGATAAACATCAGGGACCTTGTTATGCTGTAGACCCCAGGGAGTATATGGACATGCAGCTTGGACCATTGGCTGAGACCTTAGGGAACATACCCCATCCCTGGTGAGTGAGGGAATTGTAACCCATAGGTTTCTACGGGATGTTGCAAATCATACCAGAATAGAAAATATATACTTAACCCCTTATGTAAGCTGTTTGAATCAAAGGCTAAGAATGTTGAATCGCTCCTCAGGGATAAGCACACCAATCCAGATGCTGGGAGTCTGTTTCATCTTCAGAGATTTCTTTCCTTTGGAAATCGTTCACATAGTATTAACAGCTATTTTAACATGAATACAATACTTCATAATTTCCTCGGATCCTATGTGCTATTATTTCATTGTAATCTTTACAAAACTCTTATAAAGTAGGCACTAGTAGTACCATTATTTTACAAATGATAACTGGAACTTTGAGAGGTTAAGTTGTTGCTGAGGGCTAATTGGAAGGACTGATGCTGAAGCTGAAACTCCAATACTTTGGCCACCTCATGAGAAGCATTGACTCATTGGAAAAGACCCTGATGCTGGGAGGGATTGGGGGCAGGAGGAGAAGGGGATGACAGAGGATGAGATGGCTGGATGGCATCACTGACTCAACAGACATGTGTTTGAGTGAACTCCGGGAGTTGGTGATGGACAGGGAGGCCTGGCGTGCTGCAATTCATGGGGTCGCAAAGAGTCAGACACGACTGAGCAACTGAACTGAACTGAAGGATTATTTTAATGCTTGATTATAATGTGACCCTTTGACAAGACTCCATTGTTGGGGGACTTCCAATATGGCAGAGGAATAAGACAGGAGATCACCCACCTCCCCACAAATACATCAAAAATTCATTTGCATGTGGAACAACTCTTACAGAACACCTTCTGAATGCTGGCAGAAAACCCCAGGTTTCCAAAAAGGCAAGCCAATCTCCTTAGAATGAGGTAAGGCAAAAGATAAAGATAAAAAAGAGACAAAAGATTTCAGGACAGGGACCTGCACCCCAGGGAGGGTGCTGTGAAGGAGGAAAAGTTTCCACACACTCAGAGTCTGGACTACGTAGGGGGTTTGGGGGGAGCTTCAAAACTTCAGAGGGGAATGCGGCAACAGTTTCTCAGAAGGCAAAACAGAGAATTCACCGTAGAGGTGGTTGCTGAATAGCACTTTCCAGCTGAGGAAGGGCTTGAACTCTTGCACCCATCACGGAGAGTGGGGGCTGGGTGCTGAGGCTCAGGCTTATGATGGGTGGGGGTGGGGGTGGGACCACAGGGAGAGGATTGGGATTGACTGTCATGAAGATACTCTGAGGGGGCAAATGCGACAGCTGAGGGAGTGCAGGGAAGATACTGGGCCCCCCAGAGACAAGAGATCATTGGCATCAGGGCCCTTTAACTCTGCCCACTCCCAGGCAGCAACTGTATACCCAGTGGAGGCCGCTAAAATGAGCAGAAGTACCAGCGGTGGAGATAGATGTGACTCCAGTTCACAATCCCAGAGGGGGAAGTGTAAGTCACTGCTGCTGCCAAAGCCAGGGAGAGTGCCCGAGGAAGCAAACAAAATGCCACTGCTGTGGTGTCGAACCCAGAGGACTACTAGAGAACTCCCAATCCCTTAGAGCATTAATTGGCAAGAGCTGTCCCAAAGGCCTCCATTTCAGCGATAAGACCAGATGCCACCCAAAGTCCAGCAAGCTTCAGGGCCAGATGCCTGATGCCAATCCTTCAGCAAAACGGGAACACAATCCTGCCCATTAGCAGACAGACTGCCCAGAGTAATACCAAGCGCATAGACAACCCAAAACACATTACTGGACACAGCATTGATTTTCAGAGAGGCAAGATCCAACTCTATCTACCAGAATACAGACACAAGTTCCCTCAATGAGTATTGTTAAAATGCACTAGTCCAACCCTACCTATGGGGGCAAACCCCACAAATTAGAGAAACTATGAGCTTTCCAGCCTGCAGAAAGGAGACCACAAACACAGTAAGTTAAACAAAATGAAAAGACAGAAGAAATGTTTAACAAGGGCCTAGAAGAAATAAATTATTTAAAAGATGGAATCAAGACTTCCAGGAGAAATATCAACAACCTTAGATATGTGGGTGATACCACTCTAATGGCAGAAAGCTAAGAGGAACTAAAGAGATTCTTGATGAGGGTGAAGGAGGAGAATGAAAAAGCTGGCTTAAAACTAAATATTAAGAAAACTAAGATCATGGCATTTGGTCCTATCACATCATGGCAAACAGAAGGGGAAAAGGTGGAAGCAGTGAGAGATTTCATTTTCTTAGGCTCTAAAATCATGCAGATGGTGACTGCAGCCATGAAATTAGAAGATGATTCTTCTTAGCAGGAACACTATCACAAACCTAGGCAGTGTGTTAAAAAGCAAAGATCGCTTTTCCAAAAAAGGTCCATAAATTCAAGTCTGTGGTCCTTCCAGTAGTCCTGTATGGATGCGAGATTGGACAATAAAGATGGCAGAGCACTGAAGAATCGATGCTTTCAAACTGTGGTGCTGGAGAAGACTCTTGAGAGTCCCCTGCACAGCAAGGAGATCAAACCAGTCAACTGTAAAGAAAATCAACCCTGAATACACATTGGAAGAACTGATGCTGAAGCTGAAGCTCCAGTACTTTGGTCACCCGATGCGAACAGCCAACTCATTGGGAAAGAAGCTGATCCTGGGTAAGATTGAATGCAAACGGAGGAGAGGGCAACAGAGGATGAAATGGTTCGATGGCATCACCTAGTTAGTGGACATGAACTTGAGAAACTTCAGGAGATGGTGAGAGACAGGAAGGCTTGGTTAGCTGCAGTCCATGTGGTCACAAAGAGTCAGACATTGTTGTTGGTGACTGAACAACAGCAACAGGAAGAAATAAGGAATAGATAATCAGCAATGAACAATATTATAACCTAGATTAAAAATACACTAGAGGGAACCAGTAGTAGATTCTCATGGAAGAATCTCCTCTTAAACCGTACTCTTACATCTTCAGAGGTTCCTAAGCGGATGAAGGCAACCCTAGATGCCAGGTGTAGGATGAAAACATCAATTCTACTTCTTTTCCAGGAAAATGGCCAGGTGCAGCTATAAGAAGAAAGAACTGTTGTTTCCTGTGAAGGGAAATAAAAAACCCGTATTTAAGAGTTTAAGACAAATTAATGACCTGCATCTCAGGGCCCCAAAGGATGTAGGTTACATTACCACATGTATTGCTTCATAATTAATCCTAAATGTTGAGGCAAGAATGCAATTGTTGGCTTTCCACATTTCTCATTTATTCAGATCATATGAGAAATAAAAGTTTATACTGGCACAATTAAATGTTGTTGAATCTATGCCATTATCTTCCCTCACTCCACTGTAATATAAACACCATGAAAAGAAGAATCTTTGTCTGTCTGTCCACTATTCTATCTCTATAACTCTGAACAATACCTGAAATCCAGTAACTTTGTCAATATTTGCTGAATAAATTGATGTAGTTCTCCCGCTGGAACATTAATATGTGTAGGTTTTTCTTTTGGAGACTTTCCTTTTACCCTTGTTTGGTTCATATGTGCGTTTTCTGTCCTAGGAAGGATTTGTGGTCTGAATGTGGCTTTTATTAATCTTCTACTCAACTGCCTTGACAACTGTTTTTTTAATACTGAAAAAATATCTCAAGGAATGCTTTCCACTAAAGGACTTGGAGTTTTAAACTTCATGTAGATTTGGCAACAAAATAAAATACACACACATGCTTTAAGGTATGTGTCTTACATAAAAAGAACTGGTAATTTGTCATCCGTATAAAACACAGATAGAGGATCAAATTTTCAGGATAAATGATAAAGTGTGCTATGCCCACAGAACTCAGTCATCGATAAAAAACCAAAAATTCCTTTATTTTTTGCTCTTACTACTTGTCCCTCACAGTTCTCCTGTGAATTGGCTGATGGAACATCTGTTATTTGAATGGTTGCTAGCAGATGTGGTATAGGGAGAAATTACGTGCTCTACCCTAGAACTTGTCCCTTGGCTAGATTGCATTTTCTGTCACTACAAGGGAGGTACAGATAGTTGGGTAATGACTATCACAATGATCACTCAACCAGAGTGTCTTAGATTCATTCTATATCTGGAGGTATTTCATGAGAAACTCAAGAGAATTTTCNTTTCGAACTGTGGTGTTGGAGAAGACTCTTGAGAGTCCCTTGGACTGCAAGGAGATCCAACCAGTCTATTCTGAAAGAGATCAGCCCTGGGATTTCTTTGGAAGTAATGATGCTAAAGCTGAAACTCCAGTACTTTGGCCACCTCGTGTGAAAAGTTGACTCATCGGAAAAGACTCTGATCCTGGAAGGGATTGGGGGCAGGAGGAGAAGGGGACAACAGAGGATGAGAAGGCTGGATGGCATCACTGACTCAATGGACGTGAGTCTGAATGAACTCTGGGAGTTGATGTTAGACAGGGAGGCTTGACGTGCTGCGATTCATGGGGTTGCACAGAGTTAGACATGACTGATAGACTGAACTGAACTGAACTGATAGATAATGTTACATTTAATGGTGAAGAGTGGAAAGCATTTGCTCTAAGATCAGCAAAAAGAGAAGTAGCTTTACTCTTGCCAGTCTGATTCAACATAGTTTTGGAAGTCTTAGCCATGAAAATTAGAGAATATTAAAAATAAATAAATTGGAAATGAAGAAGTAAAACTGTCACTGTGTTTGCAGATGACAAGCTACTATATATTGGAAATCCCAAAGATGTTACCAAAAGCTCCTGTAGCTGGTTAAGGAACTCGGTAAAGTTGCAGGATACAAAAATAATACACAAAAATATCTTAAATTCCTATAAACTAACAATGAAAGATTGGAAAGAGAAATTAAAGGAAAAAATCCCATTTAAGAATGCATCAAACAGTATAAGATACCTAGGAATAAAGTTGCTTAAGGAAAAAATGTAACTGTACTCAGTAAAATATAAGGTACTGATGGAAGATATGAAATATGACACAAAGAGATGGAGATATATACCATGTTCTTGGCTTGAAAGAATTGATATTGTCAAAATGCCTGTACTACCCAAAGCAGTCTACAGATTCAATGCAATCTCTATCAAATTATTAATGTCATTTTCCCCAGAATCAGAAATATTCAATTTGTATGGATAAAAAAGGACCCAGATTGCCACAGCAATCTTGAGAAAGAAAAATAGAGCTGGGGGAATCAGGTTCCTTGACTTTGAGCTATACTACAAAGCTACTTTAATCAAAACATCTTGGTGCTGGAACATAAGCAAATATAGATCAATGGAAAAGGGCAGAAAACCCAGAGATAAATCCATGCTCCTATGGTCACTTAATCTATGACAAATGAGGAAAAAATAAAAAAGACAGTCTCTTCAATAAATGATGTTGAGAAAATGGATAGCTACATGCAAAATGTATGAAATTATATCACTTCCTAATATTATGTTCAAAAATAAACTCAAAATGGATTAAAGACAAACATAAGGCTGGGTATTATAAAACTATTAGAGGAAAATATAGGTAGAAAACTCTGACATAAATCATAGCAATATATCTTTTGATCTGCTTCCTAGAAAATAAAAACAAAAACACAGATGGGACCTGATGAAATTTAAAAGCATTTGTAGAGCATCAGAATCCATAGACAAGATGAAATGATAATCTTCAGAATGGCAGAAAATATTTGCAGACAAATCAATCAACACGAGATTAATCTCCAAAATATAAAAGCAACTCATGCAGCTCAATATCAGAAAAATAATAAAAAAGTGGTCAGAACACCTAAATAGACATTCCTCTAAAGAGGATGTACATATGGCCAACAAACACGTGAAAAATATGTCCAGCATCAGTCATTATTGGAGAAGTGCACATAAAGACTACAATGAAGTATCACCCCACATCAGTCCGAATGACAATTATCAAAAACTCTACAAACAGTAAATGCTGGAGAGAATGTGGAGAAAAGTGAATTTTCACTTTTGATGGAATGTAAATTGATACAACTAGTATTGAGAACAGTATATGGGTTCCTTAAAAAAACTAAAAATAAAACTACCATGTGACTCTGCAATCTCACTACTGGGATATACCCAGAGAGAATAGTAGTTCAAAACGATGCATTTACTTCAAGTTCATTGCAACACTATTGCAACGCTAGTTCCTTCCAGGACATGCAAGCAACCTAGATGACCATCAAAAGATTAATGAATGAAAATGTGGTACCCATATACAATGTAATATTACTCAATGATAAAAAGTTATGAAGTTGGGTCCTTTGTAGTGATGTGGGTGAACCTGGAGTCTGTCATACTGAGTGAAGTAAATCAGAAAGAGAGAGAGAAGAAAAAAGAAACAAACACCCTCATATTAGCACACACACACACATATAATCTAGAAGTGGGGGAAGGAGAGAGTGGAACACATTGAGAGTAGCATTGACATATATATTCTAATATGTGTGAAATTGATAGCTAATTTGTACCTGCTGTATAGCACAAGAAGTTCATCACAGTGCTCTGTGATGACCTAGAAGGGTGAAATCAGAGTCTGAGATCAAGAGGTAGGGGATATATGTGAGTGTATAGCTGATTCACATTGTTGTAAAGCAAAAACTAATACCACATTGTAAAATAATTATACTCCAATCAATTTTTAAAACTCATGAGAAAAAAATCAGACAAGCCCCATTTGAGGGATTTTCTACAAAACCAGGAAGGTCACTGAAAATAATGAAAGTCTAAGAAACTATCACAGCTGAGAAGAGCCTGATGAGACATGACAATTAAATATAAAATGGTATCTAGGATGGGGCCTTGGCACAGACAAAAGATGTTCGGGGAAAACTAAGAAAATATGAATAAATATGGACGTTAGTTAAGTAAAAAAGGAAAATATTTTTTAATTCTTGTAGTGTCAATTTTTGTAAGCTGTATCTTCTTATTTTTCCCTCCTATTTTGCTAAGGTACATTATTTAACATGTATTTGGTTAAGCTATATATGGTTTTTCCAGTGATTATGTATGGATGTGAGTTGGACTGTGAAAAAAAGCTGAGCACCGCAGAATTGATGCTTTTGAACTGTTGTTGGAGAAGACTCTTGAGAGTCCCTTGGACTGCAAGGAGATCCAACCAGTCCATCCTAAAGGAAATCAGTTCTGGGTGTTCATTGGAAGGACTGATGTTGAAGCTGAAACTCCAATACTTTGGCCACTTCATGAGAAGAGTTGACTCACTGGAAAAGACCCTGACGCTGGGAGGGATTGGGGGTAGGAGGAGAAGGGAGTGACAGAGGATGACGTGGCTGGATGGCATCACCAATTCGATGGAGATGAGTTTGGGTAAACTCCAGGAGTTGGTAATGGACAGGGAGGCCTGGCGTGCTGTGGTTCATGAGGTCAGGAAGAGTCGGACACAACTGAGCAACTGAACTAATAGTAGTCAAAAATATTTCCAGATATTTATTTGTTTATGTTTAAATTTTAAATAAAATCCTCTCATCTTTGTTTGTTTGTTTGTTTTCTTCTTTATTTAATCCTGACGTTGGTCAGTTGTGCCTTCTGTTTCTCTTTTGTGCTTTGTTTCTCCATCTCTGTTGCTTTTTCTGTCACTCTATCTCCTTCTCGGTCACTTTAACTCCCCTCCTCCCTTTTGTTTGCTCTTTCTCTTACTTTCATATTAATTCTTTCTTTTTAATTCATTAGTTTTCATTGGCATTCATGAATTTATTAAGGATTTGGTAAAAAAAAAAAAAAAAAATTTTTTCCTAATTTTTGCTGTCTTTGTTTATTTTCTGTCTTATTAACTTATTTACCTCTAAGTGAGACTGTTCCAAGTTAACATTAGTCTCTTTTCAAGAGATGATCATATAAATCACTGAAACAGGACCTATTTTTATAGCAAAAGGATTCACTAACATATTTACAATTATATTCACATAGAAAAGTTGTATTTTAAATCTAGTTTCTCTATTTAGCTGGTAATATTTATTTTACTTATATATTTATTAGTCTCTGTGTCATATGTCAAGGTACATATGTATTTTACTGTTCAATAAGTTTGTAGTTTCACAAGTTTTCTCAAATCTTCTGGAAAGATAAGAGCAAAAATTCAATGGATATACTACCATTGTATTTTAGTCACACAGTCATGTCTGATTCTTTTGCGACTCCATGGACTGTAGCTTGCCAGGCTCCTCTGTACATGGTACTTTGCAGGCAAGGATACTTCTCCGGGGTATCTTCCTGACCCAGGGATGAAACCCACATCTCCCACATTGGCAGGTGGATCTTTACCACTGAGCCCCTGGGAAGCCAAATAACCTATTATTTAGACTTTTATTTTTGTTTTCCAATTTTTAGGTTAAAGGGGCATTTGTTAGTTGGAATAATTTGTGTTATGTTGGATCCTGATGAGTTTGAATGATATAATAAGTTTATTGTACATTTGCACTTCAACTTTTCTTCATGTCTCCTTATATGGGCACCAAATTTGGCTCTGACTGTTTAAGGATATAGTTTTTTGAAACAGAGATAAGTATCTATTGTTCAGTTATTATAAGAACACAATACTTTTTAATCCTAAGCAATTACTTTTCCTACTAAAAAGATAATCAGCAAACTTAACTAAAAATATTTTAACTAAAAATGTTTGATCAGCTTTAATTGATTGTTTATCAGACATATCTATATCAAATAGAAAATGAAGAGGGTGCCTTTGGCTTAACATGAGGTTTCATTATTTAATTTAAATATTATGTATCCTTATAGAAACTTTTAAAGATCAGTATACAGTTTCTGAAATATCAGAATAACGTTTTTACCATTAATGAGGACTTGTAAGAACTGATTGGTTCATGCTTGGCTTTTGTTTTGGTAGAAAATATCTTAAATTTATAAAGGTAAAATTAGAAATAATTTTTAATTGATTAATAGATGTGTTGTACATCTTAATGACTTGTTCATTTCAACAAATAACGATCTGATTCTCTGTCACAGAAATTCCTTAAAGTGTTTCTTGTATTGCATGAATAAATAGTGTTCATTCTTCATGTAGCACAGAATTCCAATATAGTGTAAACGAATTTATTGCTAATAATCCATAACTGCTGCAGTTTCTGTCAGAACACTGTCAAGAAGCATTTGGCAGAAAAAGCTAATTTCATTTGGGACAATCAGAATGTGAATATGTACAAATCTAATCAGAGGGTAAAATGCTCTAAAGGACTTTATAAATCTTTAAGTGATTTCTACTGAGTTTCATATTACACACTGCAAGAATAAACATGAGAAACTTCAGTCTACAACTTATGACTTCAGAGGAAAAAAATGCTAATGAGGAAAAGGGCAACAAATTCACCTGTGAGAAATAATTATAGGTTGAAAGACTGTATTTTCAAAAAAATGGAATTTGTGAAGAGCTTACTGTTTGTGTTTCTAAAGATGTTGAAGTTAACTGAAGGTGTGGATTTTTACTATCCAAGAAAAGATAGCAACCAAGAAGAGCATAGTATTCCCCACAAAATTTACAAAAATGCTAGTCAGTTTGGAGGTTGAAACTGAATCAGGTTGTGATCCCACAATAAAACCTCACATTTGAATATTATCCTTTGAATAGGACTTCAATTTCCAAGTCCATCATGGGGGATACTTGAATCCAGGATGAGCATTTGCTTATTATTAGTATTTCACTAATAAGGATTCATATTGCTTATCATCGATATTCCACTGCCCTAGAAGTCTTATGAAATATTTTACAATAAAAGTTCTTATCTGGGGTCTTTGTGTGGCTATACAGCTTTAGGTGAAGGGCTTCCTAAGTGGCTCAGTGGTTAGGAATCTGTCTGTCAATGCAAGATACGCAGGAGATCTGGGTTTACTCCCTGGATGGGGAAGGCCCCTTGGAGGGGGAAATGGCAACCCACTGCAGTTTTCTTGCCTGGGAAATCCCATGGACAGAGGAGCCTGCCAGGCTACAGTCCATGGACCCACAAAGAGTCAGACACTACTGAGATGCCTCCATGCACAGCTTTAGGTGATCCATAGACATGCTGGACGTTTATATGTATTTTGTGTGTGTGTGTGTGTGTGTGTGTGTGTGTGTGTGTGTGTGTGTGAAGGTGAATGAATGTATCTGTGCTCAATTACCCAGAGAGAGGACTCATGTTTCTCATGTGTTTTTCCAACCTGGTTATAATCATTGAAACACAAGAAATATATCCATGTTGAAAACTATTTATTTCTCTTAATCTTTAACAAAATCAATCTATAACAATAACTTCATTTTCAAAGGATATTCACATACAATAGTTCTAGTAATTCTCATAATTTTATTGTAGAGATATTCTCATTTATATGAAATATCTAGAAGAAGACATGTTAATAAATGAAAAAAACTAATTTCTCATGAAAGCAATTTTTTTTTTTCTCTATGGAAGAAAGACGTTATAAAAATGAATCTGTTTTTCTCTATATATGTCTGTGTGTGCATGTATGTTTTTGGCTGTGTGTGTGAGTGTGTTACTACGATTAGGAGCAATCCTAGCTTAGTAATTATGAGAGGAGAGATTACACTAACTATGAACATGAAAATTGAGTCTCTCAATGTCAGTTAAGAGCTCCTCTCTTCTCCTTTGTATCCACTGCCTGTCATTGCTATTTATCTAATATTCTATATTATATATAAATGTGTATATGCATATATATTATATAAAAAATTTTGTCATAGTTACCTGATTTTCTGTATTATAGGAATATGATATGTTTACCTATGTTAGCTGCTATATACATGGTGGTCTTTCTAAGGTAGATTATTAAAAGATAAGGAAAATTGCTTAATTTAAAATCTTAAAATACATTTGAGGTACTATTTCTAAGATTTTAGGAAATGTAGCATACTTTTTAATGATAATTTCCATGATATACTTAAAATAAAAATGAACACTTCTATATACTTATAATTCTAATGCTTCACAAATATTATTTACATTTATGAATTTCCTAGGTCCTGGGACCAAAAATTTAAATGTGTTTCAGGTATTCTTATGGAAATAACATCATGAGTTTGAGATACAAAAAAATGTAATACATTAATGTTTATAGAATGTCTCAGTAACATTTTGCATTACTAAACCAACTGATTTCCCTTTGTGTAAAAGACATTTTTCAAATTCCCAACAATATTCTTTAAACACTAGAGATGTGTCTAGTTTATATACTAGAATCTACCATTCTCTATTCAACTACAATGAAAGATGAATTATTTACTTCATTCGTTCAGCTTTCAGTAGAGTTGGAAATGCGATTGGAGTTTTTGATTCCTTAAATTTATTCTGTAAAGTTACATCATGGTTTTATAAAGAGCAATAAATTGGCTGTATTTTACACCATGGCATTTATTAAGTTTTAATAGAAAAGCAACAGCTGTCTAATAAGCCTTTGCTCATTTAAGCCAGGTGATAACAATAGCATTAATAATAATAGAGATAATCTATAAAGTTAATTCCATATATCAGGATTTTTCTTAACTTTTATACATATTATGAGTTTCATACATATTAACTCATTTACTCATCACAATATCATTGTGGGTATAGCCATTTTATATATAAGAAACCTGAGACACAGAAGGGTTAAATAGTGCCTAAGTTCATGTAACTGGAGAATGGAGTAGATAATGATTCAATTCCAGGTTCTCTTGATTGAGTATCCATTTTCTAATTACTGTGTTAAGCTGACTCCAAGAATCTCAGAGTGTCTCAGAAACTCACACTTTCTCAAGGGCAGAAAAATATATATCCCAAGTATGATGTGTTCTTATAAGATGACTGTCTTAATAAATACAAAGGAAAGAAAGACAGCATTTTTCTGGGAGGTGAGTGCAAAAGCCTTTATAGCTTCTTGTTAGACCTTGAAAACATAAGTTGGATTACAAAAGACAACAGCAAGAAGGGTAAAGATAATATCAGCCAAAGTGGGAGATTCAGACACTCGTAAAATATTAAATGTTATTATATTCTGGAGGATGTTTTAATTATTCAAAATATTAAACACACATGTTAAAAATAATAACATGTGTGTTGCTTCAGTCCTGTCTGACTCTTTGTGACCCTATGGACTGTAGCCTGCCAAGCTCCTCAGTCCATAGGATTCTGAAGGCAAGAATACTGGGATGAGTTGCCATGCTCTCTTCCAGGGGATCTTCCCAGCCCAGGGACTGAACCTGAGTCTTCTGTGTCTCTTGGATTGTAGGCAGATTCTTTAATGCTGAGTTACCAGGGAAACATGAAAAACAATATATTCACTCATAATGAGTTAATACTCTCTCACAGTTAATGTTTTAGGTTTCTTACATATATTTCCAGCATGTTGCTAAGAAACATTTAAAAAATAAAAATAAAAATTTTAAAAGTTTTATAAAAGTTTTAGCCTTAAAGAAAAATTGTGAAGACAGAGAGTTCCCATATAACTTATATCCAGTTTCCACTATTATCAGTCTTACATAAGTATGTATTTGTTCCAATTAATGAACTTATTTTGATTATTATCTTAGATATATCCATGCATTAATAATATCTTATTAGCATTAATCTAATGTACATTTCAGTCCCAGAGTCCCACCCAGAATACCACATTAAATTTAGTCATCATATGTCTTTGGCTTCTCTCAACTATGACAAATTCTCCAGATTTTCCTTGATTTTGATTATCTCAACAGTTGGGAAAAGTACTAGTCAGATATTTTATAGAATGTCTTTTTTTTTTTTTAATTTATTTTACTTTAAAATACTCTACTGGCTTTGCCATACATCGACATGAATCCACCACAGGTGTACACGAGCTCCCAATCCTGAAATTGAATGCCTTTTGATTGAGATCTTCTTTGTTTTCTCTCATTATTAGGTTAGACTTATTTGTTTAAGGGAGGAAGACTACAAAGGTAAAGTGTCATTTTCATCACATCATATCAAGGATACATATTATTAATATGGCTCATAACTGTTGATATTAACCTTAATCACCTGGCTGAGGTGATGTTTGTCAGAGCTCTCAATTATACACTTACTCGTTTTCCCATACTGCATTTTTTGGAAATAGCCTACTGCACTTTGGAAGGAAGTCATTGTGTATCATCTACATCAAGAGTGGATATCCAAATCACACCTTCTTGACAGTGGAGTATCTAAATTAATTTGAAATTCTTCTGCATTGGAGATTTGCCTATTCTCCCTGACATATTCCTTTACTCTGTCATTTATTTATATCAGTGTGGACTCTAGGATATTTATTTTATACTTTGGATTATAATACAATGAAATGTCATGCATTTTATTATTCACATATTCTCAGATTTGGTCATTGAGAGTTTTTTCCATTGACTCCTGGCTCCACTATTACATATTCCCCTCGTTGTGTTCCCTCCTCGCCCCCCGTGGGTTGTTGGCTTCATCATTTTGTATTGTTTTTGTTTGTTAAGCACTTTTCTTACATTTGGGCACTACTAGATGCTCCAGGCTCATCTTGTATGTTATTTGACCCAATCCAAAAACTGGCCAATCATTCCAATGATTTGTGGTTAATTTTATTGAGGAATCAATTGAGAAATCAAGATCTGAGTGCCAGGTGTGCCTATTCCTACAAGAGTGTTATGGCTTCTATGTCCTCTCAACTGGCATGATAAGGAAATATATGTGTATTAACTAACTAACATATGTCATATTTAAAAATATTTCTGTATGAAAGCATCTGTACTTATATTAAGCTAATATGACTTCAGTTCAGTTCAGTCACTCAGTCGTCAGACATCCCCAACTCTAACCTATTAACATATAGATCAGTTTAACCTCCTCCCCTTGCTGATGTATAATGTCCTACTCCAAAATTGAGAAGCCTGGCTCCCACAAGGCACAGCTTATTTACATAATTGCTCCACTCCAGTTTATGTGTGTAGTACTATCAGAATTGCTAACCCATAACTTCATTGAGAATAATTCTATCAACTAACATGCAGTGTTATGAACAATTTCATATACCTTTAAGCTTATAAACTCTACTCATTTCCCACTACTTAGATCAGCATTGTTTTCTCCACCCCTTTAATTATTTCCTGAGTGTGTAATATAGTTCAATAGATTTATCACAGTTTACATTCCATCCAGAAATTCTTAGGCCTTAAAAATAATTTGTAATTTTCATATATTAAGATTCACTGTTTGTGAGGCTTCCCATGTGGTTCAGTGGTAAACAATCCACCTTGTCAATGCAGGCGACCTGGGGTTTGATCTTTGGCTCACAAAGAGCACTGGAGGAGGAAATAGCCACCCACTCCAGCATTTTTGCCTGGAGAATCCCATGGACAGAGGAACCTAGTGAACTACAGTTCATAGAATTGAAAAGAGTCATGCACAATTTAGCAACTGAACACGCATGAATGCACTTTGTGGTATAAGTTTCATGGAACTTCAACAAATACATAATGTTTTGTATTCATACTTCAATATCATATAGTCATTTTCAGTTCAGTTCAGTCACTCAGTTGTGTCCGAATTTGTGACCTTATGAATTGCAGTGTGCCAGGCTTCCCTGTCTATCACCAACTCCCGAAGTTCACTCAGACTCACGCCTATCAAGTCAGTGATGCCATCCAGCCATCTCATCTTCTGTCGTCCCCTTCTCCTCCTGTGCCCAATCCTTTCTAGCATCAGAGTCTTTTCCAGTGAGTCAACTCTTGGATGAGGTGGCCAAAGTACTGGAGTTTCAGCTTTAGCATCATTCCTTACAAAGAAATCCCAGGGTTGATCTCCTTCAGAATGGACTGGTTGGATCTCCTTGCAGTCCAAGGGACTCTCAAGTGTCTTCTCCAACACCGCAGTTCTAAAGCATCAATTCTTCGGTGCTCAGCCTTCTTCACAGTCCAGCTCTCACATCCATGCATGACCACAGGAAAAACCACGGCCTTGACTAGACGGACCTTAGTCGGCAAAGTAATGTCTCTGCATTTTACAACCACCAAAAAACAAACAAACAAACAAACAAACAAAAACAAAATCACCTGTGTTTTAGCTATCCAATCGTCNAAAAACCACGGCCTTGACTAGACGGACCTTAGTCGGCAAAGTAATGTCTCTGCATTTTACAACCACCAAAAAACAAACAAACAAACAAACAAACAAAAACAAAATCACCTGTGTTTTAGCTATCCAATCGTCCACCCATCCCTAAGTTAGTGGCAGCATTACCATTTGTAGTGCATTGAAAGTAACAGAATTTGCAAAAAATGGTCTTTACTAATGTAATTAAGTTAAAGATTAGGAGAATGTCCTGAATGACTCACATGAGTATTAATTCAATGACAAATGAACTTATAAGAAACAAGCAGCAGGAAGACAAACAGTGAAGAATAAAAACCCATGTGACCCTTGAGGCAGAGAGAGGAGTGATGTATCTACCGGCTAGAGAATGTCTGGGTCCAGTTGCTTCCAGATGTTGGAAAATGCAAAGAACTTAATATCTTTGGAGGGAGTATAATCTTGCCAAAATCTTTATTTCAGATGCACAGTTTCTAGAACCATGATATAATAAATTTCTATTGTGTTAAGCCACCAATTTTGTACTATTTGCTATGGCAGCCATAAGAAACTAATATAGCATAACTGTAACTTTGTCTTTTCCAGAATATCATATAATTGGACTCATGTATATAGTATGCAGTATTTATATACTGACTTTTTCACTTAGCAATATGCATTTGAGAAAATTCATTATTTTTTCATTGCTTAATAATTCCCATTTTGATGAACAGAATTTTATTATAGGACTGTTCCTGATTGTTTATTAATTTACTTGTTCAAAGATATGTTGACTTGTTTACTGATGCTTTTTTAAAAAATTATGAGTAAAGCTGCCATAAACATTCATGTGCAGCTTTTTGTGAGGATGTAACTTTTCAAATCAGCTGGGTTAATACCTAGGAGTTTGATTGTTGGATCATGTGCCAACGCTATAGAACGTTCAAAAGTAGCGGTGGCATTTTGCATTCTTACTAGCAATGAAAGAAAGTCTCAATTTTTCTGTATTTTATTTGCAACTGGTCAACTTTCGGATGTTTACTGTTTTAATAAATGTGTGGTATTATCTTAGGATTTTAATCTGAAATTCCCTAATAGCAGATGGTGCTAATCATCTTTTAAATGCTTATTTGAAAGTTGCTGCTGCTAAGTCACTTCAGTCATGTCTGACTCTGTGTGACCCCAGAGATGGCAGCCCCCCAGGCTCCCCTGTCCCTGGGGCTCTCCAGGCAAGAACATTGGAGTGGGTTGCCATTTCCTTCTCTAATGCATGAAAGTGAAAAGTGAAAGGNTCTGACTCTGTGTGACCCCAGAGATGGCAGCCCCCCAGGCTCCCCTGTCCCTGGGGCTCTCCAGGCAAGAACATTGGAGTGGGTTGCCATTTCCTTCTCTAATGCATGAAAGTGAAAAGTGAAAGGGAAGTTGCTCAGTCATGTTCAACTCTTTGCAACCCCATGGACTGCAGCCTACCAGGCTCCTTCATCCATGGGATTTTCCAGGCAAGAGAACTGGAGTGGGGTGCCATTGCCTTCTCCTATTTGAAAGTAGTGTATCTTTTCTGATAGCGTATCTGTTAACTTTTTCTTTGCCTAGTTTAACTATTTTTTGTGAAACTTTAACAGTTCTTTGTCTCTTTAAAAAGAAGTCATTTATTAAATATGTTTTTCACATATTATCCCTTAGTATGTGGCTTGCCCTTTAATTCTATTAATAGTGTCCTTTTAAGAAAAAAAATTAAATTTTAATAAATTTCAACTTAATTTTAATGACACTAATGTTTTATATATAAAGAGCCCATTAGCAATTCCAGTGCCATAATTTTCTTCCATGTTATCATCTATACATTTTATAATTTTATATCTTATATTTAATTTAACTATCTCTTTTTAGTATTTTTCTGTGAAAATTAAAAGGTTTATGTGTAGGTTTATCTATCCACGGATTTTGCATATTGACATTCAATTGTTCTAGCAATAAATTGATTATCCATTTTCCATTGAACATCTTTGATTCCTTATCAAACGACTATATGTGTGTGTCTATTACTGGGTTCTTTATTCTGTCCAAATAATCTGTGTATCTATTCTATTACCAGTACTACAGTGTCTTGGTTAATACAATTCTGCCTCACAATGTGAAATTCTGCAGTGGAAGCCCTGTCACTACTTTCTTCTTCAGTGCTGTGTTTTTTACACAAGGTCTTTTGCATTTCCTATAATCTTCAGAATAAGTTTGTCAGTTTCTACAAAACAGCTTGTGATTTTGATTGGTATTTTATTATTTATATGTTAAAATGAGAATTAACTTATTAAAGTAACTCAATTGTGTATATTTTTTAGAAATAAGAAAATGATCTCAGAGAAGTGTAGGTTATTTAGTGAGTTCACACTTTTAATAAATGCCAGGACTTGGATCTATGCCTTTATTTTATTTATTTATTTATTTTTTGAAAAGAAAGACTTTTATTTATTTATTTTGCTATATTGGGGCATAATTTATTTTATTTATTTATTTATTATTATTATTATTATTATTTTACTTTATTTTACTTTACAATACTCTATTGGCTTTGCCATACATCAACATGAATCCACCACAGGTGTACAC
>SJYV01022019.1:130014-147838 GCA_006410875.1 Neotragus pygmaeus | reverse complement strand
ACTAAAAAGCCTCTTGATGAGAGTGAAAGAGGAGAGTGAAAAAGTTGGCTTAAAGCTCAACATTCAGAAAACGAAGATCATGGCATCTGGTCCCATCACTTCATGGGAAATAGATAGGGAAACAGTGGAAACTGGCAGACGTTATTTTTGGGGGGCTCCAAAATAACTGCAGATGGTGATTGCAGCCATGAAATTAAAAGACTCTTACTCCTTGGAAGAACAGTTATGACCAACCTAGATAGCATACTGAAAAGCAGAGACATTACTTTGCCAACAAATATCCATTTAGTCAAGGCTATGGTTTTTCCTGTGGTCATGTATGGATGTGAGAGTTGGACTGTGAAGAAAGCTGAGTGCCGAAGAATTGATACTTTTGAACTGTGGTGTTGGAGAAGACTCGAGAGTCCCTTGGACTACAAGGAGATTCAACCACTCCATTCTAAAGGAGATCAGTCCTGGGTGTTCTTTGGAAGGAATGACACTAAATCTGAAACTCCAGTACTTTGGCCACCTCATGTGAAGAGTTGACTCACTGGAAAAGACTCCGATGCTGGGAAGGATTCAGGGCATGAGGAGAAGGGGACGGCAGAGGATGAGATGGCTGGATGACATCACTGACTCGATGGACGTGAGTTTGAGTGAACTCCGGGGGATGGTGATGGACAAGGAGGCCTGGCGTGCTTTGATTCATGGGGTCGCAAGAAGTCAGACATGACTGAGTGACTGAACTGAACTGAACTGAAATCTTTCTATGCCATATGACCAAAAATTCCATTACTAAGCATACACCCAGAGGAAGTTAGAATTGAAAGAGATACATGTATCCCAATGCTCATTGTAGCACTATGAGCAACAGTTAGGACACAGAAGCAACCTTGATGGCCATGGGCAGACGAATGGATAAGGAAGTTGTGCTACATATACATAGTGGAATGTTATTCAGCTATAAAAATGAAAATATCTGAGTCATTTATAATATGGTGGGTGAAACTGGAGCCTATTATACAGAGTGAAGTAAGTCAAAAAGGGAGACACAAACACTGTATGTGATTTTATAAAAGGTAGAGGAACCAGAGAACAAATTGCCAATGTGCACTGGATAACTGAAAAAGCAAGAGAGTTCCAGAAAAAAAAAATCTACTTCTGCTTTATTGACTATGCCAAAGCCTTTTACTTTGTGGATCACAATAAACTGTGGAAAATTCTGAAAGAGTTGGGAATACCAGACCACCTGACCTGCCTCTTGAGAAACCTGTATGCCAGTCAGGAAGCAACAGTTAGAACTGGACATGGAGCAACAGACTGGTTCCAAATAGGAAAAAGAGTACATCAAGGCTGTATATTGTCACCCTGCTTATTTAACTAATATACGGAGTACATCATGAGAAACACTGGGCTGGAAGAAGCACAAGCTGGAATCAAGATTTTTGGACAAATATCAATAAGCTCAGATATGCAGATGACACCACCCTTATGGCAGAAAGTGAGGAACTAAAGAGCCTCTTGATGAAAGTGAAAGAGGAGAGTGAAAAAGCTGGCTTAAGGCTCAACATTCAGAAAACTAAGACCATGATATCCGGTCCCATCATTTCATGTCAAATAGATGGGGAAACAGTGGAAACAGTGGCTCACTTTATTTTTCTGGGCTCTGATATCACTGCAGATGGTGATTGCAGCCATGAAATCAAAAGACACTTACTCCTTAGAAGAAAAGTTATGACCCACCTTGATAGCATATTCAAAAGCAGAGACATTACTTTGCCCAAACGGTTTGTCTAGTCAAGGCTATCGTTTTTCCAGTAGTCATGTATGGATGGGAGAGTTGGACTGTGAAGAAAGTTGAATGCTAAAGAATTGATGCTTTTGAACTGTGGTGTTGGAGAAGACTCTTGAGAGTCCCTTGGACTGCAAGGAGATCCAATCAGTCCATCCTAAATGAGATCAGTCCTGGGTGTTCATTGGAAGGACTGATGTTGAAGCTGAGACTCCAATACTTTGGCCACCTGATTCCAATAGCAGGCCCAGTTGAAAAAACCCTGATGCTGAGAAAGATTGAGGGTGGGAGTAGAAGGGGATGACAGAGGATGAGATGATTAGATCGCATCACCGACTCAATGGACATCACTTTGGGTAAACTCTGGGTGTTGTTGATGGACAGGGAGGCCTGGCATGCTGTGGTTCATGGGGTAGCAAAAAGTCACACAAGATTGTCAGACAGAACTGAACTGACCATACATACATAAATATATATAATGTAGAAACATGTTAATTATTATCCTACATGATGGGGGCAGTAAAAGAGACACAGATGTAAGTGGGGAAGGCAAGGTTGGGATGATTTGAGAGAACAGCATTGAAACATATATATTATCATATGTAAAATAGATGACCAGTGCAAGTTAGATGCATGAAGCAGGGCACCCAAAGCCAGTCCTGTGGAACAACCCAGAGAGATACAGTGGGGAGGGATGTGGTCGTGGTGTTCAGGATAAGGGGACACATGTATAACCATGGCTGATTCATGTCAATGTGTGGCAAAACCATCACAATATTGTAAAATAATTTTCCTCCAATTAAAATAAATGAATTAATTTAAAAAGATTATAAATAATAAAGATAATGGGAAAACATCTTTTTACTTCTCTGCTCAAATCTCTCCCATAGTGTTCCATTGAAATTAAATTAAAACCAAATATGTACCATGGCTTACAAAGTCCTGTACAAACTGACTAATTTTACCTCTCTGATCTCACATGGAAATCATATTTCTCTTCTTAATTGGGCTTGAGTCACATAAAACATCTTTCAGCTTTTGACACTGCTAAATTCATCTTTCAAAAAACTTTTACATTTATTATTCCTTCAGCTTGATATTTCCCCCCTAAATATACAAAGAAGGCTCCCTGTCATGGAGATCTCAGTTCAAACATCATTTTCTCTGAAAGGCTTATCTAACCAATTTACCTAAAGCAACTGACCAACATTTTATTGCTCTGACACCAGAAATTCTATTCTAGTGAATTTTAACATTCTTTGGCCTTCATAGCACCTGTGATTATTTGAAATTTGCTCATTCCATTCTTTCATCTTTTATTAATTGTCCTATGATCAACTTTAATTTAAGGTTCATCAGGAAAGGATTGGTCTGACAGGTCCAGCATTCATTAAATGTGTTTTGAGTGAGCAAATGGGAAACTAACTAATAAACAGAAACTATTTCTTGACTTTGAATATATTGTTAATCCAATACCATTTTGATTACTACTCAATTGTACACTTATTATATAAATAATTCACATTATCCTAAATTTATTAAATATTTTTTGCATCAACCTTTGTGTCAGGGCTGTTAATAGATGTAACAGGAACCTTTCACTTTTCTTTTAATTTTATAAGCTTGGTTGGCACTCAGTTCAGTTCAGTTCAGTTCAGCTTAGGCACTCAACCGTGTCCGACTCTTTGTGACGGCATGAATCGCAGCACACCAGGCCTCCTTGTCCATCAACATCTCCCAGAGTTCACTCAAACTTACGTTCATGCAGTCAGTGATGACATCCAGCCATCTCATCCCCTGTTGTCTCTTTCTCCTCCTGCCCCAAATCCCTCCCAGCATTATGACTTTTCCAATGAGTCAACTCTTTGCATGTGGTGGCCAAAGTACTGGAGTTTCAGCTTCAGCATCATTCCTTTCAAAGCACACCCAGGGCTGACCCCTCTAGAATGGACTGGTTGGATCTACTTGAAAAATGACTCTCAAGAGCCTTCTTCAACACCACAGTTCAAAAGCACCAATTCTTAAGCGCTCAGCCTTCTTCACAGTCCAACACTCACATCCATACATGACTAATGGAAAAACAATAGCCTTGACTAGATGGATCTTTGTTGGCAAAGTAGTCTCTGGTTTTCAATATGCTATCTAGGCTGGTCATAACTGTTCTTCCAAGGAGTAAGAGTCTTTTAATTTCATGGCTGCAATCACCATCTGCAGTGATTTTGGAGCCCCAAAAAATAAAGTCTGATACTGTTTCCACTGTTTCCCCATCTATTTCCCATGAAGTGATGGGACCAGATGCCATGATCTTCATTTTCTGAATGTTGAGCTTTCAGCCAATTTTTTCACTCTCTTCTTTCATTTTCAACAAGAAGCTTTTTAGTTCCACTTCACTTTCTGCCATAAAGGTGATATCATCTGCATATCTGAGGTTATTGTTATTTCTCCCGGCAATCTTGATTCCAGCTTGTGCTTCTTCCAGTCCAGCATTTCTCAGGATGTACTCTGCATATAAATTAAATAAGCAGGGTGACAATATACAGCCTTGAAGTACTCCTTTTCCTATTTGGAACCAGTCTGTTGTTCCATGTCCAATTCTAACTGTTGCTTCCTGACCTGGATACAGATTTCTCAAGAAGCAGGTAAGGTGGTCTGGTATTCACATCTCTCTCAGAATTTTCCACTGTTTATTGTGATCCACACAATGAAGGCTTTTGCATAGTCGATAAAACAGAAATAGATCTTTTTCTGGAACTCTCTTGCTTTTTCCATGATCCAGCGGATGTTGGCAATTTGATCCCTGGTTTCTCTATCTTTTCTAAAACCAGCTTGAACATCAGGGAGTTCATGGTTCACATATTGCTGAAGCCTGGCTTGTAGAATTTTGAGCATTACTTTACTAGCATGTGAGATGAGTGCAATTGTGCAGTAGTTTGAGCATTCTTTGGCATTGCCTTTCTTTGGGATTGGAATGAAAACTGACCTTTTCCAGTCCTGTGGCCACTGCTGAGTTTTCCAAATTTGCTGGCATATTGAGTGCAGCACTTTCACAACATCATCTTTCAGGATTTCAAATAGCTCTACTGGAATTACATCACCTCCACTACCTTTGTTCGTAGTGATGCTTTCTAAGGCCCACTTTACTTCACATTCCAGGATCTGGCTCTAGGTCAGTGATCACCATCGTGATTATCTTAGTCATGAAGATCTTTTTTGTACAGTTCTTCTGTGTATTCTTGGTACCTCTTCTTAATATTTTCTGCTTCTGTTAGGTCCATACCATTTTTGTCCCTTATTGAGCCCATCTTTGCATGGTGCTGCCTAATTTGGTCCATTAGTCTTCTCTTTTTCACCCTATCTTTACATAAACCAAGGAAAATACAGTCCCAATAACCCCATCATTCACATGCTATGTGCTCATGTGTTCAAACAGTGAAACAATTAGCCAATAATCAATAGGCCTGAGGTTACACTCCAATAAGTACAGAAAAATGTATGGCCTGTCTGAAAGAAGGGGCAATCAGTGTGTTTTTTCTTAGGTGATGAGTAACCTAGATGCAATCTTCAAGGTTCCCCTGTCTGGAGGGGGTCTTATCCTTCTGTTATTGTTTTCGTAGGTACTAAACACAGAGTTTAGAGTCCATTGGAAAGGTGGCCAAGTATGATCAGCATGAACAGGGCTAAGATGGAGTCCAGGCTCTACGAATTCTTCTTTAATTCCCCCCTCTTGTTGTTCTTAGTTTTTGTAATGAGCATCATTCATTGAGATATATTTTACCCTAGCCCTCCAGCCACCCACATGAGAGAACACTACCAATCTCTGGGTTACAAAATTTACAAGACATTGTAAGAAACAGGGTCCACAAAGCAGTATGATTAGAATGATTATGACAACAGTAACAATAGTTTTCCACCAGTCTCTCTTTATCCAGGACAGGTCTAAAGTCCAAAAGGGGATATTTTTATCAGACATGGCTTTCACTTGATTTTGCACATCTTCCAAGGCTGCTGCTGCTGCTGCTAAGTCACTTTAGTCGTGTCCGACTGTGTGCAACCCCAGAGACGGCAGCCCACCAGGCTCCCCCGTCCCTGGGACTCTCCAGGCAAGAACAATGGAGTGGGTTGTCATTTCCTTCTCCAATGCATGAAAGTGAAAAGTGAAAGTGAGGTCACTTAGTCGTACATTTTCAGATAGGCCAGGGAGATATACACAATATTTGACTTTAATTATGGCCCAAGCCCCACCCCCCACCCTGGGCTGTTGTATGTCTAATATCATCTTATTTTGAATTACTGTCTTCCTCATCTGAATTTGTTCTTTGTTCAAGGTTTGAATGGCTTTTGTACTGTCTAAGAGGGCCTGTTTAATGAAATTAGTTAAACAGGCCTTACCATCTACCTTAACCATGATATTCATTGTCTCTATAGAGGGTACAAACAAGCCAGCAAGATAGTCATACCATTGGAACACAGATCGTCTCCATCTTGCATGCAGATAGAGCAGGTTTACTGGAGGTTGGTGTAGGCTAGACTTAATACTGTCACGGGGGAAAGCAAATCGTAGTGTGCAATGCCTTACCCAGCTAACTGGTAACCATGGTAATAATTAAGCCCACAGAGCCACTGGGTCCCATTGAGGGCTACCCAACATATTTCAGGATTATATTTTCAGTCTGAATCGGGCCACTGAACAGACCTATTGGGGTGATAGGTAACTTCAAAGATTTGTTTACATTGTCCAAGGGACAAATAACCCATATATTTTAATTTTGGGGGATGTAGGGGGTGGTCTCCAAATCTAACTTTGTGTTCTTTTTGTTCTCAGCAAATAGTAGTGGGAGTAATCAACTGTCTTTTTTCAGAATTTAGCCAGAAATATTTATCCTGGACATGGTAGTATTATTCAAGATACCAGGAGGCTTGTGTTTGTTTTTGTTTTTTTTTGTAAGGGAGCCCCTCTTCTTTTTATTTTTTATATATGAGGCATAAGTCCTTTGTTATCTCCATAAGACTAGGGTTTGTGTTAAATGTAACCCTATGTCCCCAGGACATTGATGACTTTTTCTTACACCAGGAGAGCAAAGAAAGGTTATGATTGGTGAGAGAAAAGAAAGTTCCTTTCTGTTGTTACAAGAAAGAGCACAGTGGTATAAAGTCTCCATAACCAAGTTGCAATACCCACAACAGGAGTCCATCCATTACCGACAGGGTCATAGCCCCACATATCCAACAGTTGGAGGAATTGTGGAAGACCGCGAAAGAATGTGCCCATGAGATGAAGACGTTGTCCTGTGCAGGAACAGTGGTAAGGCTCAGAATTGCATTGGTGAGGCCGAGTAGCAGGAATCGTTTAGGATGAATCCCTGCTTCATCTTAGGGAGGGTTTTTCGAGGACCTCGTTTTTTTCTTCTTCTTTAAAATGATCTTGGTTTCCCGTGGATTAGTGGGGTCCTTCTGGGTGGTCCACTTGGCGTCTTCCAGATCAGCATGGTATGCCTTCTTCACTCTGGTGTGATGAATCCAATGAGCAATGTCTGCAACTTTAATTGTGGTAGGGGTGGTGAAAAAAACAGTACATGGTCCTTTCTATCGGGGGGCTAGGGTGTCATGTTTCCAGTCTTTCACCCATACTTGGTCCCCTGGTATAAACTCATGCATTTGCTTCCCCAAGGGAAATAGTATTTTTTGTTGAACAAACCTAGTTACTTGATTAATTACCTTACCTCTATCTGCTGTGATATCCCATCTTCTCTTACCTGAAGTATATCAGTTGTTACTTATTACGGGAGGAAGCCTCTCATATACTTCATAGGGAGAATAGCCTTGGGACTGTGGGGTCATCCTGCATTTGAGCAAGGCCATGGGAAGTAAATTCACCCAAGAAGAGTAAGCTTCTATAATCTACTTAGAAAGTGTCTCCTTTAGTGTTCAGTTAGTTCATTCTACCATTCTGGAGCTCTGAGGCCGGTAGACATTGTGTAACTTTCATTTTATATTCATGGCTTTACTTACTTGTTATATCAGATCTGATATGAAGGCTGGGCCGTTATCTGATCCTATGCTGGTGGGGAATCCAAATCGAGGAACTATTTCCCTAAGCAGGCTCCGAGTCACTTCTGATGTTCTTTTGTTTCCGTTGGGGAAGGCCTCCACCCATCACGAGAATGTACATACCAAGACCAACAGGTAATGAAAATGGTGATAAGATTTCATCTCAGTGAAGTCCACTTCCAGATATTCTAAGGGAAGGGTACATTTTAGTTGGATACCCGGGAGTTTTGGTCTGTACCCTGGAGCAGTGTTATTCTGAGAGCAAGCGTTGTAATTTTGGGATTCTGTTCTACATAGAGAAGAGAGGCGAGGAACCAGAAAATACCTTTGGAATTTTTCAATTCCAAAGGTATTTTTTTCAATTTGTCATGTCCTATGTGAGTCATGCGATGAGCTTCACTCACCAGAGAAAGGACCATCCCTTCGGGCACTAATAGCTTACTACCTGGTGGCTCCCACCATCTTTTTTTCTGTTTTGGTGGCTCCCTCTACTTCAGCTAGTTTGTTCTGAGCCTCAGTATATGTCAGGGAGTCTACGGCCAGCTCGGGTCCTCAGCTAGAACCAATGTTCTCATGGGGATTTTCCTGGATTCCTTTTTGTCCTCAGCTGTCCACCTGGCAGTCTCGTCAGCCAGCCTATTTCCTCAAGCCTGTGGGGTGTCTTCCTTCTGGTGTCCATGGCAGTGCATGACTGCTACCTCCGTGAGGCTCCAGACAGCATCTAGCAGAGTCAGGATCTCCTTCTTATTCTTATGCCCTTTCCATTGGCTGTTAGAAGGCCTCTCTCCTGGTATAGCGCCCCATGTGCATGGAGTGTGGCGAAAGCATACCAGAAGTCAGTGAAGATGTTCATTTTTTTTACGCGTTGACAATTGCAGCGGTGGGACTAAGGCCCATAATAGCTTGTTGGGCTGACCAGTGCTGTTGTAAGGAGCTGACCACAATAATAGTCCTCTCTGTGACTACAGCATAGCCTGACAGTTGCTCTCCTAGCTTTACCAGGCTGGTGCCATCAGTATACAGAGTCTAGTCAGGATTTGAAATTGGCCTGTCTAGGAGGTCTGGACAGCTAGCATAGACCTCCTCTAAGACTTTCCTGCAATCGTGGGTAGGTCCAACTTCTCCTGTTGGGAGAAGTGTTGTTGGGTTTAAACCCTAGCAAGGCTCTATTCAGAGGTTGGGGTTTTCACACAGCAGTCCATAGTATTGAATAATCTCGGAATTTGACAGCCATTTCTGGGGGTCTCCTCGAAGGAGGGTGTTGACTTCATGTGGAACCTTTACGATCAGATCCTGGCCGAAAGTCAGTTTTGTGGCTTCATGTACCAGTAAGATAACTGTGGCCATTGCCTGTAGACAGCTAGGCCACCCGGTGGCAACAGTATCAAATTGCTTTGAAAGGTAAGCTATTGGCCTGTCCCATGTTCTCAAGGTTTGAGTCAAAACCTCCATAGCTGTTTTATGTTTCTTGGTCACATATAAGGTGAATAGTTTGGTGAGGTCTAGTATCCCAAGGCAGGGGCGAAGATGATTGTAGTCTTAGCTCCTCAAAAGCTTTCTGCTGTTTCTTAGTCTAATTTACTGGATTTTCTTCAGGCCCTATCAGGAGCTCAAATAGGGGCTAGGCTATTTTAGAATACCTTGGAATCCAAAACCTGCAGAATTCCATGGCCCCTAGGAACTCCCTGACTTGTTGATGAGTCTTAGGCATGGAGAGCCTCAGAATTACCTTTTTTTTTTTTTTTTTTTAGATTGGTCTAGCAACCTTGTGTCTTCCCTTAAGAAAACACCCAAATACCTTACCTCCTCCTTGCATATTTGTGCTTTTTTCCTCAACACTCAGTATCCCGCCTCTGGCAACAATTGGAGTGCTTGGGTTCCTTCCCAGCATTTTTTCCAGGTCTCAGCGACCCACAATAGGTCTTCCACATATTGCAGGAGACAACATCCATACTTTTCAGGCAGGAAAGCTTCCAGGTCCGAGGCCAAGGTTTTTCAAAAGATGGTTAGGGCATTCTTGAACCCTTGTGGGAGGCGGGTCCAACTGAGCTGCTACTTAATGTCTCTGATTGGGTCCTCCCATTCAAAGGCAAAGATGGGTTTTGACGCAGGTGCTAGGCATATACAGAAAAGGCATCTTTGAGGTCCAAGCAAATATAGATCCTTGTTTTAGGTGGGAGGAGGCTAAGTAAGGTATAAGGGTTGGGACAGTTGGGTGCAGAGTTACAGTGGCCTGATTGACCAATCTGCAATCCTGTATGGGCCTCTGGTCTTGTCTTCCTTTCTTCTTTACCGGTAAAATTGCTGTAAGGTATAAGGGTTTGGGACAGTTGGGTGCAGAGTTACAGTGGCCTGATTGACCAATCTGCAATCCTGTATGGGCCTCTGGTCTTGTCTTCCTTTCTTCTTTACTGGTAAAATTGCTGTGTTCCAGGCTGTTTGACATTTTACCAGGATGCCTGCCTGCGTTAGCCTAATGATGTGAGGCAGAATACCAATTCTGGCTTCTATGGGTATTGGATATTGATGCTTTCTCACTGGGGTGGTGCCTGGTTTGAGTTCTATTATTACAGGATCTTGCTGTCTGGTTAGCCCAGGTGGGGTATCTTTGGCCCAGACCTCAGGGAACAGCTGAGTTAGCCTTTACTCCAACTCTGTTGCTTTGTCTTGTCTATCTCCAGTGGGCTCATGTAACCTCTATTAGTCTTGAGGGGGCACAGAGAGGGAGAGTAAGTAAGTTATTGTGCCCACCCAAAAAATGGGCCTCTCTTCAGGAGAGAAAGTCACTTGTGCTCCCAGTTTGGAGAGTAAGTCTCTCCTCAGCAGGAGTATTGGGCACTCAGGGATATAGAGGAACTCATGAGTCACTTGGTGACCCTCATCTGACATTTCCTGGGCTGGCAAAACGACTTAACCATTTTTTCTCCCGAAAGCCCAGTTACAGCAGTGGTCCTTTTAGACAGTGGTACCACAGGCTTAATTATAATGCACAATTTTGCTCTGTGTCCACCATAAAGTCAATGTCTTGGTCTCCAATTTTTAAAGTTACCACGGGCTCTCGGAAACCTGATGTCTTTGAGCCTCAGCATCCCTATTCAGTCTCAGTGTTAGTGAATTATGGAACTAGGAGGGGTTTATTCTCTCTTCTTCCTTCTGGGCACTCGTTCTTCCAATAACTGAACCCACAGCATTGGAAGCATTGATTTGTCTATAATGGAGCCCAAGGCCTTCGTTGGGACAAGTTGGAGGGCTGTACTGACCTCGAAGCTTGGTGCGGGGGGTGGGGGGTGTTCTTTCCTTTGGCAGTGGAAAACTCTTCGGAAGACTTTCCAAGCACAGCAGCCAACATTGCAAACCTCTCATCTGTTCTCCCCTGTTCGTCTTTATATCTTTTCTTGTATTTCTTTTCTATTTCCGTGTCCCTATTTTGGAACACTTTATCTGTTATTTCAATCAGCTGAGAACTAGGTATGGATAGAACTCCCTCAGTCTTTTGAAGCTTTTGTTTTATGTCAGGACATGTTTGTGAGATAAATGTCAAATTGATAACAATCTGGGAGCCCGTAGCTTCTGCATCTATGGGTGTATAGAGTCTGCAGGCTTCACAAAGTCTCTTGTAAAATTCAGAAGGTGGCTCGTTCCCCTTCTGAACTATCCTGGCCAGTTTTGACATGTCCATCGGCCTCTGGACTCCTCTTTTAAGTCCGCGTATAATCGCTGTCCAGTATCTGTTTAATTGGATTTTTCCCTTCTCTGTATTGTAGTCCCAATTAGGTCTGTCAGTGGAGAAGGCTTGTTCTATCCAGCTCTCTGGGTTAGCAGTGCCTTCAGGAACCACCTCCTGTAACCATTTCCTCGCCTCAGTGTTGATCCTCTCTCTCTTCTGTACTGAAAAAGGATGCTAGTAATTGCATTATATCATCCCAGGTTGGTCAATGGGTGCAGAAAATAGTCTCTATTAGTCTAGTTATTCCCTGGGGTTCCACCGAGTTAGAGGGGGTGTGTTTTTGCCAGTTCAGTATATTGGTTGATGAAAAGTGCTAATAGTAATAGGCTACAGGAACTTGGTAATAATTACCATCTTCCCCTATCATTGGAGGTTGTTGGACTTCTCTAAGGGGCATCTACAAGGGTATCCTTTCCTCTGGGTCTTTGGTAGGGTGGAGACTTTGTTTAGTTCCAGTGGTTCCTCCCCCTTGTCCTGGAGTACTTATCGGGAGTGGAGGGTAGAGTTTAGGAAGCATAGTGGCAGCATCCAGGGTGGTAGAGTCCAGTGGGCTCGTTGTCCCTCCAGCGGAACCTGGAGCCTGCTTGAGGAGGCGTGGGGGGCAGCTCTACAGCCCGTGGAGCTGTCGGGACAGTTGAGGAGTTTGGAAGGCTTACCAGTCTCGGGCTGATTCCTCAGGTTGGGCCTCTGGTGGCTGTGGTGATACTAGCTTGTGGGATCATCGTCCAATATGGTGGTGGGAGACATTCATCTCCTTCAGGGTCCTGTAAAATTCCCTTTTCATCCTTGGTTACCTTTTGGGTCATCAAGATTTTTCCTCCCCCACCATGAGGGTCNGGCTGGTTCCTCCGGTTGGGCCTCTGGTGGCCGTGGTGTTACTAGCTGGCAGAACCATCATCTAATTCGGCAGTGGTGGAAGCTCATCTCCTACAGGGTCCTGTAAAATTTCCTCCTCATCCTTGATTACCTTTTCAGCCATCAAGATTTTTCCTTCCCCGCCATGAGCGTAAAAATGGGCCCATCTGGGGCGGGTCTTGGGCTATTCCCAGCCAAGAGTCTATGTACGGGAACTGATCTGGGTTACCAGGCTTTCCCATAACTATGGCATAGACTGCCTTTATGAGAGTTAAGTCCTTAGTTCCCTCTGGTGGCCAGCCAACACCCATGGAAGGCCATTCGACTTCCCAAAGGGTGTGAAGCTGGCTGGGTGTCATTTTCCTCCTGTAGTCTCCATCAAGTCCTTTCTTAAAATTCTTAATCATATTCTCCAATAGAGTGGCCTTAGATTAGCTTCCTCCCATTTTCTTACCTCTGTATTCCCATGTCCCACGGTCTTCCCGAGAAACCAATCTACCTGTTTTCACTGGCAGGGGAGATGATGGGTCACACAGCACATGGATACCTCCTGGGGGAGGGCAGAATATGAGCATACAGAATTCTATATCCTCTTTCTAAAACCCTGTGACGACTACTTGGTGTGTTTCCTAAGACAGCATGGACACACCTCCTGACTGGCTTTCTTAAACCCTAAGTTTCCTTTCTTTATCCCTGGCATGGCCATTGACCTGAGTGCCAAGCAGCTATTGTTGCCAACCTAAACCAGCTTCTTATGTGTCTCCGTTCTGGTCCCTCCTGGGGGGTGATCAGGCCCCCTCTTCCACCCTACAGGGTGGGTTCCTCCTCACCTGAGTGTTCAGTTCCCTTGCTGCCGTTCACTACCTGCCAAAGTGAAGAAACCCAGTGTTGAAAAGCTGAATTATTCCAGAGGGGCAAGGCACCTTCCCCCCTCTAGACGATTCAAACCACAAACCCTGAGGTGGCCTCAAATGAGACCTGTCTCCTCAAAGTGAGAAGTTCCCCGGACAATGCACCAAATGTTGTAGCCACGCATTCCGGGAAATAAATTCACTCGGAAGGACAATGTAGATAGTGAAGTGCAGTTTATTGCACCGGTGGGCCCAAAGCAGAGTCTCCTCTTAGCCAAGGACCCCAACCAGCATTTGTGAAAATCTTTTATATTCCATGTGTATGTGTATGAACCCAGCATTCCAAATTCCTTGAGACTTGCATAAACCAAGGAAAATACAATCCCAATAACCCCATCATTCACATGCTATGTGCTCATGTGCTCAGTCAAACAATTAGCCAATAATCAATAAGCCTGAGATTATACTCTGATAGGTACAGAAAAAAAATTATGGCCTGTCTGGAGGAAGGGGTGATTAATGTATGTTTTCTTTTAGGTGATGAGTAAACTAGATGCTATCTTCAAGTAAACTAGATGTTATCTTCCCCATAAAAATTATGGCCTGTCTGGAGGGGAGTCTTATCCTTCTGTTGTCGTTTTCATAGACACTAAACACAGAGTTCGGAGTCCACTGGAAAGGTGGACGAGCATGATCAACATGAATAGGCCTAAGATGGAGTCCAGGCCCTATGAATTCCTTCTTCATTCAAACTATAATAGTCTTCTGCCTGCCAGATAGATTGTCCTGGATATTTTATAGGTATTTATGATTTCAGTAAACCAGCCTTCAATCTGGTCCAGCTTCTTTTCTACATAATTTTCTTTGAGAGAAAAGTCATTATGTGTTTTGAAAGAGCAAATATGTGCATATAGGTTTTTAAAATTATTTACATATTTTCTAATTTTTACTAAGGGAACAGAGCTTTCTTGAAATTTAAAGAGATGGCTTATATTATTTCATATCAAATTTCTAGATTACTCAGCACTGAGTCTTCAAATTTTAGTGAAACTTGTGCTCCAAGTGTTTTGGGATACTTTATCATAATGTGCTAACTTTTAAAAAATTCAGCATTGCAAAGTACAAGGTATCCCACAGTGAAAATATCTTGGGATTAAATCTACATATAATAGAATATATTATCAAAGGATTATAGTTAAGTTTGGTGCAAAAAATAAACAAACATCACTCCTTATGTTAATTTGGGATCTATGGGAAGTTATATGGTAAAAGATCTAATAATGTGACTCACCTTCTCTGGACTCTTTCATGGTACTTAAAAGAAGCCTCTTGGAATATTAAACAATTTGTGGTCAAAATGTATATAAACTTAAATGATATGTTTTGGTTTTTTGTACTTTTTCATTTTTGTATGTTTAAGAAGGAATAATTTATAATGCACTTCCCCATAAAAAATATTAACCTCAACTCATTTTGGAAAAAAAAAAAAGTAGTTAGCTATTGGGCAGTTCCTGAGCATCCATTAATATCTGCATTATTTCAACTAATATTTTTTAGAACACCTACCACATATCTTACCCTGGAAATATAAAGGTAAAAAGAAAAGGAACTCTCATTTCATCTTGAAATCTAGAAAAGCAGAAATTATCTAAATAGTTACTACAACACTGTATGGCATTTGTTATAATGATGATAACTAAACCATATATGGGATTTGAGAAAGCTTATCAAAGTAATATTTGATCTTAGAATGAAAGAATAAGTTAATGTGCTTGGTGAAGAAATCAAGAAAAAACATGAACAAATGAAAAGAAATAGAGGCATTGGCTTAAACATGGCATTTTAAGTAGCTTAGTGTTTTTGAATTTCAAAATTAAATGTAAATAGTGAAAAGGAAACTAAGTGACACTAAACATGGAATTTTCTAATCATATGAAATATTGTGTATTTTTCCTTCAGGAAATGAGGAATACATGCAAATATTTGAGGAGAGACTGGCAAAGTTGGATTAAGTGCTAAAATATGAAACTGGTGAAACTATAGCATATAGTTAGTAAAGGTACAAGATTGGAACAAGGGGTGAAAAACAATAAGAGGTTACCACAATACTCAAAGTCAAAATTATAAGTTCAAATGTAAAGTTTGTAAAAATAAATGAAGGTCACTCAATTGAAAATACAGGTAACTCATTTAGAGCTCACTATAGAAAGAGAGACAACCATTATCATTTGCATTTGTAAACACTCACAGATAGGTAACAAATGAGAAAGCTTTACAGTGAAGAAATGGGAGGATTTAGGTGTGCTATAATTAGAAGTTACTGGCATGGGGAAACTGGAAGCATTACAGACAAGGAATGGGAGAATCCTATGTGATTGTATTGAGTACTCTAGATTTCTCTAGCTGGTCCTGAACTGGAAACAGGGACAACAATAGGAAAGCTGATAGATCCTGACTGTTCTTGGCAGATTAAAAGAAGTTTTAGCTTGGTTTCCTGGGCTGGTTGCTGAAGAAGTTATCATTTAGCTTTTGGGTTGGTTAGTAGAGAATAACTGATCNCTGAACTGGAAACAGGGACAACAATAGGAAAGCTGATAGATCCTGACTGTTCTTGGCAGATTAAAAGAAGTTTTAGCTTGGTTTCCTGGGCTGGTTGCTGAAGAAGTTATCATTTAGCTTTTGGGTTGGTTAGTAGAGAATAACTGATCAGAGTTGTATAGTTACATGTGGTCTATCTTTTTCTTTCTTTCTTTCTTTCTTTTCTTTTTTTTTTTTTTTGGTATATTCATTTTTAAAGTGGGTAAGAATATGTAGACTGCATAACTACATAATCTGACCTTTGATTATATCTGAATCTGAGGAAGGATATCTAGAAAAGCAGGGGAACAGGTTGAGGGGTAAGAACAAATATCTATTAATGCTCTTTGTCAGGCATTGGCTCAAATTTGTTATATGCTCTCAATGCTTATCTTAGTCAGGCAATAAGCATACATGGCTGTAGCAGGATATTCTCAACATAAGAGAACTCATATAAACAATTCTGAGATATGTCGGCTCTAATCATGCACTGAAATCTAGAATTAAATATATATATATTTGAATATATATATATATATTTGAATATAAAGCTCAACCAGAAATTTTTTGGCTCTGCCTTCTGTAAAATAGTACTTAAAAATCAGGCAGAAGGAAAGCTTTGAGGAAACGTAAAAGAAAGAATACTTTCTTTTTTCTTTCCATTTATTTTCTTTTACTTAAAAATACTTTTTTTCAGCACCATCAGACCAGCTTTGCAACAAATGCTAAAAGAACTTCTCTAAGCAGAAAAAGGCCAATATTAGAAACAAGAAAATTATGAATGGAAAATCTCACTGGTAAAGACAAGAAAAAAGTAAAGGCAGGAAATAATCTATACAAAAATATGATATTGACATTAGCAATTGTGAAAAGAGGTGAACACAAATGCAGTATATTGGAAATGCATTTGAAATTAAAAGACCAACAACTTAAAATAATATTGTTTATATATAGGCTGGTATATCAAAACCTCATAGTAATCTCAAACTGAAAATCTACAATATGTACAAATACAAAAAAGAAAAAGAAATCTAAACACAACACTAATGTCAGTCATCAAATCACAACAGGAAAAAAAAAAAAGAAGGGTAAAAAAGACCTACAAACACAGACAGACAAAACAAAGAAAATGGCAGTAGGTATATATGAATAATTACCTTAAATATAAAAAAGCTAAATATTTCAACCAAAAGACATAGACTGGCTGGATGGATACAAAAGCAAAGACTTGTACATGCACTGTCTATAAGAGACCCACTACATATCTAGGGACACATACAGACCGAAAGTGAAGGAATGGAAAAAGATATTCTAGGCAGATGAAAATTAAAAGAAAATAGGGAGCGGTGGCTGTGCAGGCAAGGAGGTCCCAGAGGAGATATCCCACATTGAAGGTCAGGAACGGTGGTGGTAGGGAGATACCCCTTGTCCAAGATAAGGAGCAGCGGCTGTGCTTTGCTGGAGCAGGCATAAAGAGGTACCCCATACCCAAGGTAAGAGAAACCCAAGTAAGATGGTAGGTGTTGCAAGAGGGCATCAGAGGGCAGACACACTGAAACCATACTCACAGAAAACTAGTCGATCTAATCAGACTAGGACCACAGCCTTGTCTAACTCAGTGAAACCAAGCCATGCCTTCGGGGCAACCTAACGCAGGCAGGTCATGATGGAGAGGGCTGACAGAACGTGGTTCACTGGAGAAGGGAATGGCAAGCCACTTCAGTATTCTTGCCTTGAGAACCCCATGAACAGTATGAAAAGGCAAAATGATAGGATACCAAAAGAGAAACTCCCCAGATCATTAGGTGCCCAATATGCTACTAGAGATCAGTGGAGAAATAACTCCAAAAAGAATGAAGGGATGGAGCCAAAGCAAAAACAATACCCAGTTGTGCATGTGACTGGTGATAGAAGCAAGATCCGAAGCTGTAAAGAGCAATATTGCATAGGAACCTGGAATGTCAGGTCCATGAATCAAGGCAAATTGGAAGT
>SJYV01022019.1:94660-113746 GCA_006410875.1 Neotragus pygmaeus | reverse complement strand
TGTATAAGAGACAGATATATGTCTTCTAATTCAAGTTTATCTTTTTTTTTTTTTTTTTTCAAATATGTATTCTCAGGAATTGAATTATTGGAGGATAAGGTAGTTCTAGTTTTATATTTTTTAAAGGAAAGTCCATACTCTTTTTCCATGTTGGCTGCACTAGTGTACATTCCCACCTAAAGTGTAAGAGGTTTCCCTATTCTGCACTTCCTCTCTAACTTTCATTATTTATAGACTTTTGATGATGGCTATTATAATTATTGTGAGAAAATAACTCACTGCAGTTTTGAAATGCATTTCTTTAAATAGTAGCGATGCTGAGCATCTTTATATGTACCTGTTAGCTATCTGTACTTTTTTGGAGAAACATCTATTTTGAAATCCCCAGATGCATTGGTTGGCATATTTTATATTAACTCACAAATTTTGTATGCTGCTGTTTTTGCATTTGTTTTTCTGTCTGCTGCTCTGATTGGGTGGTTTCCATTTTTGTAATTTCCAGATAACTTATACTCTTCCCTGTCATTTAGTCAGCTATCCATTGCTTCTAGATTTTTTTTTGTCTCAGAAATCAAATTATCTGATACTAACCTGCATTTATATCACTAATCTTTCTTAATTCAGTTAGCATTTTGTCACCTTTTGAATTCAAGGTAGACTGATGGTCTCCGTTTCATTATTTATTCTTCCAGAGGATTTCTCTTGATTTTCTAAACTGGGCGTATTCCTTATACATTTTCACTTTGCTTAACTTCCTGTGCATCCCTAAATTTAAGAGAATCAGTTATTTTTGTTTTGAAGGGGTGTTTTTATGTAGAAGCATTCCTATGTTAGGAGCCTCCCTATGTAGAATATATGGGTTCTTTAGTACAAGGGCTGATTTTGATATGGATACAAGACACATCTTTCCTCAGGATGCGCTGATCAATATCATCTTCATAGGAGATGTGATTGGTATCGTAGGATCTAAAACCTGTGTAGACTGTGTTCCATGGCTGTTGCTGCTCTATCAGGGGCAAGGTCTGCTCCTCCCTTGTAGTAATAGAAGTCCTGAGGTTTGGGTTTGATCAGGCTCTATTTCCCTTGAATGCATGCCCTGCCTCAAAGGAGGGAAATATTGAAGCAGTTGAGGCCTATTTGCCACAGAGGTCTGAAGCATCACCTGTGTAGGCATTCATGGTTCTGCCTAGATGCAGCCCTAGCTTACTTACCTTCCCTGTTGTAGCTGTACTAAATCTAGCACAAAATTTTGGCATGGAGTGGCTCATGCTGGAGCAGACACTAGGCTATAGCTCATGTTTGGAGAGTGTGGCTGTAGGAATTAAAGTGGTATCAGTGCTGCCAGTGGCCTGGGCTACCCCTGTGGAAGTCTTCTTCCAGGACCTGTCACCCCATATCTAGCACCAGCCTTTGGCATGGAGTAGGTGGGACTGGTTTGCTCACTAGGTTGGGAGACAGACCACCGAGTACTGGTCATGATGGCTCTTGTGTCAGCACCCAAGTAAGTGCTGAGAGCAATTTTGATCATTCTACAAAGATAACACACCAGATCCCAAAGCTGTCTCTGTTAGCTAGACTGAATCTTCTAAGACTCACCATCCCCACTCATATCCATAAATGACTACTGGAAAAACCATAGCTTTGACCATATGGACTTTGTCAGCAAAGTAATGTTTCTGCTTTTTTATATTTTGTCTAGGTTTGTCATAGCTTTTTTCCCAAGGAGCAAGTGTCTTTTAATTTCATGGCTTCAGTCACCATCTGCAGTGATTTTTTTAGTTGTTTGGCCATCCATTTGCCATGAAGGGATGGGACCAGAAGCCATGATCTTAAGTTTTGAATATTGACTTAGTATACAATATTTATCTTTTCCTTTCTGACTTACTTCACTCTATACAATAAGCTCTAGGTTCATTTACCTCACTAGAACTGACTCAAATGCATTCCTTTTATGACTGAGTAATCACAATAAACTGGAAAATTCTGAAAGAGATGGGAATACAAGACCACCTGACCTGCCTCTTGAGAAACCTATATGCAGGNCATTTACCTCACTAGAACTGACTCAAATGCATTCCTTTTATGACTGAGTAATCACAATAAACTGGAAAATTCTGAAAGAGATGGGAATACAAGACCACCTGACCTGCCTCTTGAGAAACCTATATGCAGGTCACTGGACATGGAACAACAGACTAGTTCCAAATAGGAAAAGGAGTATATCAAGGCTGAATATTGTCACACTGCTTATTTAGCTTATATGAAGAGTACACCATGAGAAACGCTGGACTCAAAGAAGCATGGGCTGGAAAAGAACAAGCTAGAATCAAGATTGCTGGGAGAAATATCAATAACCTCAGATATGCAGATGACATGACGCTTATGGAAGAAAGTGAAGAGGAGCTGAAAAGCCTCTTGATGAAAGTGAAAGTGGAGAATGAAAACGTTGGCTTAAAGCTCAACATTCAGAAAACGAAGATCATGGCATCTGGTCCCATCACTTCATGGGAAATAGATGGGCAAACAGTGGAAACAGTGTCAGACTTTATTATTATTATTATTACTTGGACTCCAAAATCAATGCAGATGGTGATTGCAGGCATGAAATTAAAAGACGCTTACTCCTTGGAAGAAAATTTATGACCAATCTAGATAGCATATTGAAAGACAGAGACATTACTTTGCCAACAAAGTTCTGTCTAGTCAACACTATGGTTTTTCCAGTGGTCATGTATGGATGTGAGAATTGGACCGTAAAGAAAGTTGAGTGCTGAAGAATTGATGCTTTTGAACTGTGGTGTTGGAGAAGACTCTTGAGAGTCCCTTGGACTGCAAGGAGATCCAACCAGTCCATTCTGAAGGAGATAAGCTCTAGGATTTCTTTGGAAAGAATGATGCTAAAGCTGAAACTCCAGTACTTTGGCCACCGCATGAGATGAGTTGACTCACTGGAAAAGACTCTGATGCTGGGAGGGATTGGGGGCAGGAGGAGAACAGGACGACCGAGGATGAGATGGCTGGATGGCATCACTGACTTGATGGACATGAGTCTGAGTGAACTCCGGGAGTTGGTGATGGACATGGAGGCCTGGTGTGCTGCGATTCATGGGGTCGCAAAGAGTCGGACACGACTGAATAACTGAACTCAGCTGAACGGAAAATTCCATTGTACATATATATCACCTTGCTTATCCATTCATCTGCCGATGGACATCTTTCCATGTTCTAGGTATTTTAAATTGTGCTGCAATGAATTTTGGGGTATATATGTCTTTTTCAGTTTTGGTTTCCTCAGTGTATATGCCTAGGTTTATATTCCTGGGTCATTTGGTGGTTTTATTCCTAGGTTTTTTTTTTTTTTTTTTAAGGAATCTGCATACCATCTCCTTTAGTGGCTGTATCAAGTTATATTCCCATCAACAGTGCAAAAGTGTTCCCTTTTCTCCCCACCCTCTCCAAAATTTACTGTTTGTATACTTTTTGTTGATGGCCAGTCTGACTGATGTAAGGTAATATCTCATTACAAGCTTGATTTGCACTTCTCTAATAATGAGCGATTTTAAGCATTTTTTCATATATTTGATAGCCATCTGTATGCTTTCTTTGGAGAAATATCTATTTAGGTAGCTTTGCAACTTTTTTTTCCCCCTAGTATTTAGTTGTGTGTGCAGCTTGTATATTTTTTAGATTAATCCTTTATCGTATTTTAATTCTTTTACATGCAGTTGTCCAGTTTGCACAGCACCACTGATTGAAGAGGCTATCTTGCCCCATTGTATATTCTTGCCCTTTTTGTTGAAAATAAAGTAAGCAGAGATTCTTGGGCTTATCCTTGGGCTCTCTGTCTTGTTCTGTTAGTCTGTGTTTTCATTTTTGTGCCAGTACTATACTGTATTGATGACTGTAGCTTTGTAGTATAATCTGAAGTCAGAAATGTTTATTCCGCCAGCTTCATTCTTCTTTCTCAAGACTTCTTTGGCTAATTGGGATCTTTTGTGTTTCCATAAGAATTGTGATTTTTTTGTTGTTGTTCTATTTCTGTGAAAAAATGCTATTGGTAATTTGACAGTTATCACATTGTATCTGTAGATTGCATTTGGTAGTAAAATTATTTTCTCAATATTGATGCTTCCAACCCAAGACCATGGCATATCTCTCCATCTGTTTATGTCATCTTCTATTTCTTTCACTAGTGTCTTATAATTTTCTATATACAGTTCGTTTGTCTCCTTAGGTAGGTTTACTAAGATACTTCGTTAGTTTCTTACAGTGGTGAATGGAATTGAATCCTCAATTCTCTTTCTAATTTTTCATTGTAACGATGAAATATGTATTGCTGTGTATTGATTCTGCTAAATTCACTGATTAAGTTGTTCAGCTGCTCAGACATGTCTGAGCCTTTGTAACCCAATGGACTGCAGCACTCCAGGCTTCTTTGTCCTTCATCATCTCCCTGAGCTTTCTAAAACTCATGTCAATTGAGTCACTGTTGCCATCCAAACATATCATTCACTTTCATCCTTCTGCCTTCAGTCTTTCTCAGGGTCAGAATCTTTTCTAGTGAGTCAGCTCTTCACACCATTGGCCAAAAAATTGGAGCTTCAGCATCAGTCCTTCCAATGAATATTCAGGACTGATTTCCTTTAGGATTGTCTGGTTTGATCTTCCTGCAGTCCAAGGGACTCTCAAGAGTATTTTCCAACACCACAGTTTAAAAGCATCAGTTCTTCAACCCAGACTTTGTTATGGTTCACCTTTCACATCCATAAGTGCCTTTGTTGGCAAAGTGATATCTCTACTTTTAAATATGCTGTCTAGGTTGCCTGGGTTTTTGATCTTTCAAAGAACCAGCTTTCAGTTCCATTGTTCTTTATTATACTCTTGTTTGTTTCTATTTCTTCTACTTTTTTTCCTCTGTATTTTTTGTTGTTGTTGTTGTTGTTTGTTTGTTTTCTTTCCTTCTAGTAACTTTTTTCTTTAGTTATTTTATCTGTAACAATAAGTTGTTTATTGTAGACTTGTCTTGTTTCTTGGAGTAAGATTGTATTACTGAACTGAACAATCTATAATAAAACATCTGAAAAAGAAATATGTGCTATGTGTGTTTAGTTTCTCATTCATGTCTGACTCTTTGTGTTCTCATTGACTGTAGTCAATCAGGGTCCTCTGTTTATGGAGATTCTCTAGGCAAGAACCCTGGAGTAGGTTGCCATGTCCATACACACACACACACACACACACACGAATCAGTTTGCTGTTTTCATGAAATTACCACAATATTTTATATCAACTATACTACAATTAAAAAAGTAAAAAATGATGAAAATACCAAATGCTAGCAAGGGTGTAAGGCAACTAAAAGTTTCATATGTTTTATCCATTTGCACTTATGTGACTACACAATGGTTCAGTTATTTTGTAAAACTTAAAAGCCTCTTGATGAAAGTGAAAGAGGAGAGTGAAAAGTTGCCTTAAAGCTCAACATTCAGAAAATGAAGATCATGGCATCCAGTCCCACCACTTCATGGCAAATAAATGGGAAACAGTGGAAACAGTGTCAGACTTTATTTTGGGGGGCTCCAAAATCACTGCAGATGGTGACTTCAGCCATGAAATTAGAAGACGCTTAGTCCTTGGAAGAAAAGTTATGACCAACCTAGATAGTATATTCAAGACCAGAGACATTACTTTGCTGACTAAGGTCCGTCTTGTCAAGGCTATGGTTTTTCCTGTGGACATGTGTGGATGTGAGAGTTGGCCTGTGAAGAAGGCTGAGTGCTGAAAAATTGATGCTTTTGAACTGTGGTGTTGGGGAAGACTTGAGAGTCCGTTGGACTGTAAGGAGATCCAACCCATCCATTATGAAGGAGATCAATCCTGGGGTTTCTTTGGAAGGAATGATGCTGAAGCTGAAACTCCAGTACTTTGGCCACTTCATGCGAAGAGTTGACTCACTGGAAAAGACTCTGATGCTGGGAGGGATTGGGGGCAAGAGGAGAAGGGAATGACCGAGGTTGAGATGGCTGGATGGCATCATGGACTCGATGGACGCGAGTCTGAGTGAATTCTGGGAGATGGTGATGAACAGGGAGGCCTGGTGTGCTGCAATTCATGGGGTCGCAAAGAGTCGGACACGACTGAGCAACTGAACTGAACTGAACATCCATATATGACTACTGTAAAGACCATAGCCTTCATTATATGAAACTTTGTTGGCAAAATGACCTCTTAATTTGTCAAGGAGCAAGTGTCTTCTAATTTCATGGCTGGGGTCACCATCCACTGTTATTCTAGAACCCAAGAAAGGGAAATCTGAATAATGGCATACTCTTTAGTAACAAAAAGAGTCAACTATGGATACATGCAGCCACATCAGTTCAGTTCAGTTCAGTTGCTCAGTGGTGTCCGACTCTTTGCGACCCCATGAACTGCAGCACACCAGGCCTCCATGTCCATCACCAACTCCCAGAATTTACCCAAACTCATGTCCATTGAGTTGGTGATTCCATCCAATCATCTCATCCTCTGTCATTCCCTTCTCCCCCTGCCCCCAATCCCTCCCAGCATAAGAGTCTTTTCAGATGAGTCAGCTCTTTGCATCAGGTGGCCAAAATATTGGAATTTCAGCCTCAACATCAGTCCTTCCAATGAACACCCAGGACTGATCTCGTTTAGGATGCACTGGTTGGATCTCCTTGCAGTCCAAGAGACTCTCAAGAATCTTCTCCAACACCACAGTTCAAAAGCAACAATTCTTCAGCACTCAGCTTTCTTCACAGTCCAACTCTCACATCCATACATGCTACTGGGAAAAAAAAATAGCCTTGATTAGATGGACTTTTGTTGACAAAATAATGTCTCTGATTTTCGATATGCTATCTAGGTTGGTCATAACTTTTCTTCGAAGGAGTAAGCATCTTTTAATTTAATAGCTGAAATCACCATCTGCAGCGATTTTGGAGTCCCAATAAATAAAGTCAGTCACTGTTTCCACTGTTTCTCCATCTATTTCCCATGAAGTGATGGGGCCAGATGCCATGATCTTTTTTTCTGAATGTTGAGCTTTAAGCCAACTTTTTCACTCTCCTCTTTCACTTTCATCAAGAGGCTCTTTAGTACTTCTTCACTTTCTGCCCTAAAGGTGGTGTCATCTGCATATCTGAGGTTATTGATATATCTCCCAGTAATCTTGATTCCAGCTTGTGTTTCATCCAGCCCAGCGTTTCTCATGATGTACTCTGCATAGAATTTAAATAAGCAAGGTGACAATATACAGCCGTGACATACTCCTTTTCCTATTTGAAACCAGTCTGTTGTTCCATGTCCATTTCTAACTGTTGCTTCCTGACTAGCATACAGGTTTCTCAAGAGGCAGGTCAGGTGGTCTGGTATTCCCACTGTCAAAGACTTTGGCATAGTTCATAAAACAGAAATATGTTTTTTCTGGAACTCTCTTGCTTTTTCAGTGTTCTAGCAGATGTTGGCAATTTGATTTCTGGTTCCTCTGTCTTTTCTAAAATCAGCTTGAACATCTGAATGTTCACAGTTGACATGAATATCATAAGTTCAGCAACATAAATTAGTTGAAGAACTTGTTGAGCCAAACAAGCCAGATATAAAATATATTTATCATATGATTCAAACAACTTGCATGAATCTAGAAATGGCAAAAGTAATAAACAATAACTGGAAGCCAGTCATGTTTCTTTGCTCAGGGGTGAAGAAAGTTTGCCTGGGAAATGACATCAGATAATTTTGTAGGTGTCAAAATTTATGCATTTTATTTTTAGAGGTGTTTACATGGGTATATAACTTTGTCAAAACTCAGTAAACTTGATATTTTAAATGAATGCAACATTGTGTCTGAATAAAGACCTTTATTCAGATCTCCTTCCTTCACACCTATATGGTATATCATTTATAATAAAGTGAATCTCTTAGGAGATGAGAGTCATTTATGTACTAAGTCTAATTAAGCTTTTCCTTAATTGACTGTGATGCCAGGGGAGAGGGGAAGTGTAACCTGATCAGCTGTAATAAAGTAATTTAGTCCACATGAAACATGAAGGGGTTAATGCTAGCATGACTTTTGTAATTAAGCGTTTACCTTTAAACTCAAGCTAATACAATATAGGCTGTTAGTGTTATGTGAAGTCTTAGTGTTCAGACTAGAAGGCAGTTTATATATCATTTGAAAATTATAACAATATAGTTAAATATGATAAACTTTTATAGATAAGTTTTCAAATTAAACAATCCTTGATAGAATAGGAGAGACCCAAGCAATGCACAATTACTTGGAACAATATGCTGGCTGTGGAAAGCTTTCTGATAAAACTGACTGCAAGTGATTTGTGATTAGTTGCCTTTTTCCAATTTTGCCTCCTCAAGATGGTACTTGTTCATTTCTTTTCTGTTGAAGTGTACTATAAAATAGAAGAAACAGGATATATAAGACTATGAGCCTTGACTGAAGCCAAGGTGCTCAACATAACATTTCTAATATTGGGAGAGTTAACTTAGGCAGATTGATAAGGAGTCCAAGCGTAAGGCCCCTTTAAGGAGGAGGTAAGCTTTTTTTGGTTTTTCAAATTCTTTTGCCTTAGACAAGTAGGCCTTGCAGGCATCAGTATCTCTCGTTCAAGTACATGCCTTTTTTGAGTTTCGGATATATGTTATGGGAGAAATTCTGGATTAAAAACCCCCACAGCCCTGAGCTCTGTATTAACCTGTTCCTTCTGGCTAACCTCATGTTGATGTCATCCCAGGATGTATGTTACAGGAAAGGGTCTGAGCAAAATTCTCACAGCATTGGGGTATTTTTATCTATTCTCAGCAGCTAGTTGAGAAGTATATAAGGCCCCAGTTAAACTAGTGAGACAAGTATTCTCCTGGCCCCTCCCGGTGTCTCTTGCTGGAAGATTTCTCTATCGCTGTTGCTTTAATAACATCTACACAAAGCCCTGAGTGACTGAGAGTATCTTTGGTCCAAAAGTTAAATTTTTCTTTTTCAGAAGCCACAAATCTGGTGTTGCCATTCATTGTTCACTATAAGCTATCAGTATGAGATATGCTAGTCACTGCATTCTTTAAGTAGAACATTGCAAGATGGAATACCTCCCCAGACGAGCCATTATCTAGTACAAATGAACTTGGAGATTTTTCTGGGTGATAAGTAATGCAGTGTCAGAAAATCACTATTTATGCTGCTGAATTATTAAAGGTATATAATAATTAAAAATTAGAATATGACTACTACAACTTCTGTTTAGTCTAAGGTACCAAAATAAACATGAATTATTGCAGTGTAAAGATGTACATATCATGTGAAATTGAATCATGGTTATCATTTTGTGATGTTTTCCTTGCTCTAGATATGTTGCCTACATTAAATCATTTATTCTCACAAGAGTTCTGTAAAATAGTTACTATTTTTATACTTTTTTCAGACAAGGCCTCTGGGCTAAAGTTAAGTAACTTAAACCAAGGCAACACAAATACTATGTTGCAGGGATTTCAGTTTTTATACATATAATGCTATCCTAGGACCTACCCTTTTGACTATTACATTGTAGTGGCTTTCTATCATGAACATTGTTTGAAGAGGAAGAAGCAGAGATACAGTAGCATTCTAAGGCTGCTTTCTAGGATTATCTTCATGAAAACAAAGATGTCAGAGAAATATTGACAAAAGGAAGAGCTTTTTACAATGGATGCAGCTTAGAAGAAAACCAGATTTCTGATATCATAGACAATTTTACTTTTTTTTTTTAAATCCTGTGTCCTTTGGTGATTTTATAATAAATCATAAAAATGATGGCATGAAATGAGAATGTGTACCTGTTAACAGACATTATATTAAAGCCATAAATAATTTTAAATTATGCCTTTTAGTCTATGAGTAGTCCAACAGCATGAAAGTATATTGCTGGCAAACTAAGCGAAGGCAGCGGTGAGCCGGCACACTAAGTGCAGGTGGTGAGCTGGTGAACTAAGCGTGACCGAGAGGAGTTACCCCACGTCCGAGGTCAGGGGCCGCGGCCTAGAGTGCCAGGCTGTGAAGGTGCAGGAACGGCTGAGAGGAGCTACCTTGCCTCTAAGGTTAGTGGCAGCCAGGAGGAGCTACCCCATATCTGAAGTCAGGGGTAGCGGTTGGGAGGAGACACCCCATGTCTGAGGTCAGTGGTGGATGGGAGGAGACACCCTCCCGCGTCCAAAGTCAGGGTGGCGGCCAGGAGGAGCTGCCCTGTGTCCGAGGCAAGTGGCAGCTGAGAGGAGACACTCCCGTGACCGAGGTCAGGGCTGTGGCTGGGAGGAGCTACCCCACGTCCAAGGCCAGTGGAGGCCGGGAGGAGACACCCTGAGTTCGAGGTCAGGGGTGGCCAGGAGAAGCCAACTCATGCCTGAGGCCAGGGGTGGTGACCCTGAGGAGCCACCCTGGGCCTGAGGCCAGGGGTGGCAGCTGTGAGGAGCCACCCATGCCTGAGCAGTGCTGGTGGCCAAAGGGAGCAACCTGAGGAATTGTGGCTGCACAGGCACAGGAGGGCCTAGAGGAGCTATCCCACGTTGAAGGTCAGGAACAGCAGCAGTAAGGAGATACCCCTTGTTCAAGGTAGGGAGCAGCAGCCATGCTTTGCTGGAACAGCCGTGAAGAGATACCCCACGCCCAAGGTAAGAGAAACCCAAGTAAGATGGTAAGTGTTGCAAGAGGNTGGGAAGCACTGGTCCAAGGCTTTGTATTGCCTTGTTTTGTGCATTCCAGTGAGGTGCTTGGCCCTAGTCTGGTGTTCTGCTGTTCCTTTACCTCCCACAATGCTGAAATTTCCAGGATAGGACTGGTTAGCTTCGTTGGGATGGAGAACAGACGGAGTCTGCCTTCTGATCTCAGGCACTCCTGACCGGGGCTCAGTAAAGAAAGTAGAGTTCAGGGAAATGGTCTGTTGTGAATCAGTAGATACTTGGCCAGGTACTCTGAGGGAGGCTCAGGAGAGCTGAAAAACCAGCACCATTATGTAAGACTTTTTCTGACAGAGAAGAGCATGTGTACTGCCAAATATCTGGGGATCATAAAGTTAGGGACTTTTGCTTTCCTCTACTATTGCAAAGCCATTTGGTCATGCCTGAGTGCATCTATCTCATATATACAATGGATAGAAAATATTGTAATAGGCTTATAGTCTGTAGAATTATTATGCCTTTTATCTGGAACTCAAACTGAAAGATGTGTATAAGAGACAGGTGGAAAATTCTGAAAGAGATGGAAATACCAGACCACCTGATCTACCTCTTGAGAAATCTGTATGCAGGTCAGGAAGCAACAGTTAGAACTGGACATGGAACAACAGACTGGTGTACACCTGTAGTGGATTCATGTCGATGTATGGCAAACCCAATAGAGTATTGTAAAGTCAAATTAAAAAAATAAATTAATTTAAAGTGGCAAAAAAAATAGGAAAAGGAGTACATCAAGGCTGTATATTGTCACCCTGTTTATTTAAGTTATATGCAGAGTACATCATGAAAAATGCTGGACTGGAAGAAACACAAGCTGGGATCAAGATTGCCGGGAGAAATATCAATAATATCCGTCGTGCAGATGACACCAACATTATGACAGAAAGTGAAGAGGAACTAAAAAGCCTCTTGATGAAAATGAAAGAGCAGAGCAAAAAAGTTGGCTTAAAGCTCAACATTCAGGAAATGAAGATAATGACCTTCGGTCCCATCACTTCATGGGAAATAGATGGGGAAACAGTGGAAACAGTGTCAGACTTTATTTTTGGGGGCTCCAAAATCACTGCAGATGGTGACTGCAGGCATGAAATTAAAAGACGTTTAGTCCTTGGAAGAAAAGTTATGACCAACCTAGATAGCATATTCAAAAGCAGAGACATTACTTTGGCGACTAAAGTCCGTCTAGTCAAGGCTATGATTTTTCATGTGGTCATGTAAGGATGTGAGAGATGGACTGTGAAGAAGGATGAGCACCGAATAATTCATGCTTTTGAACTGTGATGTTGGAGAAGACTCTTGAGAGTCCCTTTGACTGCAAGGAGATCCAACCAGTCCATTTTTTTAAAAGATCAACCATTGGATTTTTTTGTAAGGAATGATGGTAAAGCTGAAACTCCAGTACTTTGGCCACCTCATGTGAGGAGCTGACTCATTGGAAAAGATTCTGATGCTGGGAAGGATTGGGGGCAGGAGGAGAAGGGGATGACCGAGGATGAGATGGCTGGATTGCATCACTGACTCAGTGGACGTGAGTCTGAGTGGGAGATGGTGATGGACAAGGAGGCCTGGTGTCCTGTGATTCATGGGGTCGCAAAGAGTCGGACACGACTGAGCGACTGAACTGAACTATTTGGATTGACAGTTGTGCTGTCAGCCTGTTGAGGAAGTAAAAATTTTCAGTAATCATTTTGGTTTGTTTTTTAATATGTGTATAAGGTAGAGGTGGTTATAGTAGAAATAATTGTGTAAGTATAATAAAATTTATAGTGTAACTATAATAAGCAATATAAAGGCAATCAAAACATCAAAATGGTAATAAACCATCTTGCAAAAATATTATAATGTGTTTTAATTGTTTGCTAAGTTTTAAATTTTGGAAGAGTATGGTATTATATATTTTCTGTTAATTGTGCATTTGCTTATTAATGAGTCCAAGAGACAAATTGTTGAGGCAATGAGTAGTGACTCTATTTAGAAAGTTGGTGGACTGAGAAGATGGTAGACTCGTGTCCTAAAGAGTCATCTGGCTTGGAGTTTGATGTTAGTTTTATTTATAGGAAAAATATGGGAGATGAGAAGGTAGAGTAAAAAGGAAAGATGTTATTGCACATATTTCCTGGTTTTTGTTAGTCTCCAGAGGGAATGTGCTCACTTCTTTTCAATGGTCCTTGTCAGGATAGTCCCTGTGAGCTAAACAAAGGTATTTTAGCTTAACACTCAGGCATGGGTTCCTAGGTATGGATTTCACGTATCTTTTAATCTGTGTGAACATCTCTTTAGTGATTAACTTATAAACGATGGAATACAAAGGTTAAAGTAAAAGAAACAGATTCAATATAGAGTCAGGTTTTTTCTTCCTTATTATAGGCCTATAAAATGTGGGTACATATCTTCTCATTATATAAGTGGTTGAAGGTATAAGTAGAGAATTGGGGAAAGTCATGCAGTTATTATTTTTACATGATAACTATACCAACCAAAGGAAATAATGATCAGCAGTGGAGGGTAGTAACACACAATATGCAGATAAAAACAGTGCCCAGTAAAATTTGGCTGATGGTTTGGATTAAAGGTCTCAAGAGGAGACCCAATTGTACATTTCTGGAGAGAAATAAAACTACTTAAGTGATATTAATAATTAGTCATAGCAATGGCAATACTAAATTAATATGGAAGTTTAGTGAACAATCATGACTAAGAAAAGAGGCACTGAGGAGAATGCAAAGAGCAGGAAAATTGCTGAGAAAAGACTTTTATTGTTTCTGTTTTTGTTGTTCTCAAACTTCAGCACGTATAAAAATTTCCTATTGGGCCTATTAAAACAGATTCCTGGACCTTAACCTCAGAGTAAGTCACTCTGGTACGAGTGTTCTGAATTTGCATTTATAACCAATACCTAGGTAATATTGATAATGCTGGTATAAATGAAATGCCTAAGAACAACTTTCCTGAGTAAAATAGCAACATTGTCTTATTCAATTTCTCTAGGCTAAAAATGGTATACCATTGACTGGACAACCTTAAATTGTCTTTTCTGATCACTGTCACTCCAGATACCATCACAGGAGAATGGGAGTCAGAAAGTACAAAAATACAGTCACAAAGACAAGTCAAAAAAATCTGTGAAGAAAAGAAAATGACATTTTAGAGAGAAAGTATAAAGAAGTTTCTCTTCTGTTACTGTCTTTATAGTGAGGAATAATTGTCCCATGTGTGATATGTTTTAAAGCTACATCTCCTGGTAAGATATGTTCCCCCAGCTTCATGAACCTCTTTTTGGTTTTGACTGTTTCTCAAAGCACTCTTGGAGAAAATGTAGTGTATTTTAAATGACCTCCAGTTTTCTTTGGAGGAAAAAAAAAAGTGAGTAGCAGTGAGTAAAAATGCATATCATGAAGGTTTATACTGAAGAGTTTGACAAGTTTTGCTGGAAGATGAGTGAGTTAGTGTACTGATGCACACCAAGGAGAAACTCCAGCCTAATCCTCTACTTACTCACCAGGATCAAGTATGTATGAGCATGTCTAGAGTTCTCGTATGATGGGTCTAAAAACAGTCTATTTTGAAAGAGGCAACAACATATCCTCTATAAGGAAAACAAATCTGGGGAAATAGGCATTTAGACTTGATTCCTTTCATTGAATACAGAAGGTAATTTTGGAGTTTGTCTCTTAGATTGTTTTCTGCCCATGTACATTCTCTGAATATTTGGGAAATCAAACTTAAAAAGAAAATCTTGAAAATGCCTTTTTCACAAAAGAACAAATAAAGTCATTTGGGCAAATTAGTACCCATATAATGGACAGTGAGTCTAAGGTGGAAAAGAGGGTCTTTTCCACTCAGTAGGGGATACTCCATGATGAGGTCATGTGAAGAGTGCCAACAGATGAAGGGGGTAGCATGAGAATAACTTACAGCAGTTTGGCATAGAGGAATAATACTGGCCTCAAATAAGAAAAATATTCCATGATTGATATTCCTGTCATAGACAGGAGGTCAAATATACTTGGTTGTATAGTATTCACAAGAGTAGTCTATCTTATGTTTTCTACCCAAGCACAGTAGAATATTTATGGGTTTGAAATACATATGGGTTTTAAAACCAAGACATACATTTGTTTTATGTATTGACTGCTAACATAACATAGATAACTGTGTAATCTAATTGTTGTTTTTCACCACTAGATAGTGAATTTCACAAGGATAGAGGCCATATTTTGCTTGAATATATCATTTAGCAACTTGATACGGAGAGAATGTCGAAATACATATTTGCATTAATGGAGAGAAATTAAATCTTGACTATCTCTGCATTCTGTAAAGTGAATCAGGTTGATGATGTCCCCTTGTTATCACAGAAAAATAGAAATCCCATGAAGTGTTCCTAGATGTTTAGAATTATTGGTTTTAAGCTTGTACCTCTCTCTAGAATATAAGCTCCTCTAAATCAAGAGCTTATGTTTTATTGACTATTACAGAGCTGATGGTTATCACACCGGGTTAGCAACATATTTTTATTGTGAAGTATACAGAATTGAAAAGAATAGACCCTTCTCTATTTCCCTGAAGTAAGTGAAGTCATACAAAAACTGCCATTCACTTGTGATAAAAGATGCAATGGATAATACAGTCATATGTCCTACTTGAATTCCTCCTCTCAATTTCTGAGAAGAATATTCATTTACTTTTAAAATTACAAGATACAGTCTGGAACAACAATTTAAACATGGTGATGAAGATTATGAAGATTTTTTTTCTTCATGTATGTGTTTGTGTGTGTTTATACACGTGTGAAATCTATTACCTTTGTCTTTACCCATAATTGTCTATAGGGAAACAATAGAGATGTTATTCTGTGAAATTTACAGACAATTAGTTGTTCTTTTAAATTTCTGGCAGTAACATAATGACTAACTTGGAAACTGCTCTTTAACAATATTTCTCTAGATATTGTATAGAAATAAACAAAATTACATGGAAGCATTTAAAAATTAATACTCCTGAGCCCTACTTCAATTTACTCCACCTAGATCAGAAGTCTCATTCACTTTAGCAATTATTTCAAATGCATTTATACATTCCAAAAGTTGATAACTGCTACTCTATTACATAAAATGCAAATCAAATTTGATTTTCAAATAAAACCAGTATATATTTTGCATTAGTCTTATTGTTTTGGAAGACTTGACAGAAAGAAACAGATTACTGATAAGGAAGAAGCAAAACATTAACATTTGCTATAATTTCAATACTAGGCTAAATTANATGCAAATCAAATTTGATTTTCAAATAAAACCAGTATATATTTTGCATTAGTCTTATTGTTTTGGAAGACTTGACAGAAAGAAACAGATTACTGATAAGGAAGAAGCAAAACATTAACATTTGCTATAATTTCAATACTAGGCTAAATTATTCCATTTTTTTAAACTTATTTTTAAATTGATGGATGATTGCTTTACAGAATTTTATTGTTTTCTATCAAACCTCAACCCTAAACAGCCATAGGTATACATATGCCCCCTCTCATTTGAAATTCCCTTCCATTTCGTTCCCAATCCCACCTCTCTAGTTTGATACAGAGCCCCTGTTTGAGTTCCCTAAGACATACAGCGAATTCCATTGGCTATCTATTTTACATATGATAACATGTTTCCAAGTTACTCTCTATATACATCCCACTCTATCCTCTCCTTTGCCCATGCCCATGAATCTGTTTTCTGTTTGTTTCTCCATTGCTGTCCTGCAAATAAATTATTCTCTACCATTTTCTAGATTTCTTATATGCATTAGTATGCAATATTTATCTTTCTCTTTCTGACTTTCTTAACTCTGTATAATAGGCTCTAGGTTCATGTATCTCACTAGGATTCACTCAAATGCATTCCTTTTTATGATGGAGTAATATTCCATTGTGCATATGTACCACAACTTTTTTATTCATTAAGCTGTCAATGGACATCTAGGTTGATTCCATGTTCTAGCTACTGTAAATAGTGTGGCAATGAACACTGGGGTGTATGTGTCTTTTTCAGTTTTCATTTCCTCAGGGTATATGCCTAGGAGTGAGATTGCTGGGTCATAGATGGTGATTGGAGCCATGAAATTAAAAGATGTGTACTCTTTGAAAAGAAAGTTATGATCAACCTAGACAGCATATTAAAAATCAGAGACATTCCTTTGCCAACAAAGGTCCATCTAGTCAAGGCTATGGCTTTTCCAGTAGTCATGTGTGGATGTGAGAGTTGGACTATAAAGAAAAGTGAGCACAGAAGAATTGATGCTTTTGAATTCTGGTGTTGGAGAAGACTCTTGAGAGTCCCTTGGACTGCAAGGAGATCCAACCAGTCCATTCTAAAGGAGACCAGTCCAGAATATTCACTGAAAGGACTGATGTTGAAGCTGAAATTCCAATACTTTGGCCACCTGATGTGAAGAGGTGACTCATTTGATAAAACCATGATGCTGGGAAAGATTGAGGGCAGGAGGAGAAGGGGACAACAGAGGATGAGATGGTTGGATGGCATCACTGACTTAATGGATATGGGCTTGGGTGGGCTCCAGGAGTTTGTGTTGAACAGGGAGGCCTGGCATCCTCTGTGAGGTTCATGGGGTCACAAAGAGTCGGACGCGACTGAGTAACTGAACTAAACTGATGGCGGTTTTATTACTGGTTTTTTTAAGGAATCTCCATATGATCTTCCATAGTGGCTGTATGAATTTATATTCCCACTAACGGTGCAAGACATTAACTTTTCTTCACACACTTTCCAACGTTTATTGTTTGTAGACTTTTACATGATGGCAATTCTGACCGATATAAGGTTGATGGGAGCCAGCATGAGGAATCCCACACATGACAAGGTCATGCGGAAAGACCTGATGGGCAAGGCGAGTCAGGCCTTGGGGTTTCCCCCTGGAATTTCCTGAGCATGTACCAAAAAAAATCAGAACTTGCCTACCTTATTGTACTGTGCTTTTCCACTCTTCTGACACACTCTGGAAAAGGTTAATTCAGGGCTTCAGTCTTCTGCATTTGAAAGGGATGTTTCAGTTCAAACCCCCTCTGATAACTCTCTAGCTTGCCTAACAGGTTCCCCTAGACTTTTATAGCTTATGAATTGTTTAAAGCCCCCCAACCGCAAGAGGCACAAAGCTTAAAGACGTCTGAAAGATACAGAGCCTTTTCTAAAGAGCTAAAAATCATATTGGTGACAGATTTCACTGTTGACTCAATGATTGCTGCCAGGCCTCCATATTCTTTATCTTTTAGGCACCTGGGAGGATATTAATCAATGTAATCGGGATATGGAAAAAGGCATATAGTAGTTTTGATCTTAGCAACACTAGACTTTTGAGTTAATTACTTTTCTTTTGTTATAAATCACTGTACTCCTTTTACTTGTTATAAATTGCTGTATCTTTGTTATGTAAGAATGTAACTTTATTTAGTGCTTTCTGAGAGTGGCACCAGACTTTGGGAAGATCAACACAAATAAGTCTTCTGGTTGACAAACTCTTATCATAAAAAAGGCTGTAAAATGTTAATTGGGCCCTTTGGCCAGAAGATGATGTAAATCACCTAAGACTTGTGTATACAACTAGGTATGCAGCGAGAAAAGCTTGATTTTGATGAGTCTGGACTGCTAACGCTGCATAATTTTATATTACCCATTGATCTCTATGTACAATCAAAAAGGTATAAAAGGCTTTTCTAGAAAATAGAGGCTGGGCCAGTCATTGGAAGGACTGGTTTCCCCCATGTCTCCTCTTTACTCTAATTTCAGGCTGAATTCCCATCTGGAATGAGGAGGCTCGCCATGTCTATTTACTTACCCCAGCTTTTAAGTTCTGTGAGAGAGAGAGAGCCCAAGGTGGGGCACTCTCCGATATTCAAAGGGGTGCTGGTGGCCCAATGTAGATGGTGCAAATCTCTTGTTCTGAGATTTTATTGGCTTTCCTCGTAAATCAAGTTATTCAGCATCTTTTCTCTACTTAATTTTCCTACTACACTATTTCTTTCTAATCTAATCCTATATTTCTAATTAAATAAATAAATAAGTTTTTCCTCATCTATGCCGTTCACCCTTCGAATCACCCTGAATCCACCGGTGCTGGACACTGGCATAAGGTGATACCTAATTTTAATTTTGATTTGCATTTCTCTAATAATGAGTGATATTGAGCATCTTTTCATGTGTTTTATAGGCATCTATATAATTTTTTGGAGAAATGTATCATTTAGTTATTTTCCCTTCCTTTTGATTCGGATTTTTTTTTTTTTTTTTTTTTTTTTTTTTTTTTTTTTTTTTTTTTTTTTTTTTTTTTTTTTTTTTTTTTTTTTTTTTTGTT
>SJYV01022019.1:46202-87908 GCA_006410875.1 Neotragus pygmaeus | reverse complement strand
CTCTGGGGACCTTCCTGACCCAGGAATCGAACCTACGTCTCCTGCAATGGCGGATTTTTTTTTTTTTTTTTTTTTTTTTGCTTAGGCTCCTTCTTTTCATTCTTTCTGGAGTTATTTCTCCACTGATCTCCAGTAGCATATTGAGCACCTACTGACCTGGAGAGTTCATCTTTCAGTGTTCTCTGTTTGTCTTTTCATACTGTTCATGGGGTTCTCAAGGCAAGAATACTGAAGTGGCTTGCCATTCCCTTCTCCACTGAACCATGTTTTGTTCAGTACTCTCCACCATGACCCATGCATCTTCAGTTGCCCTACATGACATGGATCATAGTTTCATTGAGTTAGACAAGGTTGTGTCCAGGTGATCAAATTGGTTAGTTCTCTGTGATTGTGGTTTTCAATCTGTTTGCCCTCTGCTGGATAAGGATAAGAGGGTTATGGAAGCTTCCTGATGGGAGAGATTGAGGGTGAAACTGTGTTTTGTTCTGATGTGTTTGGCCATGTTCAGTAAATCTTAAATCCAATTTTCTGTTGAAGGGCTGGGTGTGTTCCCTCCCTGTTATTTGACTTGTATCCAAACTACGGTTGAGGTAGTGAAGATAATGGTGACCTCCTTCAAAAGGTCCCATGCACGTACTGCTACACTCAGTGCCCCCAACCCTGCAGCATGTATTTATATATACTATATATTGATATATAAATTTAATGATTCTAAGATGGGTAAGGTAAGGTTATCATTCAAACTGAGAAATTATATAACTCTTTGTGCTTCTAGCTGACTTTTCATAATGATAGGATAGTGTTTATATACACTGTGATTATACTAGATATCTCAGTACTGATTCTATTCAAATATGTCTTCCTATTGTAACACCATATGCCATGTAGTCTGACAGAATGTGGCCCACTGGAGAAGTGAATGGCAAACCACTTCAGTATTTTTGCCTTAAGAACAACATAAAGAGTATGAAAAGGCAAAAAGAGAAGACACTGAAAGATGAATTCCCCAGGTCGGTATGTGCCCAATAAGCTACCAGAGATCAGTGGAGAAATAACTCCAGAAAGAATGAAGGGATGGAGCCAAAGCAAAAACAAAACCCAGTGTGGATGTGACTGGTGATAGAAGCAAGGTCCAATGCTGTAAAGAGCAATGTTGCATAGGAATCTGGAATGTTAGGTCCATGAATCAAGGCAAACTGGAAGTGACCAAACAGGAGACTGCAAGAGTGAACATTGACATTCTAGGAATCAGTGAAATAAGATGGAGGGGAATGGGTGAATTTAACTTAGATGACCATTATATCTACTACTGTGGGCAGGATGCCTTAGAAGAAATGGAATAGCCATAATAGACAACAAAAGAGTCTGAAATGCAGTACTTGGATGCAATTTCAAAAATAAAAGAATAAACTCTGTTCATTTACAAGGCAAATCATTCAAGATCCTGTTAATCCAAGTCTATGCCCCAACCAGTCATGCTGAAGAAGCTGAAGTTGAATGGTTCTATGAAGAGGAACAAGACCTTCCAGAAGTAACACCTCAAAAAGATGTCATTTTCATTATAGGGGACTGAAATGCAAACATAGGAAATCAAGAAACAACTGGAGTAACAGGAAAATTTGGCCTTGGAGTACAGAATGAAGCAGGGAAAAGGCTCCTAGAGTTTGCCAAGAGAACACATTGGTCATAGCAAACATCCTCTTCCAACAACATAAGAGAAGATTACACATGGACATCACCAGATGGTCAACACCAAAATCAGATTTATGATATTCTTTGAAGCCAAAGATGGAGAAGCTCTATACAATCAGCAAAAACAAGACCAGGAGCTGATAGTGGCTCAGATTATGAACTCCTTATTGTCAAATTCAGACTTCAGTTGAGGAAAGTGGGGAAAAACACTAGAACATTCAGGTCTATGACCTAAATCAAATCCCTTATACAGCAGATTATACAGTGGAAGTGAGAAATAAATTTAAGGGACTAGATCTGACAGACAGAGTGCCTGATGAACTATGGGTGGAGGTTCGTGACATTGCATAGGAGACAGAGATCAAGATCATCCCGAAGAAAAAGAAATGCAAAACAGGAAAATGGCTCTCTGAGGAGGCCTTACAAATAGCTGGGAAGTTAAGAGAAGAGCAAGGCACAGGAGAAAAGGAAAGATATATGCATTTGAATGAAGAGTTCCAAAGAATAGCAAGGAGAGATAAGAAAGCCTTCCTTAGCAGACCAATGCAAAGAAATAGAGGAAAACAACACAATAGGAAAGACTAGTGATTTCAAGAAAATTAGAGAAACCAAGGGAACATTTCATGCAAAGTTGGGCTCAATAAAGGACAGAAATGGTATGATCATAACAGAAGCATAAGATATTAAGAAAAGGTGGCAAGAATACACAGAAGAACTACACATAAAAGTTATTTATGACCCAGATAATCATGATGGTGTGATCACTCACCTAGAGCCAGATATCCTTGAATGTGAAGTCAAGTGTCCCTTAGGAAGTATCACTAGAATCAAAGCTAGTGGAGGTGATGGAATTCCAGTTGAGTTGTTTCAAATCCTGAAAGATGATGCTGTGAAAATGCTGCACTCAATACGTCAACAAATTTGGAAAACTCAGCAGTGGCCACAGGACTGGAAAATGTCAGTTGTCATTCCAATCCCAAAGAAAGGCAATGACAAAGAATGTTCAAACGACTACATAATTGACTCAACTAACATGCTAGTAAAAAAATGTTCAAAATTCTCCAAGCCAGACTTTAGAATACGTGAATCATGAGCTTCCAGATGTTCAAGCTGGTTTTAGAAAAGGCAGAGGAACCAGAGATCAAATTGCCAACAATCACTGGATCATTGAAAAAAACAAAGAAGTTCCAGAAAAAGATCTATTTCTGCTTTCTTGACTATGCCAAAGCCTTTGACTGTGTGGATCACAATAAACTGGAAAATTCTGAAAAAGATGGGAATACCAGACCACCTGACCTGCCTCTTGAGAAACCTGTATACAGGTCAGGAAGCAAAAGTTAGAACTGGACATGGAACAGCAGGATGGTCCCAAATATGTAATGGAGTATGTCAAGGCTGTATATTTTCACCCTGTTTATTTAACTTATATGCAGAGTACATCATCAGAAACGCTGGGCTGGATGAAGCACAAGCTGGAATCAAGATTGCCAGGATAAATATCAATAACCTCAGATATGAAGCTAAAACTTCCCTTATGGCTGAAAGTGAAGAGGAACTAAAGAGCCTCTTGATGAAAGTGAAAGAGGAGAGGGAAAAATTTGGCTTAAAACTCAACATTCAGAAAACTAAGTTCATGGCATCTGGTCCCATCACTTTATGGCAATAGATGGGAAAACTGGAGAAGGAAATGGCAACCCAATCCTGTGTTCTTGCTTGGAGAATCCCAGCAACGGTGGAGCCTGGCCGGCTGCCATCTATGGGGTTGCACAGAGTCGGACATGACTGAAGCGACTTAGCAGCAGCAGCAGCAGCAGCAGCAGTAGCAGCAGATGGGAAAACAGTGGGAAAAGTTACTGACTTTATATTTTTGAGCTCCAAAATCTCTGAAGATGGTGATTGCAGCCATAAAATTAAAAGACGTTTACTTCTTGGAAGGAAAGTTATGACCAACCTAGACAGCATATTACAAAGCAGATAAATAACTTTGTCCATAAAGGTCTGTCTAGGCAAGGCTATGGTTTTTCCAGTAGTCATCTACGGATGTGAGAATTGGACTATAAGGAAATCTGAGCACTGAATAATTGATGCTTTTGAACCGTGGTGTTGGAGAAGACTCTTGAGAGTCCCTTGGACTGCAACGAGATCCAACTCATCCATCCTAATGGAAATCAGTCCTGGGTGTTCTTTGGAAGGACTGATGTTGAGCTGATGCTCCAATATTTTAGCCACCTGATGTGAAGGGCTGACTCATTTGAAAAGACCCTGATGTTGGGAAAGATTGAAGGTAGGAAGAAAAGGGGATGGCAGAGAATGAGATTGTTAGATGGGATCACTGACTCAATGGACATGAGTTTCATAAATTCTGGGAGTTGATGACGGACAGAGAGGCCTGGGGTGCTGCAGTTCATGTGGTCCCAAAGAGTCAGACATGACGGAGCAACTGAATTGAACTGATACTGTGTTGATGACTGTAGCTTTGTAGTAGAGCCTGAAATTAGGCAGAATGATTCCTCCTGTTCCATTCTTCTTTTTCAAGATTACTTTGGCTATTTGAGTTTTTTTTGTGTGTTTTTTTGTGTGTGTTTTTTTTTTTTTTTTTTTGTATTTCCATACAAATTGTGAAGTTATTTGTTCTAGTCTGTGAAAAATACCATTGGTAGGTTGATAGGGATTGCATTGAATCTATAGATTGCTTTAGATTGTATTGATTCTTTTAATCCATGTACATGGTATATTTCCCCATCTATTTGTATCCTTTTTTATTTCTTTCATCAGTAGTGTTTTATAGTTTTCTATATGTAGTTTTTTTTTTCTTCAGGTAGATATATTCCTAAGTATTTTATTATTTTTGAGATGAAGGAAAAAACTCTGATTTTATTTTAGTTCTGGCATTTACTGTCTTTTGTTTCTTCTCTATTGGAGTTTAATTGCTTTAAAATATTGTGTTAGTTTCTACTGTACAACAAAGTGAATCAGCTATATATACGGATATTTGTATATTCCCTATTGAGCCTTCCTCTCCAACCCGTTGTCTCAACCCTCTAGGTCATCACAGAGCTCTGAGCTGAGCTTCCTGTACTATTAAGCAGTTTCCCACTAATTATTTTAAACATCACAATGTATATAACTCAATACTACTCTCTCAATTCATCTCACCTTCCTCTTCTCCCTCTGTGCCCAGAAGTCCATCCTCTATGTCTTGGTCTATATGCCCTGCAAAGATTCAACAATACCATTTTTCTAGATTCTGTATATATTCATCAGTATACAATATTTGTTTTTCTCTTTCTGACTTACTGCACTCCTTATGACAGACTCCATGTTTATCCACATCATAAGAAATGGCCTGTTTTCATTCCTTCTTATAACTAACATTCATATATATATAATATCTTCTTTACCCATTCATCTGTTGATGGACATTTAGGTTGCAGCTATGTCCTGTCTATTATTAATAGTACTGCAATGAACACTGGGTTACATGTTTCTTTTTGAATTATGGCTCTAATTTTGTTTTGTATGACATGATGTAATGGTTTCATAGTCCATATGCATAAAAAAAATCAAATTTAAATACATACCTCAAGGTTACAGGGTTTCCCTCATAAGCTCAGTTGGTGAAGAATCTGCCTGCAAAGCAGGAGACCTTGGTTTGATTCCTGGGTCAGGAAGATCAGCTGGAGAAGGGATAGGCTACCCACTCAAGTATTCTTTGCCTTCCCTTGTGGCTCAGCTGGTAGGGAATCTGCCTGCAATGCAGGAGACCTGGATTTGATCCCTGGGTTGGGAAGATACCCTGGAGAAAGAAAAGGCTACCCACTCCAGTATTCTGGCCTGAAGAATTCCAGGAACAATATAGTCCATAGAGTCACAAAAATCAGACATGATTGAGCAACTTTCACTTTCACTCAGGGTTACACTTATATGACAGTAAAAATAAAAATATGTGGTAGAAATAGTAATGTTAGTGTTAAATAGTGTATATGTGTCATTTTGCTACTGTCAGCATTGAGGTAAGCAATCAAGTGATTGAAGTTCAGCTGTAGAAATCTTCAGGCAAAATAAAGGCTTGTGAGGTAGGAGGTAGTACTTTTTTTTTTTTCCCCTCAAGGATGTCTATTTAGGATGAAGTTGGATTCTAAATAATAACTAGAGAGAGTAGGAAAAGACTGGACAAGGATTCTGTTTTGTTTTATTTCAGAATTTAATCTAGGAGAGAGATGTCCGTTACAGTATTCCACTCCAGGTAAATCAGGACAAAATAGGTATAAAAGATTGATGGACATATTTTGGGGGATGAAATTGGCGAATATATGATAAGAGAGTGAATCAATGACCAGGACCTTACTCCAGGGTGTCTTATGTGCTTTGAAAAAGCAAGACTACAAGATCATTCACAACTGAGGGCAGCTAGAACTCCTTTTCCATCTCCTAGTTTGACTGCAGTGCATTCACTATCCGAGTAAGGCTGAGTCTCCAAGTGGAATTTCTTCAGTGAGTGCAACTCCTCATGTATGAAAAACTTAGTTAGGAAGATGCTATTCAAAAGTATTTAGTTCCTTATGAATACAACTGTTTGCCAGAAATTCATCACTCAGGGGTCTGTACTTCACAATTTATTTTAGAGAGATTATGCACTGGTGGCCTATTGGCCAAATTCAATCTGTAGAACTGCTTTGTTTACATGTTTATGGTGCTTTAAACCATTTTGAAATAATTCATATTTTTAAAATCAGATAAATATATGAATGTCAGGCTTTTGGTGAGAAATTGTAATTGAGAAATTATAGTTATAGTTTATTCACATTTCTACATGAAAAGAATCAAAGTGATATAAATTGATACTCTCTACTTAAGCATGAGCCCCATCATTCTTCCACCTAATCTATTTTGCATGTTTATATTAACTTATCTGCCAGACACTTGGGACTTTGGTTTTTCAATTCCAAGCTTACCAATATTTGCTTCCCACTTCTTTTCTTTATTTTCTCTGGTAAATCAGAAAAAGTTCCTGTGCATTTCCTTGATTCTTCAAATCATAACAGTTGTCTATTAGAGAAAGATGGGCTTTCCAGGTGGTGCCACTGGTAAAGAATTCTCCTGCCATGGACAGAGGAGCCTGGTTTTAGGGTTTTAGGGTCAAAAGGAGACATGACTGAAGTGACTTAACACAGAGAAAGAATCTCCCTCTGGAAAAACTCACAGTTTACAAGTGCATTGAAAGAAGTGATATAGCATTATATCAGTTGCTTAGGTTTGAGTCCCAAGTCCAAAACAGGTGTTCCTATGACACTAGCAATTTCTGTAGCTACACTAATCCTCAGTTACTTTATCTGGGAAGTGAAGAAATTTAGTGTACAGTGTAATATTATGTCACATATTTGTATATATTATATGTGTATACATAAACATTGGCTAGTGGTCAATTTAGTCACTAAGTTTTGTCCTACTCTTAGGACCCCATGGACTGTACCTGTAAAACTCTGTTTTTATTGGATTTCCCAAGCAAGAGTACTGGAGTGGGTTGACATTTCCTTCTCCAATGTGTATATATATATATATATATATATGTATATATATTTATATATATACATTGCATGCATTGCATATATATTATATATATGTTGCATACATATACCTAAATATATAGCTTTCTCTCTATATATATGTGTGTGTGTGTATATATATATATATATATTAGTGCTAAATTGCTTCAGTTGTGTATGACTCTTTGTGACACCATGGAATATACTACCCTGCCAAGCTCCTCTGTCCATGGGATTTCCCAGGCAGCAAACTGGAGTGGATTGCTATGCCCTTCTACAGGATCTTCCCAACCCAGGGATTGAATCTGCATCCCTTATGTCTTCTGCATTGCAGCCAGATTATTTACCACTGAGCCAGCAGGGAAGCCATGGGACAGTATAGTTAAATACAATATAATTTGTAGCAGAGCAATGATAGAATAATAAAACAATAGTATCTAACATATATTGAATGCTTTCCTATATGTCTGACACTTCTCTAAGTGCTCTGTATCTGCATCTCATCTATTCATGATAACACATTGTGAGTTTGGTTTTATTGCTATCTATATTTATAGATGAAGTTTTGAAGTTAGTACTCTGACTCCAGAGACTGTATTAATGCTTTCAAAAATTTTAACAAGATACATGAGCTAAGACTTTCTAATGGATGCATATTGTTTGATTTTTTTTCAATCAGTTTATTACAGAGTATCTGGCTATGACCATAGAAGAAGAAATTCCTTTGTGACAGTTGCCTTGGTTTGCATTACTAAAAGAAGCAAAGCACATCATGTTAGAACCTCATGTTAAGAAGCCCAGTTTATTAATTACTAAATTGCTTAGTCAACTAAATATTATTGAGAGTTAACTGCTGTGATATTTATTTCCAAGGTAATCTAAGATTGCAGCAAATCTGAAGTCAATTAACATTTTTGAAAGAGAAACAATAAGGATAGGCCTGAGGTCAGTAAAACAACGATTTGGAAAATATTCTCCTTTCAGTTCAGTTCAGTCAGTCAGTTGTGTCCAACTCTTTGTGACCCCATGAACCACAGCATGCCAGACCTCCCTGTCCATCACCAACTCCCAGAGTTCACTCAGACTCACAACCATCGAGGCAGTGATGCCATCCAGCCATCTCATCTTCTGTCGTCCACTTCTCCCCCTGCCCTCAATCCCTCCCAGCATTAGGGTCTTTTCCAGTGAGTCAACTCTTCACATGAGGTGGCTAAACTATTGGAGTTTCAACTTTAGCATTAGTCCTTCCAATTAGAATTGGAAAAATTCAGGACTTCAAACTTGATCACTCCAAAGGGCAGGAAGTCAGCTCCCTTGCCATTATGCTGGACTCTTTTTAATAGATACAATTGGTATTTGTCTTAAGAACGGTGATAGTGATGGGAGAAGTACATTGCAAACTCAGTGGAGATGATTTCTTAGAAATAAAACCACATAAATTCTTGTTCACTCAAATGGAGCCAAACTGACACTAACTAATTGTTTTCTATGTGAAAAGTTCTACTCCAAAAGCCCTTCAACTAAAAACTCTGATTTGAAGCTGTTTAAATGGAAGTCTTGAGTATATCCTTATGAATGCAATGTGAAAACCGTATATTATGACGTTTTATTATGCTAAATACCATGAGGATAATGCTAGAGACAGAGCAGTTATCCAGGAAAAGGGAATCAAAGACACTCTTTTCCGCTCAGCTAAATCCTGTGTTCTTGTTATGTTTTTAAATAGATTTGACATTATTTTTGAACTTTACCTATAAGAAGCAGACAAGCAAGTGAACAAGGCAAGGTCATACATACACACACAAACATGTAAAATCATAAGAATAGTTATGAAAACTTGACCACATATTAAGTGCTAGGTATGGTGATTGTATGGAATTCCCAGTAGCTCAGCTGGTAAAGAATCTGCCTGCAATGCAGGAGAGCCCAGTTCAATTGCTCGGTTGGGAAGATTCCCTAGAGAAAGAATAGGCTACACACTCCATTATTCTTGGGTTTCCTTGGTGGCTCAAAAAGTAAAGAACCCACCTGCAATATAGGAAACTTGGGCTTGATCCCTGGGTTGGGGAGATCCCCTGGAGAAGGAAATGACTACCTGGAGAATTGCAATGGACAGAGAAGCCTGACAGGCTACAGTCCATGGGATCACAGAGATTGGGACACAACTGAGCAACTTTCACTTTCTTTCACTTATGGTGATTATATATGCTTTACACGTTGTTTCTTTTTAATTATTATTATTATTTACTTTATTTTACTTTACAATACTCTATTGGGTTTGCCATGCATCGACATGAATCCACCACAGGTGTACACGAGCTCCCAATCCTGAATCACCCTCCCACCTCCCACCCCACAACATCTCTCTGGATTATCTCTGTGCAGCAGCCCCAAGTATCCTGCATCCTGCATCTAACATAGACCGGCACCTCGTTTCTTACATGATAGTATACATGCTTCAAAAAAAAATTGCAAATAGAACTGCCTTATGACCCAGCAATCCCGCTGCTGGGCATACACACCAAGGAAACCAGAATTGAAAGAGACACATGTACCCCAATGTTCATTGCAGCTTTACATGTTTTATGTATATTATTTCTATAAACAATGGTCTGTATATTATGATCACCTTCACTTTATAGATGCAGAAACTGAGCCCCGAAATGGTTACATAAGCTCTTTTACACTGTGCAGCTGTTATATATCACAATCAAGATTTAAATGCTTACATTCTGATTCTGGACCAGGACCTCTTGACCACTATCCACATTGTTATGAATACTTTTGATATATTATTTATTTAAGCATCATAAAGATCATATATAGAAGGTTTTGAAAAGTCCAGAGTAGCTAGGTAACTTGCTTACTAGAAGCAGAGTTCTAAAGTCATGATTACCTATTTAAAACCCATTATCTTTTCTCAATACCTCAATACCACATTCACAGTAACACCTGTTCAGTCACCAAGTTGTGTCCAACTTTTCATGACCCCAGGGACTACAGTATACCAGGCTTTCCTGTCTCTCACCATCTCTCGGAGTTTGCCAAAGTTCATATACATTGCAACTATAGACAACTTCAAAACTTATCCATGACACTATTAAACATATACTGGAGGCAGTATGCTCATTAAACCTTAAATTAATGAACTATCGAGAACTGGAAGCATGGATTCCATGTGAGAAGTTTCAAGGGAAAAGCTGACCTGAAAGTCTTCCTTCAAGACAATGGCAGGACTTATATATTCTGAAAGGAGACATTTTGGTATCCCTTGTAGTAAACCCAGAATGCATAAAATATATAGTTTAGAAAAGAATATGGCATGTTCCAGAGACAATGATAATTGATGTCTGAATCTTTATACTCTTCCTTGAGAAACAATTTGCTCAATTTGGCAAGGTGTTGGGCATTTTAAAAGGCCATTAGATGCTTAACATCTAAATGTGCTAGCTTTAAGGCACCGTTCTGGAGTCAAACTCAAGTAGAGCCAAATTCCAGGTTAAATCTCTTACTAAAATATAGTGCTCATAGCACAACATGCTGAAAATTTTTAAACAAGGTGATTGTTTTTTGAGCATTTTACATTTTTTGTTATATTCTCAGTTTGTGACTCAATAGCACCTTAGAATACTTTTACTCAAAGGAGATATTTAGGTAATCATTTCATGTGATGTAGCTATGGACTGTATTAGTTCTAAAAAGCAGTTGTCTATACCTGTACTAATTGAATTCCATCACCATTAAATAAAATCATTTCTTTAGATTGCCAAGAACCATTTTAAAATGCAATTTACTTATAGTCTTTATATTACAATCCAAACAATATTGCTGCAACTGCAAAATTATAGATGGTATAATGAATTGAATCACACTGCTTTTTTGTTGTCAAAATTTAAATCATGGTTTGTAATTTAATTTTGTGATTCTAAAATGCATGATGATTCCATGATAATCATTTACCTTTAAATAAAATCACACTGATGAATATATATCAGAAATTAGTTAGTTTCCAACTTTATGCAGCTCTTGTAGAATCCCATTTGTAGCAATTGATCCAGAAATACTTACTAACAAGAAGAGTTTAAGAGAGAGGGAAAATTCTAGAGAAAATAATATGGAGGGACACAGAGCTCAGCTTAGCTAAGTTTAATTAAGCAGCTTAAAAAAGGTGATTAATATGTGGAGGCAAAAGAAATAAAATGTCCTACTGAGGTACACAGTTATGTATAGATGTGAGGGTGGACTATAAAGAAAGCTGAGCACCAAATAATTGATGCTTTTGAACTCTGGTGTTAGAGAAGACTCTTGAGAGTCCCTTGAACAGCAAGGAGATCCAACCAGTCCATTCTAAAGGAAATCAGTCTTGAATATTCATTGGAAGGACTGATGTTTAAGCTGAAATTCCAATAATTTGGCTACCTGATTCAAAGAACTGACTCATTAGAAAAGACCCTGATTCTGGGAAAGATTGAAGGCAGGAGGAGAAGGGGACAGCAGAGAATGAGATGGTTGGATGCATCACCGACTCGATGGACATGAGTTTGAGCAAGCTCCAGGAGGTGGTGATAGACAGGGAAACCTGGCATGCTGCAGTCCATGGGGTTGCAAAGAGTCAAATACAACTGAGTGACTGAACTGAACTGAGGTACATACCATCCGAATTGAGCAATATAGTCTAACTAGATACTTCCTCTAAGCCATGAACTGAACAAGAATTTGAAAATGCTGTGCCTGATGTTTGGGAGAAGCTTTTGGTTTGCTGTCTTTAAATTGCATTTGTCCCCAATAGAAGACATCTGCAAAATTATTTTCCTTTATTAGCTTTGTCACTTGATGGAAAAGGGAAACTTGTCACTTTATTCTGCCATGCCTGACTTCCAACTGGAGTTCTTTCTAGCTTTCTAATTTACTTGGCACTCAGCAAGTTTCCTCTGGCAAAAAGTGAGTGACTCAATGTTTGGAACCCGACACATCAGCAAAATCCAGATTGAACCTTGAAATCACTTTGATTCAGATAATTTGAGACACCTGTACCTGAGAGCAAATTACTTATTACAAAAGGCAATACTCTCTAAAATAGAGAAAATCAGATAAGGATCTCTCAATTAGCTTGAGAAAGAGAACTTTCATTGTAGATACTGTTAACGTGCTCCAGAAGATAACCTATACAGAAGTATATATTTAAAAGAAATATTAGTAGAAGCCTTGGGAAAGTACAAATTACAAAGCTCCTACTAATGTTACTTATTATTTAATTAAGAAAATTATTAAATTTTTATAGACTATATAGACTGGAATATATCTATCTATCTAGATAGGTAGATCTATAGACATATACAAATCTCAATGTTTATGTCCTACAGTATAACTAAATTGATTTTGGCCTGCTGGTATTTAAAACAGAAGGTGAGAAATAAGGGAAATTACTACTCTTTAACTAATTGATTATTTAATCAATAAATCTACTTATCTGTTTATCTTCCACTCATTCTTTCAGTTAAATATACTTTATTGAAATCACACAATATCTGTGTTGAGGATAATAAAGCAGTTTAAAATCAATGCTCTTTCATGAGACATATAACTTAGTAGAGGGGAATAATATGTAAGCAGTAATTTGCAATACAGACAAGTCTGTAGAACTGCATTCTTTATATAAGCAGGACAATGAAATTGGCTTGTTGCAAGAAAGCCTGTCTAAGGCCACTCCTGCATCAGCATTCAACTTTTGCATATAATCTCTTTCACATATGCCCTCACAGAGACACTAGCTTCAGCATCATCTTTAAATTCTTAATCAGTATGCCAAAATAGTCAATAATTGTTACCTCTTAATGCTGAGGATTACAATATGCTGCTGCTACTAAGTCATTCCAGTCGTGACCAACTCTATGTGACCCCGTAGACGGCAGCCTACCAGGCTCCCCCATCCCTGGGATTCTCAGCATCAGGGTCTTTTCCAATGAGTCAGCTCTTCACATCAGCTGGCCAAAGTATTGGTGTTTCAGCTTCAACATCAGTCCTTCCAATGAATACCCAGGACTGATTTCCTTTAGGATGGACTAGTTGGATCTCTTTGCAGTCCAAGGGACTCTCAAGAGTCTTCTCCAACACCACAGTTCAAAAGCATCAATTATTCTGTGCTGAGCTTTCTTTATAGTCCAACTTTCACATCCATACATGACCACTGGAAAAATCATAGTCTTAACTAGAAGGACCTTTCTTGGCAAAGTAATGTCTCTGTTTTTCAATATGCTGTCTAGGTTGGTGATAATTTTTCTTCCAAGGAGTAAACGTCTTTTAATTTCATGGCTACAATCACCATCTGCAGTGATTTTGGACCCCCCAAAAATAAAGTCTGACACTGTTTCCACTGTTTTCCCAACTGTTTGCCATGAAGTGATGGGACCAGATGCCATGATATTAGTTTTTGAAATGTTGAGCTTTAAGATAGCTTTTTCACTCTCCTCTTTCACTTTCATCAAGAGGCTTTTTAGCTCCTCTTCACTTTCTGCCATAAGGGTGATGTCATCTGCATATCTGAGGTTATTGATATTTCTCCTGGCAACCTTGATTCCAGCTTGTGGTTCCTTCAGTCCAGCGTTTCTCATGATGTACTCTGCATATAAGTTAAATAAGCAGGGTGAAAATATACAGCCTTGATGTACTCCTTTTCCTATTTGGAACCGGTCTGTTGTTCCATGTCCAGTTCTGAATGTTGCTTCCTAACTTGCATACAGGTTTCTCAAGAGGCAGGTCAGGTGGTCTGGAATGCCTATCTCTTTCAGAATTTTCCATAGTTTTTTTTTGTGATCCACACAGTCAAATACTTTGGCAGTCAATAAAGCAGAAATAGATCTTTTCCTGGAANGCTGCTAAGTCACTTCAGTGGTGTCCGACTCTGTGTGACCCCATAGACGGCAGCCCACCAGGCTCCCCTGTCCCTGGGATTCTCCAGGCAAGAACACTGGAGTGGGTTGTCATTTCCTTCTCCAATGCATGAAAGTGAAGTCGCTCAGTCGTGTCTGACTCTTAGCGACCCCAAGTTCTTAGAAAACAGAAAATGGTTTTTGAAGAATGATGAAAGAGTTTGATTTTGGATATGTAGATTTTTAGGAGTAGTGGACTTACTGAAATGAGTAAATGTCTTGTTGTGATATATGTGGAGTCCCCTTGCCACCACTTCAGGGCTCATTTTAGTGACTAGAGAGAAAAAATTCTGCGTCCTTTGTAGAATAGCATAACAGCAGATAAGATGAGCTGCTTAAAAAAAAAAAATACATTTCTTTATTTATGCTTGTTTTGTTTAAATCCATAATCAATGGAACAGTGCTTAATTTATCAAAATGATTAATTTATTTTGATTTACGTAAACCCCTGGTAGTGGTTTAGTCGCTAAGCCATGTCCAACTCTTGCAATCCCATGGACTGCAGCCTGCCAGTCTCCTCTGTCCATGGATTCTCCAGGCAAGAATCCTGGAGTGGGTTGCCATTTCCTTCTCCAGGGGATCTTCTTGACTCAGGAATCAAACGCAGGTCTCCTTTATTGGAGGCAGATGATTTACCAACTGAGCTATGAGGAAAGCCCACTTAAACTCCTAATCAGTGACAAAATAGCAGAATATATTGGGTATCACCTATTATTCATCAAGTAATTTAAAGATACTATATCATTTTTATGGCATTATGCCAGGCTTAGTCACTAAGTTGTGTTCAACTCTTGTGACCTGATGGACTGTAGTCCACCAGGCTCTTCTGTCCATGAGGATTTCCTAAACAAGGATACTGAAGTGGGTTGCCATTTCCTTCACCAAGGTATCTTCCTGAACCTGGGATAGAACATGGGTCTCCTGCAATGCAGGCAGATTCTTTACTAACCAAGGAAGCCTTCACTATGTCATTTAATCCCTATCAAACAATATTTAATTGATAATGTTTTATCTTTAGGGCAAAATAATGAAGCTGATGTTCACATACATCAAAAAAATTAGTCCAAGATTTATAGCAAATGTTAGATCAAGGGTTTTAGCCCATGTCTTGGAACTCCAGGGCATTTGATTTTATGTTCCACACTTGACTTAAAAGTATCCCCATTCCTAGAACGTGGTTTCTTATATCAAATCCAAATTTATTAAAACATTATAATTGATCTCAAACGTTAGACGGTTTAAGTATCATTTGGGAGAATAATCCACTTTTAGCTCTAATAGAAAGGCTTTATATATATCAATGATCCTGCTGAGAAAAATCCTAAGTGTTGTTTACAATTTATAGATGATGTGAGGAAAGAAATAAAAAAGATTTAAATAAATGTTAAGATGTTACATGACCATGGCTAAGACCATAATCATTCAGTAGTAAGGTGTCAATTTTTTCCAGCTTGATCTAAATTCAATACAGTCCCAGTAAAAATATCAGCAAATTATTGTATGATTCTAAAGTTTATGTGGGAAATCTAAAGACCCAACATACATTCAAAGGAAGAATAAAGTAGAAGAATTGGCTCTGACTGACTTAAAACTATAGTAAGCAAGACAATGTAGTGTTGGTAAAAAGAGATACAAACATTCCCATCTTTCTAAATTCCATATATATGTGTTAGCATACTGTATTGGTATTTTTCTTTCTGGCTTACTTCACTCTGTATAATTGGCTCTAGAAAGATGGTAATGATAACCCTCTATGAGAGACAGCAAAAGAGACACAGGTGTATGCAACAAACTTTTAGACTCTATGGGAAAATGAGAGGGTGGGATGATTTGGGAGAATAGCATTGAAACATGTATACTGTCATGTAAGAAATTAATTGCCAGTCTATGTCATACAGGATACAGGATGCTTGGAGCTCGTGCATGGGGATGATCCAGAGAGATGATATGGGTTGGGAGGTGGGAGGTGGGCTCAGGATTGGTAACTCATGTACACCCGTGGCTGATTCATGTCAATGTATGGCAAAACCAATACAGTATTGTAAAGCAAAATAAAGTAAAAATAAAAATTAAAAAAAAAAGAAAAGAGATACAAACAGAAAACAAAGAAATAAACTCCTAAATATAACCAACAGAATCTTTACAAAGGAGCAAATGAAATTCATTTTAAGAAGAATGGTCTTTCAACAAATGAGCTGGAACAGATACCCACACACAAAACAAAATAAAATTAATCTAGACACTTTGTACATTTTCGTAAGAATTAATTCAAAATGGGTCATAAATATAAAGGCAAAATACTGAACTGCACAATTCTTAGAATGTAACATATGAGATAATCTAGATGAATTCAACAATGTCTTCGACATAACAACAAATGTATGACTCATGAAAGAAAAAATTGATAATTTTGTAAAATTCATCAAAATCTATACTCACGATTTCTAAAATGTTATGCTGTGTTTGAATAAAATGTTTACAAAGTATTCAAATATAAAAAGTATAAGGACTTTAGGATACTAGTTTTACCAGGGAAGGGAAAGATATCATACATTGATCATAATTTTAAAAGTGTCTATAATATTTTGTTTAATATTTGACTCATGATGACAAAAAAATGATTTATGCTTAGTCTGAATATTATGTAAACTAACAGTTCCTTTTAAATATTTCCTGAATTTTCAAATGTTTAAAGTGCTCTGTAACTTAGTATGATGTTGTTTTTAGTTGCTAAGTTTTGTCTGACTCTTTTGTGACCCTGTGGACTGTAACCCACCATAGTCCTCCGTCCACTGAATTTCCCAGGCAAGAATACTGGAATGGGTTGCCATTTCCTTCTCCAATAATATGATAACAACTGATAAATAGAAAAGAAAGCATTGCAGAATATCTATCTCAGCCTCAGAAATTCCACATTCCTATGGAATTGTCAGATTGTCTGACTCAGGAATCTACATATTTAATGAACTAAAGAAATATAAAAACTCTTTTATAGGGTTTCTACTCTTTATTTCTTTGGGATCAGCAGGTCTTTCAGTAGTCTTTCATACTCAAAGTTTCCGTAATTTTTTTTTTTTTTTTTTTTTGGTCAGTATTAGACTACATTTGTGATAGGGGGAAAGGAGAAGAAGAATTTGCAGCGAGCTGAATGCATGGAAGGATAGGTTATTCTATTGAGGAGAGAGGAATTCAGAAGACACCCAGTGATATCAAAGACAAAATGACCTTTCTCAAGAGACGGATCTATGTTACTTAGACAGATCTTTGTTACTTAGGGGAAACAAAGAGTGTTACATGAATGGAAATCATCTTATTCCTAAATTGACTCCTTCTACCATTGTTTTCTCTCATCTTTCTCTTCTGAGACCATCATTAATGCAGGTCACATGTTGAACTGAGAAATGAAGGAGTAGGACTAAAACACTGCTTCTCCACTGGGTAAATAGCATAGCACTCAGAAGGCACAAAAACGTCAAGGTATTTTTCCCTACACATCTCCACTTCCATGCCCATAGCTCATATTTTCATATTTTTCAAAAAGTTACCTTTGTAGAATCAATTATTTGATTGTTAGCAGTTAGACTGGTGTGGTGTGAAAAGTAAAGATATTTCAAACAAGTGGAGAGTTGTCCTGATAGCCAGGTACTTAGGGATTTTCTTTGTATTATTTTGACCGTTTTCAATGCTGAAACTCCATGGCTAAGTTTCTTTTATTTTGAATCCTGAAAGCATCTAAAAAATTTGTGCATGCTGCACAATAGGTTCAGGTACAATTGTCCTGTCATGTACAGCCTTCTTACCTGGTAAATTGCAATGGGAATTTTATCTACAAATCTGAAAAGCATTTATTGATAAATTTTGGTAACAGTTATCTTTCAAAACAGATCACACTCAGTTCAGTTCAGTTCATTTCAGTCATGTCCGACTCTTTGCGACCCCATGAATTACAGCACACCAAGCCTCCCTGTCATCACCAATTCCCGGAGTTCACTCAAACTCACATCCATCGAGTCAGTGATGCCATCCAGCCATCTCCTGCTCTGTCGTTCCCTTTTCCTCCTGCCCACAATCCCTTCCAGCATCAGAGTCTTTTCCAATGAGTCATCTCTTCGCATGAGGTGGTCAAAGTACTGGAGTTTCAGCTTTAGCATCATTCCTTCCGAAGAACACCCAGGACTGATCTCCTTTAGAATGGACTGGTTGGATCTCATTGCAGTCCAGGGGACTCTGAAGCATTTTCTCCAACAGCACAGTTCCAAAGCATCAATTCTTCAGCGCTCAGCTTTCTTCACAGTTCAACTCTCACATCCATACATGACCACTGAAAAAAAAACATAGCCTTGACTAGACAGACATTTGTTGGTAAGCTGTTAATGTACTATGCATTTACCCCAGACTCTGTCTTCAAGTCGGTTCCACCTAATGGCTCAGAACCAAGTTGACAAACTGGTATGTTATACTTAGATATTGTTCCCCTAATCTATGTAACTGAAATTATTTGTGTGATAATTTGCCCTTCTACAAGATCCAAGTCAATTGTTTTATGGCCCCTGATGAATCGTCTGGTGCCAAGATTATCCCAAAATACATCTTATGGATGGGAGGCCTGATGCCATTCTGAGTTTTAAGACATTCCTTTCTTTCATTAACAGACTACTAGAGAAGGCAATGGCAACCCACTCCAGTACTCTTGCCTGGAAAATCCCACGGACGGAGGAGCCTGGTGGGCTGCAGTCCATGGGGTCGTGAAGAGTCAGATATGACTGATCAAATTTATATTAACTTTTCACTTTCAAGCATTGGAGAAGGAAATGGGAGCCCACTCCAGTGTTTTTGCCTGGAGAATCCCAGGGAGAGTGGAGCCTGGTGGGCTGCCGTCTATGGGGTTGCATATGTCGGGCACAACTGAAGTGACTTAGCAGCAGCAGCAGCAGTGACTATATAACATCCAGCTGAAGACTAACAAGGGGCTACTCTTTCTGCCCCCTTCTGATGCCTATGTCAGAAGCTTTCCCTATCTCCTTTATACTTTAATAAAACTTTATTACACCAAAGCTCTGAGCAATCAAGCCTTGTCTCTGGCCCTGGATTGAATTCTTCACCTCCATAGGCCAAGAATCCTTGTGTCTTTTTGTTCAGCAACAACCTTTCCTCTTGGGGGCTATGAAGGGATCCTTCAGGACAAGGTAAGGATGCTTGGAGCTCTAGCTCTTTGTTCTTCTAGTGAACATGTTTTCTGCTGTACTTTATTAACTCTATGGTGTGCTTGTGTGAATGAGTGAAATGCCCTGAGCGAAACAAGTGAGGAGCCCTGCTCTGCAGTTCCACAGTGATCTCATATGACAGAAACCTGTTGGGGGTTTACACAGACCTGCCATTGCCAAGAGGCATCCAATGTCTCCTTCAGGGACTGATCAGAAATGGGCAAAGTGTATGGACCAAACTCTCCCTTCTCGGTCAAACTTCTCAGTCGCTGACCATTTCATAACTCCTTGGGAATTAGAAGTACTAACCTGATCTATCGGATCATAGACTTTCAAGGGACTTGTGGTCTATGCTGTTACTGTGTACTGTGACTTAGGTCCCAAACTTGGATTGGTAATCAGGAAGTGCCTAGCCTCGCTAGGAATGGAAAGTTTGGAAGCTAGATGGAGCTCTAGCTCCAAGAGCATCTCTGAGGTTAAAGGTTATTCAGATTGGAACTGCAATGGGGTTTTTTTTTTTTTTTTTTCCCTTTGGTAACTCTGGGTCTTAGTGGAGCAGAGGAGGCTCTTATACTGGTGTGGTGACACTTGGAAGAAACATGTCAGTTTTATGTTTGTGTCAGTCTTATTGTGATCAGGAACATACTCAGGATTGTGCACAAGCACTCAGGTGACAAATGTTTCCCTCAGTGGTCTCAGCTTGGGAGGCATTCCAGAAGGTTGCTCTGATTGCAACTCTGGTGGCATCAGAGGGAAGCAAGTTTTAATGGCGAAGAGCTGGACATCAGTCAGGGATGCCATCACGTCTACCCCTGATGCATTCCCATTCCACCTTGGTGGTAGAACCAAAACGGACGAGTATGACGCCTGTGTTGGTAAGGTACAGACTAAGTTCAACCAGGAAGGAAGAGCTTTTGGTGTAAAGTCTGTCTATGCTCACATCTATAGCATGGAGGGATGCCTCTGGTAGAGAGATGGGGCTGGTCGCTTTTTTTCTTTTACAGATGGGAGCTAACAATTCCAGGCTCACTCTTTTTAACTGTATCCTGAAAAACTGGGATAGATTTGATCCCTAGAGCTTAAAGAAGACACACCTGGTCTTCCTGTGTAATACTGCATGGCCGCAGTACCCACTGGAGGATGGCAAATGGTGGCCAGTTGGAGGGTCTCTTAAGTATAATACTGTTTAATAATTAGACTGGTTCTGAAGAAAAACAAGGGAAAAGTGATCTTAAAGGATAGATTTCTCACTCAGTTGGCTCCAGATATCCACCGTAAACTCTTAAAATGAGCATATGGAATGGACCTAATCAGTCTTTAGATACTCTGTTACAACTGGCTTAGACAGTCTATTATGGGGCCTATGAGGAAAAGAAAGAATGGCAGAGAAAGACAAAGGAAGAGGTGGAAGCCTTCACAATGGCTATGAAAACCGTTCTTAAACAGCCTGAGAAAAATGCCCACAGGGACCCAGGTGAAAAAGGATGGGCTTGTTATTACTGTGGAAAGGATGGGCAGCTCAAGCAGGATTGCCCTCAGGCATTCAAGCCGCCCCAGCCCCATGTCCAGTCTGCAAAGGACCACACTGGAAGAGAGACTGCCCTCAGAGGTGTAGGTCTCAGAGGTTAGACTCTTAAGACAATCAACACTGAAGATCCTGGGATTTCCCACACAATCTCCCATCCTAATTACACCTGAGGAACCCCTGGTATTAATAACTGTGGAGGCCAATCCATCAATTTCCTTTTAGATACTGGGGCAACTTACTCTGTGCGTACTGAAGCCCCTGGCCCACTTTTTTCCCAATCCACTTCCATAATGGGACTGTCTGGATGATCCAAACGGTATTTTTTCTGTAAGCTGTGACTGGGACTCTGTGCTATTTTCACACGAGTTTCTGATCGTGCCAGAATCTCCCTCACCCCTTCTGGGGAGGGATGTACTGAGCAAGGTCCATGCCTCTGTTTTCATGAATATGGAGCCTTCTCTTTCTCTCCCTTTAATTGAACAAAATGTAAATCCTAGAGTATGGGCTGATGGAAAATCTGTGGGTCATGCACAAAATGCTATTCCTGTAGTTGTCAAGCTCAAAGACCCACAATAATTTCCACATAAGAAGCAGTATCCACTAAAACCTGAAGTTAAGGAAGGGCTAAAACCCATCATCAAAAATTTAAAGGAGCGGAGACTATTAATTCCCCGTAACAGTCCATGTAAAACTCCTATTTTGGGTATAAAGAAATCAAATGGTAAATAGAGACTAGTTCAAGATTTATGAAAAATAAATGAGGCTGTAGCTCTTTTATACCCCGTGGTGCCTAATTCTTATACTCTATTGTCTGAAATTCCTGAAAGAGCCAAATATTTCTCAGTAATTGATTTGAAAGACACCTTCTATTCAGTGCTTTTGGTAGAGGAAAGTCCATTTCTGTTTGCCTTTGAAGACTCTACACAGCCAGCTTCTCAGTTAACCTGGACAGTATTGCCCCAGGGATTTTGTGACAGCCCTCACTTATTTGGACTAAGTTTGTCACGGGATCTACAAAACTTTAATAGCTCTGAAGCGGTGGTGTTAGAATATGTAGATGATATTTTGCTCTGTGCTGAAACAGAGGAAGCTTGTTCATGAGCCTCAGATTTCTTAAACTTTCTAGCAGGCTGTGGTTACAAGGCATCAAAAGAAAAGACTCAGCTTTGTCAACAATCTGTTCGATATCTGAGCCTAATCATATCAGAAGGGACTAGTGCCATAGGCCCTGAGAGAGTTAAACTTATACTAAATCATCCCCTACCTATGACTTTAAGACAATTGAAAGGACTTTTGGGAATCACAGGCTACTGTTGCATTTGGATTCCGGGTTATGGGGAACATGCCCGGCTTCTATATAAACTTATAGCTGAAACTCAGCAGGTCCAAACCGATAAACTGATTTGGTTTCCAAATACTCAAAAGGTTTTTAAAGTTCTTCAGACTGCTCTCCTGCAAGGTCCCACTTTGAGCTTGCCCACAGGGTCAGAATTTAATTTGTTTATCACTGAAAGAAAATATATGGCCTTGGGAGTTTTGACACAACCCTGAGGGCTTCACCAGCAACCTATTGCTTATCTAAGCAGATAATTAGATGTAATTTCACGTAGGTGGCCCCACTGCCTAAGAGTAATTGGGGCAGTGGCTTTATTAGCACCTGAAGGTTTAAAAATAATTAATGGATGAAACCTTAGAGTATTGACTTCTCATGATGTGAGTGGAACTTTAAATTCTAAGGATAATATTTGGATGATAGACTGTAGGCTTCTAAAATATCAGTCATTGATATTAGAGCAACCAGTAAATAAGCTTAAAGTTTGTGGAAATGTAAATCCTGCCACTTTCCTTCCTGAGAAGGAAAATGAAACACCTGANATAAAAGGAATCCAAATTGGAAGAGAAGAAGTAAAACTCTCACTGTTTGCAGATGACATGATCCTCTACATAGAAAACCCTGAAGACTCTACCAGAAACCTACCAGAGCTAATCAATGAATATAATAAAGTTGCAGGATATGAAATCAACACACAGAAATCCCTTGCATTCCTATACACTAATAATGAGAAAATTGAAAAAGAAATTAAGGAAACAATCCCATTCACCATTGTAACGAAAATAATAAAATACTTAGGAATATATCTACCTAAAGAAACTAAAGACCTATATATAGAAAACTATGAAACACTGGTGAAAGAAATCAAAGAGGGCACTAATAGATGGAGAAATATACCATGTTCATGGATCAGAATAATCAATATAGTGAAAATGAGTATACTACCCAAAGCAATCTATAGATTCAATGCAATCCCTATCAAGCTACCAGCGATATTTTTCACAGAGCTGGAACAAACAATTTCACAATTTGTATGGAAATACAAAAAAAACCTTGAATAGCCAGAACAGATTTTAGAAGCAAAATCTCTCCCCCAGGGAATCAGTGCTCAGTTAGCAGAGCCTGTGGCTCTGACCTGAGCTCTAGAGTTAAGCAAAGGGCAGCAAATAAATATCTACACAGATTCTAAATATACTTATTTGAGTTTACATGCTCATGCTGCAACATGGAAAGAAAGACAGTTTAAAACAGCAGCAGGAAAACCTAGTAAGCATTTTGGAAAGATCAAGAGACTTTTAATTGCTTTATATTGTCCTAAAGAAGTAGCTGTTATGCATTGCAAAGGGCACAGCAGGGATGGGAGTAAAGTAGCTGAAGCTAATCAGTTGGCTGACTGTCAAACCAGAAAAGTGACACTTTACAAAACCCCTTCACTACAGACACCTTTGATCTAGACAGGTCCTGTGGAACAGGAAGAAAGCAAAATATCTGAGGAAGAATTAGAAAGATATGAAAAAAGAGGAGAAAAGATTAGTGATAAAGGATGGTTAGAGTCTGAGGATGGACGATTAATAATTCCTGAAAATGCTTAGTGGAAAATTCTTAAGGGTTTACACCAAAGTTTTCATTTGGGTGCAGAGAGTTTTCATTTGGTTACTTGCCAGATGGCTTATCATTTGTTTGAAGGTAAAAATGTAATGAAAACTTTACGGAACATTATCAGAAGGTGTGAGGTTTATCAGAAAAATAACCCAAAGACTGAAAAGCTAACAAAATCTGGATTACAACAAAGTGGAAAATATCCTGGAGAGGACTGGGAAGTTGATTTTACTCATATGCCAAAAGCTATTCTTGCTTACAAGTTTGCGTAGATACTTTAACTGGGTATGTTGAGGCTTTTCCCTGTCATAGTGAGCAGGCTAAGGTTACAAAGATTTTAATCCCTGAAATTTTCCCCAGGTTTGGGCTGCCAAGCAGCCTTCAGTGTGACAATGGCTCCACAATTAAAGCTGTTGTAACTAGGGGGTATCTAAAGTGTTAGGAATAGAATATCACTTACACTGTTCCTGGAGACTACAAGCCTAAGGAAAGTTTGAAAAAGCTTATGACATTATCAAAAGACATCTGTGCAAATTAACTCGAGATATGCAGGACAGTTGGATTAAAGTCCTACCCATAGCTTTAATAAGGGCTTGAACTGCCCCCCAAAAGGAGGGACTGTTCCCCTTTGAGGACTTCCCTGGTGGGTCAGATGGTAACACATCTGTCTACGATGCGGGAGACCCGGGTTCAATCCCTGGGTTGGGAAGATCCCTTGGAGAAAGAAATGGCAATCCACTCCAGTACTATTGTCTGGAAAATCCCATTGACAGAGGAGCCTGGTAGGCTATAGTCCATGGGGACTTGCAAAGAGTTGTACATGACTAAGTGACTTCACGTTCACGTCCCCCTTTGAATGTATTTATAGAAGGTCTTTCTTACGAATAGACATTGTTACAGACTATGAAGCCTTGGAATTAACTAGTTATGTAACTCAGCTCTCAGCTTTTCAACAGGCATTAGCAGAACTCCAGGAGATTACTCCTGACCCAGCCTCCGAGTCAAGCAAGCCTCTATTTGAGCAAGGAACCAAGGTCCTCATAAAAACATTGGCATCTGGGGCCCATCCCTCAAGCTCCTCTGGAAAGGCCCTTATCAGGTTATTCTTTCTTCTCTCACAGCTATCAAAGTGCCAGGGATTGATTTGTGGGTGCATCACACTCAAGAGGTGGCACCCTGACCAGAACTAAATGACTTTAGTTTATGTTTTTCCTTTCTGTGCTCTGACTTTGTACTTTTCAGATAGGCCTGATAATCTATGTGAGCATATTTCTGCTGACTCTAAAAATCCTGAGTCTGCCATTTGATCCTCAAGACAATGCCTTCCTGTCTGGGGCTCACTCCTCTGCTGCATTCCACAATTGGTCTAAATGCTGACTCTGCGGAGCACTCCCTTCTTCATCAGTGGAAGGCTTCCCATGGTGGACATCTCCACTTCAAGGAAAAGACTATTCCCAAGTCTGTGAATACCTTCAACAACAATCATATGTGATGCCTCTTCTTTATCTGATGACATCTAACAACCCTAAAATGGACTGGTGCAACACTTTGTACTTTCACTATAGACATAATGTGACTTTTAATTTTGATTATACATTGTCTCGGTTTAATGACTTTTTCGCTAAACATAAGGCAAACAGGTCTAGATATAATGGTTTTTTACTTGACTTTTATCGAATATCAGATGAGGATATATGGCTAACTCTTGAAAAGGGACGTCTAATATCCACTGCCCCTGTATGCTGGGAACAAACAGAGCCATCCCCAAAACTTAGCCAACAAGTTAATTACAATGATTGGAAAAAAATGGGATTTCTGCCTTAGGAAATATGAAACGTAATCATTACCGTGTTTTCCAATCTCAGTTCAAGTCCTCCCTTTGTCTCAGTTCAGTTCAATCACTCAGTCGTGTCCGACACTTTGAAACCCCATGAATCACAGGATGCCAGGCCTCCCCGTCCATAACCAACTCCCAGAGTTCACTCAAACTAAGGTTCATCGAACGGGTGAGGCCATCAAGAAATCTCATCCTCTGTCGTCCCCTTCTCCTACTGCCCCCAATCCCTCCCAGTATCAAGGTCTTTTCCAATGAGTCAAATCTTCACATGAGGTGGCCAAAATATTGGAGTTTCAGCTTCAACATCAATCCTTCCAATGAACAGCCAGGACTGATCTCCTTTAGGATGGACTGGTTTGATCACCTTGCAGGTCAAGGAACCTTCAAGAGTCTTCTCCAAAACCAAAGTTCAAAAGCATCAATTCTTTGGTGCTCAGCTTTCTTCACAGTCCAACTCACATCCATACATGATCACTGGAAAAACCATAGCCTTGACTAGATGGACCTCTGTTGGCAAAGTAATATCTCGACTTTTCAATATGCTATCTAGGTTGGTTATAAGTTTCTTTTCAAGGAGTAAGCATCATTTAATTTCATGGTTGCAGTCACCATCTGCAGCGGTTTTGGAGCCCCCAAAACAGAGTTTCCACTGTTTCTCCATCTACTTCCCATGAAGTGATGGGACCATATGCCATGATCGTTTTCTGAATGTTGAGTTTTATGACAACTTTTTCACTCTCCTTTTTCACTTTTATCAAGAGATTTTTGAGTTCCTCTTCACTTTCTGCCATAAGGGTGGTGTCATCTCCATAACTGAGGTTATTGATATTTCTCCCGGCAATCTTGATTCCAGCTTGTGGTTGTTCCAGCCCAGCGTTTCTCATTTTGTACTCTGCATGTAAGTTAAATAAGCAGGGTGACAATTTACAGCCTTGATGTACTCCTTTTCCTATCTGGAACCAGTCTGTTTTTCCATGTCCAGTTCTAATTGTTGCTTCCTGATCTGTATATATGATTCTCAAGAGGCAGGTCAGGTGGTCTGGTATTCCCATCTCTTTCAGAATTGTCCACAGTTTATTGTGAACCAGACAGTCAAAGGCTTTGGCAGAGTCAATAAAGCAGAAATAGATATTTTTCTGGAACTCTCTTGCTTTTTCCATGATCCAGCAAATGTTTGCAATTTGATCTCTGGTTCCTCTGCCTTTTCTAAAATGAGCTTGAACATCTGGAAGTTCATGGTTCATATATTGCTGAAGCCTGGTTTGGATAATCTGAGCTTTACTTTACTAACATGTGTGATGAATGAAATTGTGCAGTAGTTTGAACATTCTTTTGCATTGCCTTTCTTTGGGATTGAAATGAAAACTGAGCTTTTCCAGTCCTATGTCCANATGAGCTTGAACATCTGGAAGTTCATGGTTCATATATTGCTGAAGCCTGGTTTGGATAATCTGAGCTTTACTTTACTAACATGTGTGATGAATGAAATTGTGCAGTAGTTTGAACATTCTTTTGCATTGCCTTTCTTTGGGATTGAAATGAAAACTGAGCTTTTCCAGTCCTATGTCCACTGCTGAGTTTTCCAAATATGCCTGGATATCGAGTGCAGCACTTTCACAGCATCATCTTTCAGGATCTGAAATAGCTTAACTGGAATTCCATCACCTCCTCTAGCTTTGTTCGTAGTGATGCTTTCTAAGGCCCACTTGACTTCACAGTCCAGGATGTCTGGCTCTAGGTAACTTATCACACCATCGTGATTATCTGGGTGGTGAAGTTCTTTTTTGTACAGTTCTTCTGTGTATTCTTTCCAACTTTTCTTAATGTCTTTTGCTTCTGTTAGGTCCATGCTATTTCTGTCTTTTATTGAGCCCATCTTTGCATGAAATATTCCCTTGGTATCTCTAATTTTCTTGAAGAGATCTCAATATTTCCTATTCTGTTTTTCCCCCTCTATTTCTTTACATTGATTGCTGAGGATGGCTTTCTTATCTCTCCTTTAGAACTCTGCATTCAAATGCTTATATATTTCCTTTCCTCCTTTTACTTCTCCTTCTCTTCTTTTCACAGCTATTTGTAAGGCCTCCACAGACAGCCATTTTGCTTTTTTGCATTTCTTTTCAATGGGGATGGTCTTGATCCCTATTTCCTGTACAATGTCATGAACCATAGTTCATGTCAATGTCCATAGTTCATCAGGCACTCTGTCTATCAGATCTAATCCCTTAAATATATTTCTCACTTCTAATGTATAATCACAAGGGATTTGATTTAGGTCATACTTGAATGGTCTAGGGTTTTTCCTCACTTTCTTCAATTTAAGTGTGAATTTGGCAATAAGGAGTTCACGATCTGAGCCACAGTCTGGCCAGGCACTAATTGAGACTGGATATCTCAGTCATGCTGGCTTTCTCCAAATAGGAATTACTGGATATGTAGCTCATATCTATGGGTATGGCTTCCCCTTGTTTGGATAGGGAGATGCACCCTGGGTCTAGCCTTTATTCATGGATTTATATTTTCAGAGCTTCCAGAAAAGCCTGCTAATTTACCCCACCGTAAAACTCGGTGGACAAAGTCTGTATTTCACTGGTGATTATTTGGCTGCAGTGTTTATTCCCTCTTTGGGAACTACAAATGTTATGCTACAAGTGGATGCTTTGACAAATTTTACTCAACAGGTATTATAAGTTTCTCAAAAAGCTGTTTCAGCTCGTGATGCTGAACAAGCTCAAATTAGAAAGATGGTTTTACAAAGCAGATTGACTTTAGATATTCTGACAGCTGCACAAGGAGGAACTTGTGCCATTTCATATCCAATGCTGTACATATATACCTGATAATGTTACTCATTTTACTAAACACATGAACAAAATGATTAGGACCATGGATACTCCTGAAGCCTCAATTGTCTCACTTTGGGAGACGTTAACTAGCTCCCCATGGTGGAAAACCATTTTAATTACAATAGTTCTGATTGTTTTGTTTTTTGCAGTTTTCTCCCTGGATTTGTTTCTAGTCGCATGAAAGCTTTTAAGTTACAAATGGTTGCTCAAACTCCTGGTACTGCTGCAGCTTCTTGCAACTACTATTTGGGGCCCCTGGATCAGAATTCTTTAGTATAAGGGTTAAGAGATTATGGTGCCTCACCAACTTAGGGACGACGCCCCTTGTCAGCTAAGAAGCAGTTATGGAAAAAGAACGATGCACCTTTTCCCTAGGCAACATAATTCTCCTAAAAGAAAATGGGAGAATGAGAGGATAACATGCAGGAAGGCCAGGGGTCTCCAAATGGAGGAAATATGCTGCAAGTGTCAGACATTTTTATCTCTCTTAAGTAGCAGGAGGAGACAAACTAGCGATATTTTTTTCCTTCTCTATACAAATTTAAAAGGAGGTTTCTCTTAAAATACTGTTGCCATAATGACCCTTGGTTTCACTTGAAGTTAACTACTCTCAAATCTTGAGTTAACCAATGCATTTTTCTTATGGAAATGTTTGGCTTAAGCTATGTTAATGTTCTATGCATTTACCCAAACTCTGCCTTCAAGTCAGTTCCACCTAATGGCTCAGAACCCACTTGACAAACCACTATGCTATACTCAGATATTGTTCCCCTAATCTATGTAAATGAAACTGTTTGTGTGGTAATTTGCCCTTCTACAAGATCCAAGTCAATCGTTTTATGGCCCCTGATGAATCGTCTGGTGCCAAGATTATCCCAAAATACATCTTATGGACGGGGCCCTGGTGCCATTCTGAGTTTTAAGACATTCCTTTCGTTCATTAACAGACTTCTGATGACTGTATAACATCCAGCTGAAGACTAGCAGCAGGGTACTCTTTTTGCCCCCTTCTGACGCCTATGTCAGAAGATTTCTCTATTTCCTTTATACTTTAATAAAACTTTATTACACCAAAGCGCTGAGCAATCAAGCCTCATCTCTGGCCTTGGATTGAATTCTTCTCCTCCAGAGGCAAAGAATCCTGGCGTCTTTTCATTCAGCAACAACCTTTCAATAGCTTTCCTTCCAAGGAGCAAGTGTCATTTAATTTCATGCCTGCAAATCATCATTCACGGTGATTTTGGAGCCCAAGAACATAAAATAAGTCACTGTTTTCCCTTTTCTCCTTCTATTTGCCATGAAATCTACTTGAATAAATTTATGTAAAAAATGTCTTTAATGGATCCTATGTGCAGGTAGCTGCTTTAGCAACTGGGGTTGCAGTAGTGAAAATGCCCTTGACTTACAGTGTTACATTCTACTGAAGGACATTCATCTTTAACAATTGAGCAAATAAGTAATGAAAATCTCATGAACTGTAGCCTGCCAGGCTCCTCTGTCCATGGAATTCTCTAGGCAAGAATACTGGGATGATTAGCCATTTTCTTCTCCAGGGAATTTTCCCAACCCAGGAATTGAATCTGGGTCTTCTGCATTACAGGTAGATTCTTTACCTTTTGAGCCACCAGGGAAGCTCTCAAATAACAATTATTCCTATAAAGAATATCAAATCAGGCAACGATTTAGAGATATATATAAAGAGTAGAATATTTAATATAAAAGGCTCAGAGATGGTCTCATTTGCACAGAAATTTTAATGAAATGAGCAAGTCAAAGCCAATAGATTTCAGGGGAAGTACATTATGAACAGACAAAACAGTAAATGTTGAAGATTTTGAGGCTTGAGTGACCTCATGGCTTTAAAGAAACTTCATGAAAGCTGCTGAGGCTGCAAATAAATGATCCAGCAGGGTTAAAAGGAGATGGCTTTAAAAGGGCAGGTAGAAGGTAGAATTGTATGGCCTTAATGGCCAAGCTAAGATGTTTCACTCTTATTCCAAATGTAATAGAAAGTTTTTTTTTTTTAATATGTAGAACTTCAGTCCCTACAGAGTGAATTAATCTCATTAATGTAAACTTGGTTGTGACTCTGTAGTACAGCCATGGAAGCAGGAAAAATAGTTAGACGCTTTCTTAATAAACCAGATAATATCATGATGAGATTGGGAAAGGTGAAAATGGAAAAGTAAGGTCAGAATTGTGATATATTTTTATGATAAAAGCCACAGGATTTGCTGATGGATTTACATGTGGATGGAATAAAGGAAAAAAACTGATTCTCAAGTTTTCAACTTAAACAAATTTTCAAATGAGGTATTACTTACTGAAATGAGGGACAAAAGAGTGTTGTTAAAGTCTTATACAGTGAATTTTGAATTTTATCTATTCCCATTCCTAACATTGTGCTTTAGTATTTAATAATACTTGAGTGAATAAGCAAGTGAATAAATTCTGGACAATGTGTTATGACTGATAGTAGTAAATAAAAATCAGATTTACACAATTGCCTGAAACAACTAAAATACAAAAAATACAGGTAACAGTGGTTTTCAGGCATAGACATCAGGCAGCACTTGGACAGTGATTTCCGACACAAGGAAAACAACCAGATTAACAGTGGAAACAGTGTCAGACTTTACTTTGGGGGGCTTCAAAATCACAGCAGATGGTGACTGCAGCCTTGAAATTAAAAAAACGTTTACTCCTTGGTAGAAAAGTTATGACCAGCCTAGATAGCATATTCAAAAGCAGAGACATTACTTTGCCAACTAAGGTCCGTCTAGTCAAGGCTATGGTTTTTCCTGTGGTCATGTATGGATGTGAGAGTTGGACTATAAAGAAGGGTGAGCGCTGAAGAATTGATGCTTTTGAACTATGGTGTTGGAGAAGACTCTTGAGAGTCCCTTGGACTACAAGGAGATCCAACCAGTTCATTCTGAAGGAGATCAACCCTGGGATTTCTTTGAAAGGATTGATGCTGAAGCTGAAACTCCAGTACTTTGGCCACCTCATGAGAAGTGTTGACTCATTGGAAAAGAATCTGATGCTGGGAGGGGTTGTGGGCAGGGAAAGAAGGGGACGACAGAGGATGAGATGGCTGGATGGCATCACTGACTCGATGGACGTGAATCTGAGTGAACTCCGGGAGATGGTGATGAACAGGGAGGCCTGGCGTGCTGCGATTCATAGGGTCACAAAGAGTCAGACACGACTGAGCGACTGAACTGAACTGGACTGAAGGCTAGCTCATCATTCCAAATTACTGCCTAGATAGGGTGTGAGAGTTGTAGTTTCAAATTGGGGAAACCAGAAGGAGCCTATTGATCTTAATGTGTTGAGAAAAATTGTTGAGTCTGGGGAAACTGAGACAGCCATAGTTTTCAGGAAAGAATACATGAGAATCGAAAGCAATACAGGAGAGCTTTGAATGTTTGCCTTTTCAAATATTTAACTGAGTATTAATGAGAACATGTATACAAGTAACCAAGGCTGGAGGAATAATCACCTGAATCAAAAAGAGGGAACAAGTCTCAGAGCTCATAGATAGCCAGTAACTACTGTTTTCTCACAAGTCCTTAAGTGAAAATTCACAGTTCAACCAACTCCTATTAAATTTATTTCAGAAATAAACAATTTTGTAGGTCTACTAAGTAAGATACATTGTTCTGTCTGTTTTAGTTCTTAGAGACTGTCATTCCCTGCAGCTTTCAATGTTCCAAAATACAGATGAAAAATTTCAGGCTCAGAGATGTTGAGTGGTTTACCAAGATCATACAATTAGAAAATTTTACACAATGGGTTTTAACTCAGAGTTTCTAGNATATTAATATTTACTATTATTCAGAAGGAATTCTCATGCAGAAATTTGGATATATCTGATCTTAAAAATAGCAGAAAAGGACAAGGGAACAATAATTCTATAGTCTTATTATTAACTGTATATGCAACAACGGATCAGTGTTGCAGAGGGACTCTGGTTTGTTTATGTAGACAATAGGGTTTACATAGCTAGCTCTGTTTGTACAATAACATTTTTAGGTTTATCTATAGCACAAACTGCTATATGAAGAAGAGCTTATGGTTTCTAGACAATATCTACAAAATTAAAACAGCAAAACAACCTGTGGTTCTATTGGGGAATGGGAACAAGCCCATCAAATCAGATTGTAATTGTGTAAACAAGACCTTTGGTTTTAATGACCCACTTTTTGCTTTGTTTCTCATCTGTTTATTTTGGCAACATATTAAGATATTCTGGAACGTCTCACTTGCTTCTGACTATTTGCAAACATGGACCCCTTCATAAGCCATAAATGCTGGGATGCTCTTAACAAAGTCATAATTAAAGATCTAATTTATTGGGAAAGAACAAAGTAGATTCTGTTTCTATTTATTTTTCATTATAGCAGAACTAAATTACCTTTCTACCACTGTTAACTTATTATGTACATTTAAGTATGAAAAATATATATTTATATATTTTTGTTTGTGGTCCTGAATGTTTTGTTACTGCTACTGTTTCATTAGCTCTTGTTTCTGTTCTTCTCCATTGATCTAAAGGCTGAAGGAGTAATTTTCCATCACCTGAAGATCTCCAAAACTAGTAGGTAACATTTCCAGTCAGGTAGGTAATTATAACCAGCTCTATCTGGCTCTCCAGACTGAAGTTTGCTGATCTTGCAGTACAAAAAAAATTATTTGCAGCTGTGGACAATTAGCAAACTCAGTAGACCAGGCAAAAGTGCAGCCCTCTTCTGCACAATTCCACTGCCAGCTCTACTTTGACAGCTATATAATTACATGGACCATAAATTATGTTCAGTAATCACCTTGTTTATAATTTCCCTGTAAATTAGCAATGCAATGAAATGAGATTTCATAATCACCAGATGCATACTGAGCTGTTTACCAGAGTCTGGCAATGGCTAACAGGCAAGCCCTTCCCAAGGAGAGGTGGGCTGCTTTTGGCTGATCACACAGTTGACAAGCAATCCAGGGTTCTGAGCTCCAGGCTGCCAGTGACCTTCAAGCAGCTCCAGAATGGAGACTGTATGATATATCAACAGCTATGAGAAATGGCACTCTGTTTGGGAGGAAACTTTTACTTTTTAAATTTCACATACAGCAGCTCCATTTATTGGATTTATAATTTGCTTGTTATTTAGTGAGTGCATGTAGAGATTCCTCAAGGGTTCATCTTAAAAGTAATGATAATGGGCTTTTAAAGTGATCCATAAAGAATTTACCTCACTATACGTAAGTGGGTGATCTGTTTTTATAACATGGGGATAAAGTAAGTGAGCAAGAAATGTAATTATATTTCTCAAGGCTATTTTTTTTTCCACATGAAACTTTTTTTTTTTTTTTTTGAAGGGGGAGTCCTCTGTATCATACTTGTATGGTGCCATCAGGTACCATATTGTATCATACTGTATCATACTTGGGGGAGTCCTCTGTATCATACTTGTATGGTATCATCAGGTACCTTAAAAGATAAACAAATAAGAATTCATGTCAATATATGCCAAAACCAATGCAGTATTGTAAAGTTAAAAAAAAATGCTTATCATTTTTGTTCAGGGGTTTCTACAACTAACCCACCTTCTGATACAGCTTCCATCTATTTCATAATAAAATAATGACCAATCATATTTTCTTAGAATCATTAGCATGAAACTATGAATTATACACTTTTATGGAAAATAAGAAAAAAAAATGATAAGCCCAGACAAGTTATTTGCAAGAGATTTATTAGAACTTGAACAATTACTGCAACAAGAGTTGTGCTGCAAGTAAAAATACTATTTGTCATTGCTTCTAACAAGAGTTGGGAATGGAAAATGCATGGATCTAGAAGCTTTAGTTACTTGCATAAAAGTGAGTTGGTTATGCAGTACCTATTTTAATTACCATTTTATTAAAATTAGTCCTAGTAAGGAAAGGAGAAAGTAGAAAAAATAAAACTGTAGTCTGAAGGTTAGTATTCCAAATGCCACCAAATGCAAACAAGTAAAAGAGAGAATATCTGGTTGAAGGACATGTATTGAGGATGGCTATTTGAAATGTGAAATATGTTTTTAAATATTTGTTGTTTTGACTCATGCTTTCATATTTTCTGACCTTATGGGCCAGCCACATCTTTTATCCTTTCACTAGAGACATTTCTATATAGCAACATTTTCCTCAAATAAGAGCATTCTTAATGAAATAAAATTATCCCAAGGAATTAGAGACATTCCTGGGACTTTTACTCCAATTCTAAATGGCTGTTTCCTTCAAAGACAAACCTAGAATGTAGATAAGAGCAGCTAATGTATCATCTTTCTTTACTGTGATAATTTTAGTGACGTTTAAAAAGATGTAGAACACTGTATCTTCTTTGAAAGTCATGATAAATGTTCCAAAAACTGATATGTATATGTAGAGGTGTGTGTGTGCGTGCGTGTGTGTGTGTGTGTGTGTGTGTGTTTACTTATACCACCAACATTGGTGGCAGCATCAGGCAAACTAGGGAATATCACTAGGAGATCAACTAGTTTAATTAGTTTTTGGTCAATACTGAGAGCTTAAAACTATCTATGCCTGTAGATAGGTAATTTTCAATTGACTTGCCATTGATAAGATTTGAACTTTGTGTTGATTTTATATTTGAAACAATAGATTTGCACTCAAACATCTGTCCTTAGTCATCAATCACTCTTCTGATGAAAATGAGCATTTCTAAGAACACTTTCATAAATAAGGATACTCATTAAGAAACATAATAAATTATCCAATTAAAAAAAGGCTTGAGATTGCAACTTTCATTGATATTATTGTCATAAATGGCTTAAGAGCTAAGTGAGAATTATCATAATCAATAGAAGTTCTATCATTGCCATAATGCAGCTAGAATCATAAATATATTGCTAACTAAATTTTGGTAGTTTAAAAAAATTGAAAATTAAATCAAATTCCACAGAACCCATCTTACACATCTAAATGAAATAAAAATAGCAAAGAGAAATTAGTAACACTCAATCTTGTGAGACAAGTTCTGTACCAAAAATATTATAAGGTATTGTCTAATAGTAAAAGAATAAACTAATGAAAATTGAAAGTAAGCAATAATAATCTACAGAAATGACTGTCTCATCAGTCCAGGACTGCCATCCTCAACAATCACCATCAGATATTAGTACTATGGAGAGAAAGGTAATTAAGTAATTAAAATTAATTTCACTAGTTTATAACATGTTTTTGATGATTATGGTCTGAAAGAAAAGGATATTAAGGTGGTAGTGGGCCAGATGGGAAATTAGTGAATATAAATATTGAGGAAAAATAAATACAATATATTTCTTTGTTTAGGCTACTTACTTGCAAGAAACTGGCATCATTATTAGAATGTGTTATTTAGTTTCCTTCTGATGAGAGAAAAGTAACAATGCTAATTATCACCAACATTTAAATAATTAATGAAAAGCAAATTTAAAACCCTATATATATATGTGCTAAAACACAAAAACAGTATCCCAAGTTAGGGCCATCTGCCACTGAATAAGAGTGAGCAAAAGTTGTCTTTCATCTCCTGTGTTGGCCTTGGGATAAGAAAGAAATGGATATTATTCAAACATTAAAATCACATTAAGCCAGGGTAACCATACAAGTCAAAACTCTCCCACAACCAATACCCACATTATTTTATATAATAATTCCAACATGGCAGTATGAACTTTAAAAATATAAGACATAATGGAAACATTTACTGGCTATAAAACCCTTTGCTAGCCTCCAGCCCTAGACCCAAGCTGATAAAAAAAAAAAAAAAAAGAATCATAACATGGTTAAATACCAGAAGCTACAACTCTCATATTTTTATCTAAAACTCTGAAAGAAATACCCAAGCACAGAACTCATCTAATGTTTCAAGTGAGATAAAAACTAACACACTCACAGTACACTTGATCAAGTGCAAGATCCAGAGGAAGCAGTGTATTTAACAAAGAGTCTAGAAAGATATGACAGGACAAAAATACTAGAACAAATAATAATAGAAATGAAACCAAATGGAAATGGTGAAATAAAAGGGAATAAAGGTGAAAAGGGAATTAGTTCTGGAGGAATTTGTTCTTCCTAGGAAATAAAACAAAATTTCTCAAAAATACCTTTGTACAGGAATTAGATAAATCATAAAATATATGTAACTATATTTAACAAAGAAATATTAAGGTAACTAATATTAAAACACTAAAAAAGCAAAATAATACAGTTAAAAGGGAATAGAGATCACATGACAGAAGGTCACATCATGACATAGAGGGCAGTAATTAAAATATTGCCACTAGTTAAAAGTAGAAATCTAGGCTCCTTACTGGACTTCCATTGCCACCTTAAGGTGGTACATACCTTGTTAACTATTGGACAAAAGTGAGAATTACGGTTCCTTTCATGGTCCTGTTGGGTTGGCTTGGTACTAATGGTAACAGTGAAAGTCATGATTCACCACTGAGATCCTCAGATAGCATCCCAACTGGGAAGTTGAGAAACATTTCATTAATGTTTAATAGAAATCTTGGTTTCTTCAGTTATTTCCACTTACACCAAAGAGTGATGCCTTGTTTACTGGTCAGTGAGGATGAAAATGTGGTTTCTGTAACATAGTACCAGTGGGGATATGGCACAGTCTCATTACATTCAGTAATAGTGGAAGTCTAAGATAGCTCACTTGGCCTTTGCTGGAATGGATTAGGAGGCAGGTCCATAGTTTTATTTTTGTTTTTGTGGTGATTGCCTAGAGTAGAGAAGTTACTGTCTAAAAACTTCCTTTTTAATAAGGCTGTTGCTTTCTGGGTCTTTTTATTAGAGAGAACCAATTTTTGTTATATCTCTTTTAACTGTACCTGTGGTGTTTGAGTTATAAGAGTTCTTTATCTCTAAGTCTGGGAGACGAAAATAAAATCCAGGGAAATCACACTGTGTAGTCCCTTAGTCCAAAGGTCCATAGCAAGGCTGCCTGGTTGAATCTAAATTTGTTGTTCAGTTGCTCAGTCATGGCCAACTCTTTGCCACTCCATAGACTCCAGCATCCCAGGCTTCCCTGTCCTTCACCATCTCTCAGAATTTGCTCAAACTCACATCCATTGAATCAGTGATGACATCCAGACATATTGTCCTCTGTCATCCCCTTCTCTTTCTGCCTTCAATATTTCTCAGCAACAGGGTCTTTTCCAATAAGTCAGCTCTTTGAAACAGGTGGCCAAAATATTGCAGCTGAACATGCTCAAAGTAAAGCACTCTTCTTTCTTCTTCATAGTTGATTAACAATGTTTTGTTAGCTTCAGATGTACAGAAAGTGATTCAGTTATATATACACATGTAACTATTATTTTTNATTCTTCGATGCTCAGCCTTCTTCACAGTCCAACTCTCACATCTATACATGACGACTGGGAAAGTCATGGCTTTGACTAGATAGACCTTTGTTGACAAGATAATGTCTCTGCTTTTTAATATGCTGTCTAGGTTGGTCGTAGCCTTTCTTCCAAAGAGCAAGTGTCTCTTCATTTCATGGTTCCAGTCATCATCTGCATGATTTTGGAGCCCAAGAAAACAAAGTCTGTCTTTGTCTCCATAGTTTCCCCATCTATTTGCCATGAAATGATGGGGCTGAACACCATGATCTTAGTTTTTTGAAGATTGAGTTTTAAGCCAGCTTTTTCACTCTCCTCTTTTACATTCATCAAGAGGCCTCTCAGTTACTCTTCACTTTCTGCCATAAAGGTGGTGTCATCTGCATATCTGAGGTTCTTGTTATTTCTCCCATTAGTCTTGATTCTGGCTTGTGCTTCATCCAGCCCCACGTTTCACATGATGTACGCTGCATACAAGTTAAATAAGCAGAGTGACAATATACACCCTTGATGAACTCCTTTCCAAATTTGGAACCAGTCCATTGTTCCATATGTAATTTTTAAGTGTTGTTTCTTGATATGCATACAGATTTATCAGGAGACAGGTCATGTGCTCTGGTATTCCCATCTCTTTAAGTATTTTCATTTGTTGTGATCCATACAGTCAAAGGCTTTAGCATAGTCAATGATGAAGAAATAATTTTTTTTTTCTGACATTCTCTTGTTTTTTCCATGATCCAATGGATTTTGGCAGTTTGAATTCTTGTTCCTGTGTCATTTATAAATCCAACTTGAACATCTAGAAATTCTCAATTCATATACTGTTGAAGCCTTACTCAGAAAATTTTGAGCATTAATTTGCTAGCATGTGAGATAAGTGCAATTGTGTTGTAGTATGAACATTCTTTGACATTGCCTTTCCTTAGGGTTCAAATGAAAACTGACCCTTTCCAGTGCTATGGGCACTGCTGAGTTTTCCAAACTTGCTAGCATATTGAGTGCAACACTTTAACAGCATCATCTTTTATTTTTATTTATTTTTTTAAGCTGCTAATCATCTGCAGTTTATTCTTTTTTTTAAATTTTTACTTTATTCTATTTTATAATACTATATTGGTTTTGCCATACATCGACATGAATCCACCACAGGTGTATACGAGCTCCCAATCCTGAATCCCCCTCCCACCTCCCACCCCACATCATCTCTCTGGATCATCCCTGTGCACCATCTTTTATAACTTGAAATAATATAGCTGGAATTCCATCATCTCCCCTAGCTTTGTTCATACTTCCTAAGGCCCACTTCACTTTGGACTTCAGGATGTCTGATTCAAGTGAGTTGTAACACCACTGTGGTTATATTGATCAAGAATATATTTTTTTGTATAGTTCACCTATATATTTTTGCCACCTTTAATTAATATATTTTGCTTATGTTAAACCTATACAATTTCTGTCTTTTATTGTGCCCATTTTTTGCATGAAATTTTTCCTTGGTATCTATAAGTTTCTTGAATAGATCTCTAGTGATTCCCATTCTATTGTTTCCCTCTATTTCTTTGCATTAATCACTGAGGAACTCTTTCTCAATCTTCTTAATAAATTGCTCCAAATTAAGAAAACATTTAGAAACAGAAAAAAATGTAATCAATTCTATTAATAATAATTATACTTAGGAAAAGTTTTTTAAATTATTTTATTTTAATTGGATGCTAACTACTTGATAATGTTGTGAGGTAAAGTTTTAAATACACCTCGTACTGCATTTTCTCATTCCCAATTGACTTCTGATGAAGTATTTACAGGCAATAAATCTTGTGGTGAAGTTGTTTATCTGCTTTTTTCTTTGTAAGGTAAAACTATTTATAAACTATAACAGAAATAGCTGGCTGAGCCAAGACAAGATGAGGCATTGGAGGGGCCTGTAACCAAACCAGGATAAAAAGACCCTGAATTAACTTCTTCCCAGTAGCACAAGATTGCAACTAATTACAGAAATACTCTCTATAAGAACAATCTGAATATTATCAGGAAAAGATTTTCCACAACTGTATATATAAAGGAAAAGCTAAAGCAAGATGTATATGCAAGGAAGAGAATCTGTAAAGACTGACACCTGCTGGAAGGCAACTGACAAATGGGAGGGTTATCACAATTGCAGAGGTTTTCCCTAAGGATGAGGAGTCCAAGCCCTACATCAGGCTCTCATATTTGAGGTCCTACATGGGGAAGACAAGCATTCAGAAGGTCTCGTTTAAAAGGCCAATATGATTTGTGTATAGGAGAGCTATAGGAAATGGAGACCTTGTTGGTAAAGAGATTTATCCTCAGAATTCCATCACAAAGGCAATAATTTTAAAAAAGCCTGAGTCAGACTCACTTTCTGATCTTAGATAGCTTCCTAGAAAGAGAGGAGGCAACTTGAACTCCAGGTGGGAACACAGAAACTGACAGAAGCCCTTTTGGTGATGTCATTCTACCTTGAGAATACTGGTGAATACAGGAAACTGTTTGGAGTCTTCTTTTTAGGCTATTAGTGCCTATCAGCAGGCCAACATGTTAGCTCTGGATTTCAAAGGCCCTGTACCAAGCTGCACTAGAGCCTGGTCCCAAAAACCAACAAGCTCACATCAGCGGTTGTACCCTCAAGGCTCCACAGCCAGCATCCCTGGAATACAGCCCCATTTACCAGTGTGCCACCACCAGCCCCAAGATGCCCCCCGGTCTCTTGGCCAGTCACCTCAGATCTAGTAACAAACTGTGCCAGGGGTATGAGCATGCCTGCAGTAGACAATCACACTGCAAAAGATGGGCCCATACACCTCACATAGGGGGCATCACTTGAAGATGTAACTTTCCTTACAAGAAGGGAGTTGTTCCTAGTCCCCAAAAGATATCTTCTATAGAAGTCCAGCTCTCAAGATAGGAAACATATACAGTATACTCAATATGTAAATTGAGGATTAGTTAAAATGAGGAGACAGATAAATAAATTTTAAATGATTTAACAAGTTAAAACCTCAGAAGAAGTAAGTGAGATAGAGATAAGCAATTCAACTTATCAAGAATTTAAGGTAATGATCATAAAGATGATCAATGAACTTGGGAGAAGAAATCAGTGTATACACTTAGAAGATTAAAAAAGACTTAGAAAGTACAAAGTAGGGTCAAACAGTGGAAGTGTATAGCAACTGAAATTTAAGAAACAGCAACCACAAAAATATGTACTAAAATGAATCAATGATAAGTAAGGAGATAGACATAAATGGATCAGTGAACTAGAAGACAGAAGAGTGGAGATAATTAAAGCAGAACAGAAAAGAGGAAAAAAAATTGAAATATTGAGAATGACTTAAGAAACCTTTGTCAACATTAAGAGTGCTAATATTCAAATTACAGAGGTCTCATGGGGCAGAAAGAGAGTGATATAGACATTATTTGGATAAATAATCTCTGAATATTTCCCTAAGCTGAGGAAGTAAACAGAGTTTACCATTTCTAGTAATCACAGAGTCCCAAACTAGATGAAGTGAAAGAGATCTCTACCAGGAGACATCATACTTAGAATGGCACAAATTAAAGATAATGGATAAGCAAGCTGTGGCATATATACACAATGGAGTATTACTCTGCCATTAAAAAGAATAAATTTGAATCAGTTCTAATGAGATGGATGAAACTGGAGCCTATTATACAGAGTGAAGTAAGCCAGAAAGAAAAACACCAATACAGCATACTGACACATATATATGGAATTTAGAAAGATAGTAATGATGACCCTGTATGTGAGACAACAAAAG
>SJYV01022019.1:32790-43283 GCA_006410875.1 Neotragus pygmaeus | reverse complement strand
AAAGAGCCTTTGATGAAAGTGGAAGAAGAGAGTGAAAAAGTTGGCTTAAATCTCAACATTCAGAAAACGAAGATTATGGAATCCAGTCCCATCACTTCATGGCCAATAGATGGGGAAACAGTAGCTGACTTTATTTTTCTGGGCTCCAAAATCACTGCAGATGGTGACTGCAGCCATGAAATTAAAAGATGCCTCCTCCTTGGAAGGAAAGTTATGACCAACCTAGAAAGCATATTAAAAAGCAGAGACATTACTTTGCCAACAAAGGTCCATCTAGTCAAGGCTATGGGTTTTTTCAGTAGTCATGTAAGGATGTGAGATTTGGACCATAAAGAAGGCTGAGAAATGAAGAATTGATGCTTTTGAACTGTGGTGTTGGAGAAGACTCTTAAGAGTCCCTTGGACTGCAAGGAGATCTAACCAGTCCATCCTAAAGGAGATCAGTTCTGGGTGATCATTGGAAAGACTGGTATTGAAGCTGAAACTCCAATACTTTGGTCACCTGATGCAAAGAGCTGACTCATTTGAAAAGACTGTGATGCTGGGAAAGATTGAGGGCAGGAGGAGAAGCAGATGACAGAGGATGAGATGGTTAGAAGGCATCACCAACACAATGGACATGGGTTTCTGTAGACTCCAGGAGTTGGTGATGGACAGGGAGGGCTGGCATGCTGTGGTTCATGAGGTCGCAAAGTTGGACACAACTGAGCGACTGGACTGAACTGAACTGAATGGTGGCAGAGTTCTAAGTTGTCCTTTAATGACCTCAGTTCCTTGAATTCCTATCCACGTGTAATTACCTTCTCCTTGAGTGTGGGCTGCATATAGTGACTTGCTTCTAACCAGTAGAATACAGCAGAAGTAATGGAATGTCACTTTCATGATCAGATTATAAAAATTTATGACTTCCATCTTGCTAGCACACTTATTCTCTTATTTGACTTTCAAATTCAGAAGAAGCAAGATGCCATGTCAGAGAATCCCATACCTCAAGGGATTAATTGAGAATGCTCTGACCAAAATCCGCAGGGTACTGAGGCCCTAAATCCAATATGTCTGAGAAATTGAATTTTGTAAAAAAGGCCAAGTGAATGTAGTAGGTCCTCCCCCAGTCAAGGGTTCAGGTGAAACTGGAGACCCTGGACTGACACATTAGTTGTGAGAGAATGTAAGTCAGAGGATCCATTTAAGCTCTACCCAGATTCCTGGTCCCTGAAACAGAGATAACAAATGTGTATTGAAGCTGCTCAATTTGGGGATAATTTCTTATGCAAACAACAGGTAATTAGTATTTATGGTGTATTAACAGGCCTCTGGGGTAAATTTCATTTATCAGTCAAAATAGCTTGTCCCTCAGATAACTTTCTTCAACATTCNGACAACAAAAGGACACAGACATAGACAATGGACTTTTGGCCTCAGAAGGAGTAGGAGAGGGCGGGATGATCTGGGAGAATGGCACTGAAGCATATATACTATTATGTAAGAAACGAATCACCAGTCTATGTTTGATACAGGATGCAGGATGCTTGGGGCTGGTGTACGGGGATGATCCAGAGAGACGTTGTGGGGTGGGAGGTGGGAGGGGGATTCGGGATTGGGAGCTTGTGTGCACCTGTGGTGGATTCATGTCGATGTATGGCAAACCCAATAGAGTATTGTAAAGTTAAATTTAAAAATAAATAAATTTTATTAAAAAAAAAAAAACAAACAATCTTAAAGAGCAGTAATGGAAAAGCAGCTAGGTACAAACAAGGGAAACACTAAACAACAGTCAGCTGACTTTTTAGTAGAAACAGTGCATGCCAGAAGGGAGTAGCATAATATAATATAAATAATAGAAGGGAAACAAAAATCTACATTTAGGGATCCTCTACTCCACAAGGATATCATCTGGATAGAAAAAGAGATAGTTTTACAGACAAGCAAAAGAAAAAAGAATTTAGTACCACCGAACCAACCTTACAAAAAATGTTAAGGAAACTTATCTGAGAAGAAAATAAAATATACCAATTAGAAATATGTAAATTATGAAAAAAAAATCTAACTGATAAGGGAAACCATACAATAGAAAAAGTAGATCAACCACGTATGAGGGCTAGTAGGAAATTTAAAGGACAAAACTGTCAAAACTATCTAGGTCCACAATGAGTACTTAGGGAATAACAGAAAGTTCAGTCACTGTCATGTCTGACTCTTTGTGATCCAATGGACTGCAGCATGCCAGGCTTCTCTGTCCTCCACTATCTCCCAGAGTTTGCTGAGATTCATGTCCATTGAGTCGGTAATGATGTCTAACTATCTCATTCTGTGCCACCCCTTTCTCCTTTTGCCTTCAACCTTTCCCAGCATTAGGGTCTTTTTTAATGAGTCAGCTCTTCACATTAGGTGGACAAAATATTGGAGTTTCAGCTACAGCAATAGTCCTTCCAATGAATGTTCAGGTTTGATTTCTTTAGGATTGAGAGGCTTGATCTTCTTGCAGTCCATGGGACTCTCAAGAATCTTCTCCAGCACCACAGTTCTAAAGCATCAATTCTTTGGCACTGAGCTTTCTTTCTGGTCCAACACTCAAATCCAGATTATGTGCAGATTATTCAGAGACGATATGGGAGAAGCGAAGAGTACCTTTAGAGAAGTTTAAAGAGAGCTGTCCGTCTGTCTCTACCCCTAAGGCAAGAGTTCAACACAAAATTATTGATTTTGTCTCCAGGTCATTCTCTTGCTTCCAAGTCCCACTGATTGACATGGATATTTGTTTTGCTCACTGATGACTCTCAAGTGCCTTATGACAGGCTCTCAATACATGTTTGGAATCTGGAGTTGCCAAATGCAAAAGAGGAACAGTGGGGGAAACAAGTTTTCAAGGCAGACAGCCTAGATTGTGTTGTCTGGCTTTATGACTTTAGATCTTAGCTCTGTGACTTGGGACATGATGTTTAACTTCCAAGGCTTATGTGCTTTTATAGGCTTGAACAGGGAAGGTGTTCCATCATGGTTCACTGGGGGCACAAAACAATCTTCCTGGGGCACCACTGATCCTGTCTCTGCTGTCTGCCAAGGCTGTGCTAAGTTTCCACTCCTTGATCACCTTCTCATCCTACTCCAGAACACCAAGACCTCAGCACTGACAGTCTCCTTTGTGATTAGCTGTCCTCATTTAGGAAGAACAAAGAGAAGCAGAGCTTGAAATCTGAATTCCTACTCAATTTCTGTGACTATGCAGCACAAGAAGAGTTATGGAGAAAACCCAAACTGCTATGCAGAGTGACACACACTGCACATACTTAAAAAGCTCTTACTCAAATTTGACATTTCCCTGATTCAAACAGTCTTGAATGGAGTCAAGTAAATGTACCCATTGTATAGGATTTGAGCCCACATTTTACAAAAACATTCGATAACCAAACTAATAACTTCATAAGGATTTCTGAACATTAAATTAATATTTACCAAACACTTATTGTAGGTATTGGATCTGCATCAATGGGAAAATAAAACACACACACACACACAAAGATCTCTGCCATTGTGGAGCTTATGGTCTACCAGGGAAAGCAGGCAATTAGTGTGGTCAAAAAGTACATTGTACTGTTTTATGGAATAAAAATTATGATTGTAAAATTTTTTAATATTCAGTAAATAAATATTTGTTCCTTAAATCCTGAAAGAAGTAAAATGAGGACAACTCTGTTTTGTTTTGGAAAATTAATGCCAGTGTTCTGCCCACTGACTGGGGAAACATCAGTTTATCTTACATGCACGTGTCCCAGATTTTAAAATATGATCATGTTGAACAATATTTTAATATCCTGTTTTGCATTATCTTTCTTCCTCATATTGCACATACTTGAGGTCCCCTCCACCCTGCCCACCTCTCTTCCAGGCTCATGGTTAGGAAACTGAGGGTGAAGACTTTGAGTGACTGACTCACTTAGGTCCTGCAGGAGGGTTATTAATGGAAGGGTCTGAAACCTGGATCCTGACACCTTCATGGGTTCTCAGACTTACCTGGTTGGAAGTCTAAAATCTTATGGGCTGGACTGAGATGAGGCCAGGAGAGAGATTATATACACATATATACAGCTATTAGGGCTTCTTGGGCAGCACTGATGATAAATAATCTGCCTGTCAATGCAGGATATGCAACTCAGGTTTGATCTTTGTGTCAGGAAGATCCCCTGGGGTAGGAAATGGCAACCCACTCCAGTATTCTGCTTGGAAAGTCTCATGGGTAGAAGAGCCTGGTGGGCTACAGTCCATGGGGCCACAGAGAGTCAGACATGACTGAGTGGCTAAGCAACAAATAACAGAATGATGTAAAATATGATGTCAAGAACAACAACAACAACAAAAAATGCAGGGAGAGAGTAAAATGCACAGTTTTGACAATGCATTCAAACTTAACAAATCTTCAACTTAAAATCAGTTCCATTCTTTCACTCAATCATGCCCAACTCTTTGTGACCCTATGAATCATAGCACACCAGGCCTCCCTGTTCATCATCAATTTAAAATAATCACATGTAAATGTAGGTGATTATTTATGAACTTCAAGGTAACAAAAAAATAAAAAAAATACAATAGATACGAACTATTAGACACTAAAGATAGCCATTAAATAGCAATGGAAGAAAACAACAGAAGTAAAAAGGAACCAAAATGAAGGCAAAACAAGAAGAACACAATTTTTCGAATGATAATAAGTACATAAGTATCAAAAATTACTTTAAATATAAGTGGGGAAATTATCCAAAGACATACAGTGTCTGAATGGAAAAACAAGAAAACAAAACAAGCAGATACAACAAGAAAAAATAAGACCCATCCATATGCAACATGTTTGAGACTCATTTTGATTCTAGAAACACACAGACTAAAAGTTATTCCATGCAAATGGAAATGCTAGATCACAAAATAAAGCTCAATAAATTCAAGACTGAAATAATATCAAACATCTTTTTTAGTTACAAAGGTATGAACCATAAATTAACTACTATGAAGAAGTATCAGCAGAAGTCACAAACATGTGGAAGATAAAGAGTATGCTACTAAATAACCAATGCTACCAGAAAAATCAAATAGGAAATCAATAAATTCCTGGAGAAAAATTAAAATTGAAGCAAAAAATATCCAAAACATACAGAATTTAGGGGAAAAAAAGAAAAAGTCCAAAAAGGGAAATTTATAATAATTGGACCCTACCTCAGGAAACTAGCAAACAAAAACTCAAATAAAAAATGTAACCATACCGCTGGTAGCTTGATGATCCTGTATGTGAGACAACAAAAGAGACACAGACATATAGAACGGGCTTTTGGCCTCTGAGGGAGAGGGAGAAGGTGGGATGAATTGCGAGAATGGCATTGAAGCATGTATACTATCATGTAAGAAATGAGGCGCTGGTCTATGTTCGATGCAGGATGCAGGATGCTTGGGGCTGGTGCATGGGGATGATCCAGAGAGACGTTGTGGGGTGGGAGGTGGAAGGGAGATCCAGGATTGGGAGCTCGTGTACACCTGTGGTGGATTCATGTCGATGTATGGCAAAGCCAATAGAGTATTGTAAAGTAAAATAATAATAATAATCATAAATAAATAAAAAGTGAAGTTAAAAAAATAAATGTAATAATAATTAAAAAAAAGTAACCATCAACCCACAAAGGTATTAGGAAAAGATGAACAAACAAAAATCCAACATTAGTATAAGGAAAAAAATAATAAAATTAGATCATTAATAACTGAAGGAGGGAATGACAATCCACTCCAGCATTCTTCCCTGGAGAATCCCTTAGACAGAGGAACCTGGCAGACTACAGTCCATAGAGTTGGAAAGAGTTGCACACGACTGAAGCAACCTAGCATGCATGCATACAAATGATAAATAAATGAAATAAAGTCTATTTCAACAGAATAACAGGAAAGGAGTTCAAGGTGATGAAATGGAAGGACACATAACACATCTCCACCAACAAATACAGCAAAAATATAATACATCTGTGTGTTGAATAATTCTCAATGAATACCTACTGGACACTGACAGAAGAGTTCATGGAACCAAAATTGTAGTAAAAACTATCACATAACAATGTTGAACAAAATGAGAAGAAAAAAAGGGAATCAAGAAAGTACTTGTGCCTCTGGGAGAGAGCTATGAAAGAGGAAAGTTCCTCTCAGCCTATGAACCGAACCCCCTTCACTGGCTGGGAGATCAACTGGGAAAGAAAGGGAACTTCAGAGGCTGGAAGGAGAGTGGAACATTGCAGCAGACAGAACAGAAAAATACCAGCTCATAATGTCTTGGCCACCTTTCTGCACTCAGCCTGAGACATATGTTTACTGGTGTGCATGACAGTTGAGTGCTGAAACACAGACTTCAGTGAAGAGAATCAGAGAGAGGACTGGGGTTGACTGCACAGAGACAAGTTAAAGGGACTGGAGTGTAGTCTGATCTATAACTGAGGGTATATGTGAGACAGAGTCTAGGTCTGCTTTAAGAACCCCATTGTTAACAAATAGAAACAGATGGTGTGACCACCATAAACATGCTCATATTGGGTACAACTTTACTTCTGTGAGACTGGGGAGGAAGCAAGCACCAGTAGGTTGCTCATATGTGGAGCTGGCAGTGAAATTTCATCAGCAGGTCTGAAATCTGAATCACCTCCCAGTGACTGTGCCACCATGGATTTACATTTATATTACAGCAGCTTTCTAAGCTCAGTGCCTGTGGGATGTGTGAATGAAGTACTGGTGTTCCCATGGTTGGGGCAGGTTAGGTATTAGTGGCTGCAGGCTTTGTCAGCATGTGCATGTGGAGAGAGCAAGCACCTGGGCAGATTTCATACTTAGGGAATCCAGGTACAAAACTATGGTGGTCCCGGTGCCTGACTTCAGCAGATCTGTGCCAATGAATCTGTCCTGGTGGCTTTGTGAGCAACGGAGGGATACCTAAGCTGGTTGCTTGCATCCCCGCAGCTGAGACAAGATCAAAGGCACTTTCAACAGCAATTACTTTGTAAGTCCACACAGTGAGTGCCAGGCGAAACCACAGGGTGCAACTCCAAGATAGAGTTAGATAGATAGCTCCTGCAGAGGAAATGTCAGTAGATCCTCTCCCAGTGGAAACACTCTAGTTTCACCTACCTCACACTGAAGTTCAGAAATGGATCTTTGGACTTCTATTCCAACAACTGGGGAACACAACCAGTCCCAGACAGAACTGTGACAACCAGAGAGCAAAGAGGATGCCCCATTCAACATTCTATGCAGGCTTTGCTCACGACAACAAAAATCACACCCCCTAATAAGGGTATAATGACCAGTACAAACTGAGGAAAGATGTGGCAAACATCAGTATTAATAAAAAAAAACAACAACCTCAAACCAAAATATTAATTTCATGTGGCCTATAGATGGACACTCTCATATTAAAAACGGCCCTTCAAGACCACAGTAGGGAACTGTTTCTCTTCGATTCATAGAATAAAAGAAGCATAAGTAAAATAAATAAGCAGAGGGACCACTTCCAATTAAAAGATAAAGATAAATCCCCTGAAAGAACCAAAAATGAAACAGACCTGTCCAATCTAACAGACAGAGTTCAAACAGGAGGTAATAAAAATACTGAAGGAATTAAGAAAGGTTACTGGGTGACTCAGTGGTAAAGAATCCATCTGCCAGTGTAGGAGATGCAGGAGATGTGGGTTCTATTACTGGGTCAGGAAGATACCCTGGAGGAGAAAGTAGCAACCACTCCAGTATTCTTAGTTGGAAAATTCCATGGACACAGGAGCTTGGTGGGCTATAACTCATGGGGTCACAAACAGTCAGATATGGCTGAGGAACTGAACACATGTACACATTGGTAGAAAAATGCAGATCCACTAAAAAAAAAAAAAGAATTAGAAACTATAAAGAAGAGCAATTAAAACTAGAAAATTCAGTTGCCAAGATGAAAGCTGAGCTAAAGGCAATAAATATAAAATTGTATCTGGAAAATAGAGTAATGTAAAACACCCAATGAAAACTGCAGACAGAAAGACAAATTTTTAAATGACAGTCATATACTAGACCTATGGAATAATATAAAGCATGCCAATCTATGCATAATATCGTGCTCGTGATGGTCCTAAGGCCTGAATGAGATCCTAGGAGAAAAAACAGAAAAGAAGATTGATAATGTATTTGAAGAAATAATGGCTGAAAACTTTTCAAGTTTAAAAAAAAAAAAAAAAANTAAAGCATGCCAATCTATGCATAATATCGTGCTCGTGATGGTCCTAAGGCCTGAATGAGATCCTAGGAGAAAAAACAGAAAAGAAGATTGATAATGTATTTGAAGAAATAATGGCTGAAAACTTTTCAAGTTTTAAAAAAAAAAAAAAAACATATCTAGGTACAGGAAGCATAGAGGTTTCCAAACGAGATGAACCCAAACAGATTTACATCAAGGTTTTATAATGAAAATGGCAAAAGTTAAAGATAAAGAGAGTATTATAAAGGCAGCATGAGAAAAACAAAGTTAGTGACAAGGGGGTCCCCATAAGTCTCCCAGTGCATCTTCATTCAGGAACATTGAAGCCAGAAAGAAGTGAAAAGAATTTCAGAGTCCTAAATGGGGAAAACCCTGCAACCTAAAAGACCCTGCATAGCAAGATTATAATTTAGAATAGAAAGATAGATAAATACTTTTTGAGACAAACAAAAATTAAAACAATATACAGCAATACTAAACATATCCTAAAAGAAATATTGAAAGGTATAATTTAAATAGCAAAGAATCTATAGGATATAGAAAATCACAACTGAAAATTAAGTCAGTACACACACACACACACACACAAATTCTTTGGAATCAAAGATAGCTACAATGAACATGATGTAAAACAGGATATCAAAATCATAAAATGTGGGAGAAAGGTGCAAGAAAATATAAACTTTTTAGCACGTGTTTGAGCTCATATGATCACCAGTCTAAAGCAAATAGTTATAGGAATGGTTGAAATACTTGAAAAGCAGGCCACCCACAAATAGAAAAAAAAAAAAAAGTTCAATAGATTCACACACACACACACACACACACACACACACGAAAAAAGAAAAGAACCCAAGCACAATATGAAAGAAAAGCATCAAACCAGAAAAAGGATAAAAAGAAAAAGAAAGAAGGAAAAAAATAATTCTAAAATAAACTATAAAACAAGGTTCAGAATGTCAATAAATGCATATCTATCAATGATTATCTTAAATGTAAGTGGACTAAAAGCACCAATCAAAAGTAGTAGATTACATAAGAAAATAAGAGCCTGCAATATGCTACCTACAAGAGACCCACTTTAAGTTGAAGGACAGCTATAGACTGAAAATAAGGAAATGGAAAAAGACATTTCATGCAAACGGAAATGACCAAAAAATGAGAGTAATAGTACATATATCAAACAAAACAGACTTTAAAACAGAGACCATAAAGAAAGATAAAAATGGACATTGTAAAATGAAAAAAGAATAAAAATAAGAGGATATACCACTCATTAACATATATGTACCCAATATAGGAGAATCTCTATACATAAAACAAATACCAACAGACCATAAAGGGAGAAATTGAAAATTTGATAATGGGGGGATTAATTACCCCAGTAACATCAGTGGACACATCTTCCAGACAGAAAATTAGTAAGGCAACAGAGATCCCAAATGACCAAATAGAACAGTAAGACTTAACTGATAATTTTAGAACATTATATGCAAAAACAGACAAAAAAAATAAAAACAAGATGCACTTCCTTTACAAGTGTGCAAGGAATGATCACAGGTAGACCACAAACTGGAATACACAAAATAGTTCACAAAATATTGAAGAGAATATAAATTATTTCAAGCATATTTTCTAATCACAATATCATGAAACTGGAAATCAACACAGAGATAAATGAGAAGGAAAAACAAACAAAAAATGATTATATGGCCTATCAGTCAGTTCAGTTCAGTCACTCATTCGTGTCCGATTCTTTGTTACCCCATGAATTGCAGCACGGTAGGCCTCCCTGTCCATCACCAACTCCCAGAGTTCACTCAGACTCACATCCATTGAGTCAGTGATGCCATCCAGCCATCTCATCCTCTGTCGTCCCCTTCTCTTCCTGCCCCCAATCCCTCCCAGCATCAGAGTCTTTACCAATGAGTCAACTCTTCCCATGAGGTGGCCAGAGTACTGGAGTTTCAGCTTTAGCATCATTCCTTCCAAAGAAATCCCAGGACCGATCTCCTTCAGAATGGACTGGTTGGATCTCCTTGCAGTCCAAGGGACTCTCACGAGTCTTCTTCAACACCACAATTCAAAAACATCCATACATGACCACTGGAAAAACCATAGCCTTGACTAGACAGATCTTTGTTGGCAAAATAATGCCTCTGCTTTTGAATATACTATCTAGGTTGGTCATAAATTTTCTTCCAAGGAGTAAGCGTATTTTAATTTCATGGCTGCA
>SJYV01022019.1:0-31507 GCA_006410875.1 Neotragus pygmaeus | reverse complement strand
TTCTTCATATATATATATATACATATATATATATATATATATCACATTTTACTGATTCATTCTAAAAGAAAGGAACCAATTTCTAGAAATATGTAGTCTACCCAAACTGAATCAACAAGAGACAGTTTCAACAGATGAATTACTAGAAGTGAAACAGAAATGTAAGAACAAACAAGAAAGCAAAACCTCTCTACAACAAAAATTGTAGGATTGGAAGTCTTCATTGGGTAATTTACCAAACATACAAGAGGACATTATACTGATCCTTCTCAACCTCTTCAAAATGATTCAAGAGGAAGGAACACTCCCAAAGTCATTGTATGAAGTCACCATCACCTTGATATGAAAACTAGGCAAAAACACTAATCAAAAAGGAAAATAACAGTTCAATATCTTTGATGAATATTAATGTAAAATTCTCAACAGAATGTTTGCAAATCATTTCCAGTAATACATGAAAAAGTCATACACCGCAACCTAGTTGAATTCATTACAGAATCACAGGGATGGTTTAACATACACAAATCAATATGATGTATCATATTAACAAAGGAAAAAGAGAAAATCCACATAATCATGTCAATATAGTATAATAAGCATTAGAAAAAGAAATCAAAAGCCATTCATGATGAAAACTCTTACCAAAATGAGTATATAGGGAACCTACTGCAACATAATGAAAGCTATTTATGACAAGTTCACAGTCAATGTAATACTCATTGCTGAAAAGCTGACAGTTTTCTTGTTAAAATCTGGAACAACACAAGGATGTCAACTGTCACAACTTCTATTCATCTATTTTTGGAAGTCCTAGTCACAGCAATCAGACAAGAAGAAGAAAAAAAGTATCCAAATTGGAAGGGAAGAGGTAAAATTGCCATTATATGATATATTGTTGTTGTTGTTGTTGGTTAAACCATGTCTGACTCTTTTGTGACACACGCTTCACTGTTAATGAAATTTTCTATGTAAGAATACTGGGGTTGGTTTTCATTTCCTTCTCCAGGGAATCCTCCTGGCACAAGGATTGAACCCATGTCTCCTGCAGTGTAGGCAGAATCTTCACCACTGGTCTAATAAAGAAGCCAGTATGAAGAAGATATTATACTATATATAGAATATTCTGAAGACTCTACACTAAAGCTGTTAGAACTGATAAATGTATTCAGCAAGGTAATAGGATAAACAATTAACATACAGGTATCACTTTCACTTTGTATACTACCAATGAAATATCAGAAGGGAAATGTAAAAATAAAAAAATAAATCTTTTAAAATTGGATCAACAAAATACTTAAACCTGATCATGAAGATGAAAAACTTATATACTGAGAATTTTAAAATATTAATAAAGAAAATTGAGGATGAGACAAAGAAATGGAAAGATATCTTATGGTATTTGATTGGAAAAATTAATATCATTAGAAAGACCATACTACTCAAAATAATCTACACATTTAATGCAGTTGATGAAATTACCCATTACATTTTCACAGAACTAAAACGAATAACCTTAAAATATATATGGAAACATAAAATACTCAGAAATGCCAAAGCAATTTTGATGAAAAAGAACAAAGTTGGAAACATAATCCTTCCAGACTTCAGACAATGCTACAAACATACAGTAATCAAAACAGTGTGGTATTTGCACACATACACACACACACACACACACACACACACACACACAAAGACAAATGGGTTGTTGAAATGAAGTGGAAAGCCAAGAAATAAAACTACATGTCCATATATGCTGTCCTAAGTTGCTTCAGACATGTCAGACTCTTTGCAACTCTATGGACTACATTCCTCCAGGTTCCTCTGTCCATGGAGTTTTTCAGGCAAAAATACCAGAGTGGGTTGCCATGCCCTCCTTTTACCCAGGGACTGAACCTGTTTTTCTTATGTTGCCTGCATTAGCAAGTGGGTTCTTTACCACTACTGCCATCTGGGAAACCCTACAGTCAAATAATCTTTGATAAAGAAGTCAAGAATATGCAATGAAGCAAGACAATCTCTTCAGAAATTGGTGTTGGAAAAATTGGACAGCTGAATGTATCAATGAAATTAGAATATTCCCTAATATCCTATACAGTAATTAACAAAAAATGGTTTACAGACTTAAATATGACACAACACCATAAAATTCTTAGAAGAGAACCAAAACAAAACATTCTGTGACATAAATCATAGCAAGGTTTTCTTATATTAGTCTCCCAAGACAATAGAAAATAATAATAATAAATGGGATCTAATAAAACGTTAAAATTTTTGCACAGCAAAGGAAACCATAAACAAAACAAAAAGACAATCCACAAAATGGGAGAAAAAAAATCTGACCATGTGCAAAAGGATTAATTTCCAAAATATACAAATAACTCTACAATTCGATAATAAAACAAACAATTCAGTTGAAAAGTGGACAGGAGACCTAAATAGACATTTCCTGTAAGAAGATATTCAGATGGCCAAGAGGCACATGAAAAGATGGTCAACATCACTAAGTGCTAGAGAAATGCAAGCAGAAAATACCATGAGGTATTACCACACAACAGTCAGAATGGCAATTATTAAAAGTCTACAAGTAGCAAGTGCTGGAGAGAGTGTGGGGAAAAGGGGTACTCCTAAAAACTGGTGCAGTCACTATGGAAAATAGTATTAAGTTTCCTTAAAAGATAAAAATAGAGTTGCATATGATTCAGGAATCCCATTTCTGGGCATATATCCAGACAAAACTCTAATTTAAAAAGATATATGAACCCTAATGTGCATAGCAGCATTATTTACAATAGCCAAGACATGGAAGCAAACTACATGTCCATCAACAGATGAATGAATGAAAAACATATAGTCTATATATATGTTATATTTATATGATAGTCTCAAAAAAAAAATAAAAAAGTGAAATACTGTCATTTTCAGCAGTATTGTTGTTCAGTCACTATGGTATGTCCAAATTTTTGTGAACCCATGGATTGTAGCATGCCAGGCTTCTCTGTCCTTCACAATCTCCCAGAGTTTGCTCAAATTTGTCTCCACTGAATCAGTGATGCTATCTAATTATCTCATTCTTTGCCACTCTCTTCTCCTTTTGCCTTCAATTTTTTCCAGCATCAAGGTTTTTTTGGTTTTTGGTTTTTGTTTGTTTGTTTCCAGTAAGTTGGCTCTTCACATCAAGAGGCCAGAGTTTTGAAGCTTCAGCTTCAACAGCAGTATTTGTAATGGATATTTGACGTTGAATTTCTTTAGAATTGACTGGTTTGATCTCCTTGCTGTCTAAGGGACTCTCAAGAGTCCTTTCCAGCACCCACAATTCAAAAAGTGTCAATTCTTTGACACTCAGACTTCTTTATGTCTCAGTTCGCACATCTGCACATGANCTTCTACAAGACCCAGGTCAATAATTTTATAGCCCGGGATGAATCATCTGGTGCCAAGTTTATCTCAAAATGCCTCTTATGGATGAAGGCCCTGGTGCAATTCTGAGTTTTAAGACATTCCTTTCTTTCATTAACAGACTGCTAGTGACTATATAACATCCAGCTGAAGCCTGGCAGAGGGGTACTCTCTCTGCCCCCTTCTGATGCCTATGTCAGAAGCTTTCTCTATTTCCTTTATACTTTAATAAAACTCTATTACACAAAAGCTCTGAGCAATCAAGCCTCATCTCTGGCCCCAAATTGAATTCTTCTCTGGTTGCCAAAAATCCTGGTGTCTTTTGTTCAGCAACAAAATTTCACTAAGAGCTTCATTTATATTATCACATTTAATCTTTATTATAAAATTATTTCAAAGCAGAAGAAACACAACTAATAGATTTTCAATAATCTGCCCAGGGTAAATGGCAGAGCCAACACTTAAACTCCACTCTATTGACTCTAAAGGTTGCTACAGACAAGTTTTAAAAATCATCCTTTGTACACAGAAATATTTTCAAAGATCACTCAGGTTGGCTTAATTACTATAGCCATTAAGAAAAAGAAAATTACTGCCAGCAGTCTTTGACAGGAAAAACTGAGAATTTCCAAATCATCCATAGGGAAGAGGGAATTGTCATATCAAACAATGTGCTTATACATAATTAAATAAGTTTAAAAATCTTGTTTCACTTTAGTCAAAAATATTAATCAATTTAAAAGAAATGTTTATTTCTGACAATTATGAAGGACTTAGTATTGATTGAAATAAAAATAAAAAGACTCTTCATGAACATCTAATGGACAAGACTCCCTGTGTTAAAATTGTACTTTAATATAAATTTTACTGTTTCTAAAAATGTCTGAATCTTTGGATCGTTTGAAGACATTTTTGTCCTTAGCAGTTTCATAATTATTTCATATTTTGAAAGGTAATGAAAAGATAGATGGACAGGCTGATGAAAGTAAATGTAATGAGAAAGAAAATAAACAGCAAGAGAGAGAAGAAATTATTTTTCTTCATATTCTAATATCAGCCCTTTTGGTTTATTTTAGAACTCATCTAGACCACTATTAAGAGGTTGAATTTGGTTACTTCTTGCAGTTCAGTCCTAACTGTTCCCATGAGAGTAAACTGGATTTCAGTTAACTTGAATTTCTGTCTCAAACTGTGATTATAGTTCGTTTGTAAAATATCTCTGAGGCCCAACTGGAATCCCATTTCTATGGTGATTAGATTGGAATGTGCAACCAGGAGTAATAAAGCAAAAATGCTAAAGTCTTTTTTTTTTTTTTTCTTTCAAGGATTATTATAGGGCATTTTCCTCTACTTGNAGTTCGTTTGTAAAATATCTCTGAGGCCCAACTGGAATCCCATTTCTATGGTGATTAGATTGGAATGTGCAACCAGGAGTAATAAAGCAAAAATGCTAAAGTCTTTTTTTTTTTTTTCTTTCAAGGATTATTATAGGGCATTTTCCTCTACTTGCTATGAAGTGTTATTTCAGGAAGTTTCAAATTTATTGTTAAGCCTAATACGTCGGGAAAAAATACTTTGAAAACAGTTTATTTGATTCCCTGTCTTCAATAATTCCTCAGTAATTAAAAACTGATACCATTTTTTCTCCTTGAGATTTTTTTTTTCCCTTTTAAAAAATGTATCACTTTTTCTATATTCATGAAATGTTTTGGGCATTACTAGTAATGATTTATGCAAATCCGGGCAAAACGCTAAATGAGAAATAGTCCAGAACAATTGTTAACAATACTTTTTTTTTTTTTCCCCCAAGCAAGGTTTTATTGGCACCACTGCTGCAGTAGGGAGGAGTGAGAACAAAGAGCAGGATTCCTTACTTACTGGCTTCCTGAGTGGGGATAAGTTTGCTCCTTATATGAGGTGTCTTGGGGGATGCGTAGGGGTTGGGCCAAAGGGGTGGCTTAGCTATTTTGCCCACTTATTAGGTGGTNCTGCAGTAGGGAGGAGTGAGAACAAAGAGCAGGATTCCTTACTTACTGGCTTCCTGAGTGGGGATAAGTTTGCTCCTTATATGAGGTGTCTTGGGGGATGCGTAGGGGTTGGGCCAAAGGGGTGGCTTAGCTATTTTGCCCACTTATTAGGTGGTCCTTTGTGTAGGGGAACACATTAGCCTTTGCTCTTGAACCCCTGGTTTTACTCCAGTCTCTTTAAAATTGACACTTGAGAATTTTGTCTGTTTGTATCTTTTTGTCTAGAATCTTTCTCAAATGTGCACACATGCAGTTATTTTTAGTCTCATCTAGCTTCTTTGCATTTTGTTATATAAAAGAAGCAGTCCCGGTGCAAGTGTTGCAGCACTGCAGGAAAAGGTCCCAGGTCCCAGCCTGTCCCATTCCTCACTGGGAGACTACATCCTTGTTCTTAAGAGGTAAGGGGCTGAAGTTCTCTTCCTCTGAAACTTCTTACTGCTCAACAGGGGCAACAGATTCTAACCTATCTTAGAGGTGTAGAAGTCCCTCACTGACAGTTTCAAGGAACTGTAGGGACCTGGCATCACTATCTGTAGTAATGGGCTGAATATCTTGAGCTGTCATGAGCCTTGCATCACACTGTTAGAGTCTAAAAAACAAACTTTACCAAAGTTTAAACAGATAAAGTTTTAAAAGGAGAACAACAATAGACACTAAAGGATCTAGTAAGGGAAGGAAATAGGGTTAACTTTGGCTTTCCTTAGTGGTTGACCAGACAGGGAGGCAATATCACCTCTGTCAAATTTATGAAACCACTGTAGCTTGTTCTTGCAGAAGGCAATCAAGAGCCAGACAATTGTCAAGAACCATATCAGCCAAGAAAACAAGAGAGGTCTCAAGCCCTGTTAAGGTTTCATCTTTGAGCCAACCTACTACAACATTGTATTTATCTGTTTATGGTGTTTTGTATTTTGAATAAATATGTCAGATCTTCTATTGGCTTACAGATGTATTGTTCTTCTGTTGTGACCTGAGGAATCTCTGAAGGTAAAATCTTAATCTGGGCAGATGCACCCAACTATATACCCCTTGCAGTTTGACACCTATGGAGATAGTTAAAAGTGAGCAAAGATGAACTAAATATCCACTTGAAGAGGGTGAAAGAGGAGAGTGAAAAAGTTGGTGAACAACAACAACCAAGAAGTGCCCTCTCATTGTGGCAATCATTGGTCTCCATGGGACTATTCTTTTCTTGTTTTAAGGAGAATTTGGTCTCCAGGGTTTATTTCTGAAGGAATTGCTCCTTTGTCTGTTGTTTTAGTGGGAGCTGACTGTATTTTGTGGGCATTGTCCTGGATTAACTTCTGCACTTGTCCTAGATTAACAATATATTTCAGGGCATGTTTCACTTTCCTCAGACAGTAGAATACCAGTAGTAAGAAAAGGCCTTGCAGAAGCTATTTCAAATGGGCTCAGTCTCAGACCACTCCTTTTACAAAAAAGATCTTCATGACTCTGAAAACAATGAAGGTGTGATCAATTACCTGGAGCTAGACTTCCTGGAATGAAAAGTTAATGGGCCTTAGGATCACTACAATCAAAGCTAATTAATGTGGTGGATTTCCAGCTGAGCTATTTCAAGCTTTAAAATATGATGCTGTTAAAGTGCTGCACACAATATACCAGCAAATTTGGAAAACTGAACAGTTTCCACAGGACTAGAAAATGTCAGTTTAATTTCAATCTGAAAGAAGGGCAATGCCAAAGAATAATCAAACTACCGCACAATTGCACTCATCTCACACTCTAGCAAAGTAATACTCGAAATTCTTCAAGGTCGGCTTCGGCAGTACAAAAACCATGAACTTGCAGATGTTCAACTTGGATTTAGAAAAGGCAGAGGAACCAGAGATCAAATTGCCAACATCTGATGGATCATACAAAAAGCAAAAGAATTCCAGAAAAGCATCTACTTCTGCTTTATTGATTATGCCAAAGTCTTTATGTAGATCACAACAAAACTGTGGAAAGTTTTTCAAGAGATGGGAATATCAGACCACTGTAACTGCCTCCTGAGAAATCTGAATGCACATCAAGAAACAACAGTTAGAACTGGACATCAAACAACAGACTGGTTCCAAATTGGGAAAGGATTATGTCAAGGTTGTGTATTGTCATCCTGCTTATTTAACTTATATGCAGAGTACATCATGAGAAATGTCAGGTTAGATGAAGCACAAGGTGGAATAAAGATTGCTGGGAGAAATAACAAAAACCTCAAATATGCAGATGACACCACCCTTATGGCAGAAAGTGAAGAACTAAAGAGCCTCTTGATGAAAGTGAAAGAGGAGAGATAAAAAGCTGGCTTAAAACTAAACATTCAAAAACCTAAGGTCATGGCATCCAGTCCCATCACTTCATGGCGAATAGATTGGGAAACAATGGAAATAGTGAGAGCCTATTTTTCTGGGCCCCAAAATCACTTCAGATGGTGACTACAGCCATGAAATTAAAGATACTTGCTCATCGGAAGAAAAGCTATGACCATATTAAACAGCATATTAAAAAGCAAAGACATTACTTTGCCAATAAATGTTCATCTTGTCAAAGCTATGGTTTTTCCAGTAGCCATATATGAATGTGAAAGTTGGACTACAAATAAAACTAAGCATTGAAGAATTGGAGCTTTTGAACCGTGGTGTTGAAGACTCTTGTGAGTCCCTTGGACAGCAAGGAGATCAAACCAGTCAATCCTAAGGGAAATCAGTCCTGAATATTCATTGGAAAGATTGATGCTAAAGCTGAAACTCCAATACTTTGGCAACCTGATATGAAGAACTGATTCATTGAAAAAGACCCTGATACTAGGCAAGACTGAATGCAGGAGGAGAAGGGGATGACAGAAGATGGATGGAAGGATGGCATCACAGACTTGGGCAAGAGTTTAAGTAAGCTCTGGGAGTTNGCAACCTGATATGAAGAACTGATTCATTGAAAAAGACCCTGATACTAGGCAAGACTGAATGCAGGAGGAGAAGGGGATGACAGAAGATGGATGGAAGGATGGCATCACAGACTTGGGCAAGAGTTTAAGTAAGCTCTGGGAGTTCATGATGGACAAAGAAGTCTGGTGTGCTTCAGTCCATGTGGTCACAAAGAGTCAGACATGACTCAGTGACTGAGCTGATTTGCCCTGAAATGATGGGACTGTATGCCATGATATTCCTTTTGTGAATGCTGCATTTTAAGGTAGCTATTTCACTCTCCCCTTCACCCTAATCAAGAGATTCTTTAGTTCCTCTTCACTTTCTACCATTCAGTTCAGTTCAGTCGCTCAGTCCTGTCCGACTCTTTGCAACTCCATGAATCAAAGCACGCCAGGCCTGCCTGTTCATCACCATCTCCCGGATTTCGCTCAGACTCACGTCCATCGACTCTGTGATATCATCCAGCCATCTCATCCTCTGTCGTTCCCTTCTCCTCCTGCCCCCAATACCTTCCAGCATCAGAGAATTTTCTAGTGAGTCAACTTTTGGCATGAGGTGGCCAGAGTACTGGAGTTTCAGCTTTAGTATCATTCCTTCCAAAGATATCCCAGGGTTGATCTCCTTCAGAATGGNCTGCATTTAGGTTTTTTTTGTTGTTGTTTTTTGTTTGTGTGTTTTTCAGTGGGTCATAGGCATTCAGGAGAAGTGTTTGTTTTCAAAAAATTGACTAAAATTTATTTTTGAAGCAATTTATATTAACAGATGAAAGTAACTGAAGTTAAGAGGTTTATTTTTTTCACTTAATTATCTCTCTGAGATTAAAAAATACCATAATAGTTGCATACTTTACAAGGATAGCCTAATAACTGGTGATTTGGCTCATTTATTGTTTTGTTGTTATGCTGTTGAATCCTGTTAGCTCCCTGAGAGCAGGAGAGGTAGGAGAGTCCAAAAGATTGTTAATATCACCAAAAAAAAAAAAAAAAGATTGTAGATATTTAGACATATGTGATATTTTATTTTCTGATGTAAAATTGAGATTAGAGTTAAATAAATCTGTCAGAAAAAAATAGGATATTTGTTGTTTTCTCTGTCAGAGCTTTGTGTAGAACTTCTAATTGAGTTTCCACCTTGATTTATATAAACGTGTGATGAGAACAACCACCTTTCTGCCCTTTTCTTTGCTTCGGAGAGCCTGTATTTTATGTAGTCCTCAAATTTAGTGGATTTTCAAGTTACTTATTTAAGAACATTCATTTTGAATGTGATTAGGAATTTGAACTGGAAGTGAATGACTTTTTTTTTTTTATAGAAAAGAGCCACATAAGATTTATTGCTTATGATTATGTTTCTTTAAATTTCTCCTGTTGCTCCAAGCAGTAGTATTAGGATAAAGGTGACTCTAGTGACCAGGGTTTATAACAATTAACTTTAATCTTTGAATAGTCTAACATTTGCTTACAGTAGTTTAGTTGTTCAAAGGCAGCTTTATTCAACTTGAGTATTTTGGTAAATATTTCATTATTTTTCTTGGCATTGAAATATACATAATGGCTGGGTTCTTTCCTCTTCCCCCCTCATAAATACCTCTATCTCTCCTTATCCCGTTTTTTCCCCCATTTCTGTGCCTCAAAAATATATAGGTCTAAAATAACAATTACAATGATTAACATTTATAGATGATGATTGTGTCATACATAGTTTTATATAATAGAGAAAACTACTATTAGTTGTATAGGTGAGAAATTAAAAATTTTAGGGAGACTGAGACTGGTGTAGAAGTCTTGACTAAGTCTCCAAGTTGGACTAGAGAGACCCAAACTTAATCACTAGCCATGTTTAATACTGTCTTCATGTAGATTTTACTTTTATTAATTCATTTTGAATATTATCACTGATATTTTTGTTTTTCTTCTCATTTGCTGCTTTTCTTTGGTTAATAATTATTACTAGTGGAGCTTGGAGACCAGCTAAAAGAAGAAAAATCACTGTTTTACTATTTGTTAGTAACTATTTGAGTGCTAACTTTGGTTAGCTAAAAATTAAAGTATGNCTGTCTTCATGTAGATTTTACTTTTATTAATTCATTTTGAATATTATCACTGATATTTTTTTTTTCTTCTCATTTGCTGCTTTTCTTTGGTTAATAATTATTACTAGTGGAGCTTGGAGACCAGCTAAAAGAATCATTGTTTTACTATTTGTTAGTAACTATTTGAGTGCTAACTTTGGTTAGCTAAAAATTAAAGTATGGTTTCAGATTATGAAATGAATAGAAGAGAGAAGAAAATAAAATTCAACATGGGAAGGGAATAAGGATGGGGTCTGCTAATCTGAAAGTAAAATTACAAGTGAAGATAGAACCTAAACAGGCCAGATGATCTAACTGTCTTTGACTCCACCACATTTTTAATAAAAACGTTTAGGTAACAATTTAGATCCAGTTAGGGATAGTGACGTAGGATAAAGGGTAGTTTTGGGGAGTTAGAAAGGAGACTGTGGTGAATTCATGTCGATGTATGGCAAAGCCAATAGAGTATTGTAAAGTAAAATAAAGTAAAAAAAAAAAAATTAAAAAAAGAAAGAAAGGAGACTTTTGATCTAGGATTTTAGGTCTTTGTGACTTTATATATTTACTCAGGGGCTTCCCAGGTGGCGCTAGTGGTAGGGAAACTGCCTGTCGGTGCAGGAGACCTAAGAGATGGGGGTTTGATCCCTAGGCGGGAAAGATTCCCTGGAGGAGGGCATGACGATCCACTCCAGTGTTCTTGCCTGGAGAATCCCACGGACAGAGGAGCCTGGCAGGCTATAGTCCTTTGGGTTGCGAAAAGTCAGAGACAACTGAAGCGACTTAGCATGCACACACATATTTACTTAACCTCTTTTGACTTTACTTTTTTTCATTAAAATGATGGAAATAATGTATATGAAGGCTTTTTTTTGTTTGTTAATTGTGAGGTGTAATATATAGATGAAGTTTTATTGTATTTGTAACATTTAAAAATTCTGTTTAATACAGTTTACATGTTAAACTAACATGGTCTCTGAAATTATTTCTGTCTCTTGTTTCTGTTAACTGTATTACTTGCATTCTAGTCACACTTTCCTCCTCATTTCCAGTTTAATCTATCACCCCAGCTTGATCTTTGGCTAAGGAAATACCTTACTTTAGTTGAGTTTGTGTGTGTGTGCTTAGTTGCTCAGTTGTGTCCGACTGTTTTCAACTCCATGAATTGTAGCCCACAAGGCTCCTTTGTCCATGGGGATTATCCAGGTGAGAATACTGGAGTAGGTTGTCCTCTTCCGGAGAGTCTTCTGGAGACTCTGGAGAATCTTCCCAACCCAGGGTTAAAATCTAGGTCTCCCCCATTGCAGGCACATTCTTTACCATCTGAGCCACCAAGGAGGTCCTTATTTGAGTTTATGTATCTACAAAGTATTTTCCTGTGGCCAGAGAAATCTGCCTAAATTACAGTTCTTAGTTTTGTTACTTTAGTAGCCTTTCAGGTCATGTCTTTGGAATACTTCAGAAAGAGCAAGTTGCAGAGATGTATCCTATGCCCTCCCCTCTTTTAATGTTTCATGTGTGAGGGGTTCCTAACATGAATTATTTTTGGCTACATGGATAGGAGACTGCTTTGAGAAGTCTCTGAAATAGATGTATTTGAAGGTGCTTCCATGTATTTTTTTGGAGAGCAGGTTCAACAGCAGGATCATGGAGACACAAAATGTTATAATAAGACCTTTTAAGATTAGATCTCCTTTTCATTTTTACCTGCCTGCTTTTCCCCTTTATGTTAGCTGTCCTACCAAACAGGATTCTTACAAGCTTTTTTGCTGTATCTCTTCAAGTAATTGCTGTTTTCTGCATCTTTTTATATAAGAGATCATGCTGAATTTCTTTTAAAAATTTTATTCATTTATTTTGGCTGTGTTGGTCTTAGTTGTTGTGTGCAAAATTTTTCTAAATGTGTTTCTTGGACTCCAGAGCACTGGTTCAGTAGCTGCACTCCTGCTGTGAGGCATGTGGGATCTTCCTAGGCCAGGGATCAATCCCATGTCCCGTGCATTGGAAAGTGGCCTCCTAACCACTGAGCCACCAGGGAAGCCCCAATTTCTTTAGTCATCTTTCTGTTCACAACTTGAGGAGTGTATTGTTTTTATCTTCATTTCCTACCAGTAATTCAGTTTTCAGGTTATGTATTTTTAAAACCGTATTTACAAGTTGTTCCATACTTAAGATTTTTTTTTAACAAGAATCTTAAAAATTCTGATTAAGTGGATTGTTTCTGTTGCACCTCACAGATACCATTTAAAAATTTGTTTAACTGAAAAATTGTCATTTTTTGTCTACATATGTATTATATTAATAAAAACAAGTTAGCTTTCAGTGAACATAAATAACACAGTTGACTCTTGAATGATAAAGGGATTATGGGCACCTACATTTGAATTAGAAAATTTGCATATAGTAGGTCAGAATTCTATATCTGAGGTTTCTTGGTATCTGCAGTTTTGCATTCACAAATTCAACCAGTTTTGGATAGTGTAGTAGTCCAGTATTATAATATTGACAAAAATCCACATGTAAGTGAGCCTGCACAGTTCTAATGACTATGTTGTTCAAGGTTCAACTGTATGCTCTTGTTTTTTTCTTTCTAATGGCAAAACATTTTTCTTTTTCTTAAAACTGTATATTCTTTAAACAGGGGAGTTAAAAGAATACTATTGCACATAGATTTTCTGTGGGTCAGAAATTTGGTAGCAGTTTAGGTGAGTGGTTCTGGCTTCTTCCATGTCTCTCATAAAAATCTCAAAAGTTGCTACCATTTGAAGTCTTGACTGTTGCTTAGAGGATCTCCTTCTAAGAAGGTATTCCTCTTTGAGCTGGCAGGTTGCTGCTGGTTGCTGTCTAGAGGACTCAATTTCCTTGGCATATGTAGATATTCAGCTGTTTGAATGGCAGCTGCATTTCCAGAGGAAGTGATCTGAGAAGAAAGGTAGGTAGAAGTGTGCAGTGCCTTTTATGACCTACTCTCAGAAGTCACTTCTGCCACATTATTTTCATTAGAAGCAAATCATTAAGTCTACCCGACAGTCAAGGAGTGAGAAGTTAAGCTCCACCTTTTGTCAAAAGATTTTGTGGACATAGTTAAAAAAACTAGGGGGTAATTCTTCACAACCTGTTATTGTCAATATGGGGACTTCTCAGGAGGCTCTGTGGTAAAGAATCTACCTGGCAAGGATCTCATTCAAAATAAATAAAATGGCAACCCACTCGAGTGTTCTTGCCTGGAGAATCCCAGGGATGCCGAAGCCTGATGGGCTGCTGTCTATGGGGTCGCACAGAGTCGGACATGACTGAAGCGACTTAGCAGCAGCAGCAATGGCAGCAAAATAAATAAATAAATAAAAATATTTTCCAATCAACAAAAGTTAAGACAATTCAGTATCACCAAACCAGCTTTACAAGAAATGTTAAAGGGACTTATATAATCAAGAATTGTAAGAGAAGGAAAAAGATCTACAGAATTAACCTCAAACAAAATGGCAATGGGAACATATATATCAATAATTACTATAAATTTAAATGGATTAAAATTTCTAACTAGAAGACACAGACTGGCTGAATGAATGCAGAAACAAGACCCATATATATGCTGTCTGCAAGAAACCTACTTCAGGCATACAGAAACATATGGACTGAAAGTGAGAGGTTGGAAAATATATATTCCATGCAAATGAGAAGCAAAAGAAAGCTGGAGTAGCAATCCATATCAGACAAAATAGACCTTAAGATAAAGAAGATTATAGGAGATAAGGAAGGACACTACATAATGATCAAGGGATCAATTCAAGAAGACATGACAATTGCAAATATCTGTGCACCCAACATAGGAGTACATCAAAATATAAGAGAAACGCTAGCAGACATAGAAGGAAAAACTGACAGTAACACAATATTAGTAGGAGACTTTAACACTCCATTCACATCAATGGACAGATCATCAAAAGAGAAAATTCATAAAGAAAAAGAAGTCTTAAATGATACTAGAGAGATGATCTCTTTGATATCTTCAGGACATTCCATCCAAATGCAGAAGAATACACCTTCTACTCAAGTGCACATGGAACATTCTCCAGGATAGACCACATTTTGGGTCACAAATCCAACTTCAGTAAACTTAAGAAAACTGAAATTGTATCAAGCATCTTTTTTACCCACAACACTAGATTAGATATCAATTACAAGAAGAAAACTGTAAGAAACACAAACACATGAAGATTAAACAACATGTTCCTAAATAACCAACAGTTTAATGAAGAAATCAAAAGAGAAATTAAAAAAATATATAGAAACAAATGACAATGAAAACAGGACAACTCAAAACCTATGGGATGCAGCAAAAATAGTTCTAAGAGGGAAGTTAAGAGTAGTACAATCCTACCTCAGGCAACAAGAAAAACATCAAATAGACAACCTAACTTTGCACCTAAATAACTGGAAAAATAAGAAAAACAACAACTACAAAAAAGTAAAAAATAGAAGAAGGAAAGAAATCATAAAAATGTGAGCAAAAAGAAATGGAAAAGAAATGAAAGAAACAATAGTAAAGATTAATAAAACTAAAAACTGTTTTTTTGAGAAGGTAAACAAAATCGACTAACTTTTCACCAGGCTCTTCAAGAAAAAAAGAGAGAAGAATCAAATCAACAAAATTAGAAATGAAAAAGGAGAGTTTACAACAGAAAATTCAGAAATACAAAGTATTAAAAAAAGACTATTATGCACAACTATATGGCAATAAAATAGACAATCTGAAGGAAATGGACAGGTTATTAGAAAAGCTCAATCTTCCAAGACTGAACCAGGAAGAAACAGAAATTATGAACTACCCAATTAAAAGCACTGTGATTGAAGCTGTGATTAAAAAAAAAAATTCCCCAAAATCAAAAGCCCAGGACCAGATGGCTTCACAGGATAATTCTATCAAACAGAATGTCTATCCTTCTAAAACTCTTTCAAAAATTTTCAGAAGAAAGAACACTTCCAAACTCATTCTATGAGGCCATCATCACCCTGAGAGCAAAAAACAAAGATAACACACAAAAAAAGAAATTTACAGGCCAATATCACTGAGGAACATGGATGAAAAAATTTGCAAACCAATTTTAACAAAAAAAATTCAGCAACATATCAAAAAGTTCATACATCATAATCAAGTTGGGTGTATATATCTTCAGTATAAGTAAATCAATCAATGTGATTCACCATATTAACAAATTGAAAGATAAAAACCATATCATAATCTCAATAGATGCAGAAAAGCCTTTGAGAAAATTCAGCATGCATTTATAATTAAAACTCTTCAAAAAATGGGCATACAAGGGACCTACCACAACATAGTGAAGACCATATATGATAACCCTACAACAAACATTATTCTCAGTGGTGAAAAAGTGAAACCATTCCCCTTAAGATCAAGATCAAGGCAAGGGTGCCTACTTTCCTCACTATTATTCAACATAGTTCTGGAAGTCCTAGCTACAGCAATCAGAGAAGTAAAATAAATAAAAAATCCAGATTGGAAAAGAAGAAGTAAAGCTTTCACTGTTTGCAGATGACATGATACTGTACATAGAAAATCCTAAAGATAGTATCAGAAAATTACTAGAGCTAATCAGTGAATATAATAAAGTTGAAGAATACAAAAATCAATATATAGAAATCACTTGAATTTCTATACACTAACAGAAAAATTAGAGCGAGAGATTAAGGAATCAACTCCATTCACCATTGCAACAACAACAACGACAATGAAATTTAGGAATAAACTTACCTAAGGAGAGAAAATAATTGTACACAGAAAATTACAAGACACTGATGAAAGAAATCAGAGATGACGTAAACAGATAGAGAGATATTCCATGTCCCTGAGTAGGAAGAATCAATATTGTGAAAATTACTGTATTACCAAATGGATTCTCAGATTCAATGTGATCCCTATCAAATGACTAATGAATTTTTTCACAGAACTAGAAAAAAAAAATCAAAATTCATATGGAAACACCGAAGACCCCAAAGAGCCAAAGCAGTCTTGAGAAAGAAGAATGGAGCTGGAGGAATCTACCTTCTTGACTTCACATTATACTACAAAGCTACAGTCATCAAGACAGTATGGTATTGGCAGAAAAACAAAAATATAGGCCAGTGGAACAAGACAGAAAGCCAAAAAAATAAATCCATACACCTATGGGTAACTTATATATGTCAAAGGAAGCAAGAATATACAATGGGGCAAAGACAGCCTCTTCAATAAATCGTGCTTGGAAAACTGAACAGATGCATGTAAAAAAATGAAATTAGGACACTCATTAACACCATACACAAACATAAACTTAAAATGGATTAAAGGCCTAAATGTAACACCAGAAACTATAAAACTCTTAGAGGAAAACATAGGTAGAACATTTGATGACATAAATCAAAGGAAAATCCTATATAACACCACCTAGCATAATGGAAATAAAAACTAAAGTAAACAAGTGTGATCTGCTTAAATGTAAAGCTTTTGCACAGCAAGGGAAATTATAAGCAAGGTGAACAGAAAACCCTCAGAATTGGAGAAAATAATAGCAAATGAAACAACTGACAAAGGATTAACTTTCAATACATAACAGGAGCTCATGCAACTCAATACCAGAAAAACAAACAACCCAATCAAAAAGTGGGAAAAAACCCTAAACAGACATTTCTCCAAAGAAAACACAGAGATGGCTAACAAACCCTTGAAAAGATGCTNGCAGGAGGAAAAGGGGACGACAGAGGATGAGATTGCTGGATGGCATCACCAACTCGATGGACATGAGTTTGAGTGAACTCTGGGAGTTGGTGATGGACAGGGAGGTGTGGCATGCTGCAGTTCATAGGGTCACAAAGAGTCGGACACGACTGAGCAACTGAACTGAACTGAACTGAAAAGTCTGTTTCTGGGCTCTTTATTTTATTTTTTTCCCATTGTTCTGTTTGTCCTCATTCCAAAGCTGTCCTGGTTTTAGCTACTGTAACCTTATAATATGTTCAGAGCATTTTGTTGTATTATTGAAATTTTTATTTTTTTGGAGTACAGTTGATTTACAATTCTGTGTCAATTCTTGCTATACAGCATAGTGATCCAGTTATATGCACACATTCTTTTTCATATTATTTTCTATTATGGTCTATCACAGGATATTGAGTGTAGTTCCCTGTGCTCTACAGAGAATTTTAAATGGGGTAGTAGTATGTGTTTTAGGGAGACTAGAATAGTCTAGACTATTCTAATAGACTAGAATAGCGCACCCAGTTTATCATGAGCAAGTGATATACCACAGAATGGTCACATAGCCACCAGACTTCTAAGACCCATCTTGGTTCAGAGAACTGAGGTCATGGGCCTTAGGAATTGAGCCTTGAAAGAAAAGAGAAGGTTTTGGTAGATGGAACAGGGTCATGAAATGAAATAAATATCAAGAAGTTCAGGAGCTTCCTGAGTATCAGAACCAGGAGGGGGCATTGGAAGCTGCTAGACACTGTGCAGAGTAGTTTGCCTCAGTGACCAGTCTTCAGAGTCCAACAGACCTGGGTTTGATCTTCAGCAAAATACTTAATCTCTGACTTTATTTCCTTATCTATACAGTGGGAGCCATACTGGGTTTTCCTCATAAGATGGTTGCTGCTGCTGCTGCTGCTAAGTTGCTTCAGTCGTGTCCAACTCTGTGTGACCCCATAGATGGCAGCNAAAATGGACATGGAACAACAGACTGGTTCCAAATAGGAAAAAGAGTACATCAAGGCTGTATATTGTCACCCTGCTCCTTTAACTTCTATGCAGAGTACATCATGAGAAATGCTGGGTTGGAAGAAGCACAAGCTGGAATCAAGATTGCTGGGAGAAATATCAATAACCTCAGCTATGCAGATGGCAGCACCCTTATGGCAGAAAGTGAAGAGGAACTAAAAAGCCTCTTGATGAAAGTAAAAGAGGAGAGTGAAAAAGTTAGCTTAAAGCTCAACATTCAGAAAACAAAGATCACGGCATCTGGCCCCATCACTTCATGGGAAATAGATGGGGAAACAGTGGAAACAGTGTCAGACTTTATTTTTTTGTGGGGGTCCAAAATCACTGCCGATGGTGACTGCAGCCATGAAATTAAAAGACACTTACTCCTTGGAAGAAAAGTTATGACCAACCTAGACAGCATATTCAAAAGCAGAGACATTACCTTGCCAACAAAGGACCATCTAATCAAAGCTATGGTTTTTCCAGTGGTCATGTATGGATGTGACCGTTGGACTGTGAAGAAGGCTGAGTGCTGAAGAATTGATGCTTTTGAACTGTGGTGTTGGAGAAGACACTTGAGAGTCCCTTGGACTGCAAGCAGATCCAACCAGTCAATTCTAAAGGAGATCAGTCCTGGGTGTTCTTTGAAAGGACTGATGCTGAAGCTGAAACTCCAATACTTAGGCAACCTCATGCTAAGAGTTAAATCATTGGAAAAGACTCTGATGCTGGGAGGGTTTGGGGGCAGGAGGAGAAGGGGACGACAGAGAATGAGATGGCTGGATGGCATCACTTACTGGATGGACGTGAGTTTGAGTGAACTCCGGGAGTTGGTGATAGACAGGAGGCCTGATGTGCTGCAGTTCATGGGGTTGCAAAGAGTCAGACACGACTGAGTGACTGAACTGAACTGAACTGACCCAGCAATCCTACTCCAAGGCATTTATCCTGAGAAAATCAAAATTGGGAAAAAAAAAACAAAAAACAAAAACATGTATGCCATTTTTCATTGCAGCATTATTTACAATAACTAGAACATAGAAGCAACCTAGTTGTCCCTCAACAGATGAATAGATTAAAAAAGCTGTGGTACATATACACAATGGAACATTACTCAGCCACTAAAAAGGGACTCCTTTGAGTCAGTTCTAATGAGATGGATGAACGTAGAACCTATTATACAGAGTGAAGTAAGTCAAAAAGAGAAAGAGAAATATTGTATTCTAATGTGTATATATGGAATCTAGAAAAAATAGTACTGACTGAAAAATGTACTTACAAGGCAACAATGGAGAAACAGACATGGAGAATAGACTTATGGACATGGACAGAGGGGAGAAGAGGATGAGATGTATGAAAAGAGTAATATGGAAATTAGATTACAATATGTAAATAGATAGCCAACAGGAATTTGCTATATGGCTAAGAAACTCAAACAGGGGCTCTGTATCAATCTAGTGGTATGGAATGGGGAGGGAGATGGGAGCAAAGTTCAAAAGAAAGGAGACATATTTATACCTAAGGCTGATTCAGATTGAGGTTTGACTGAAAACAGCAAAATTCTGTAAAACAATTATCCTTCAGTTATCCTTAAAAAAATAAATTAGTTAAGAAAAAAAAAAGGAAATATCAAGGGAACATTTAACCCAAAGATGGACACAATAAAGGACAGAAACAATAGAGACATAGTATATGTTGAAGAGATCTAGAAGAGATGGAAAAAAAGAAAATACACAGAACTGTACCAAGGTGGGGGGTGGGGTGGGAGAAGATCTTAAAGAACTGGATTAGTATGATGGTGTAGTCAGTCACCTACAGCCAGACATTCTGGAGTGTGAAGTTAAGTGGACCTCAGGAAGCACTGCTGCTTATAAAGCTAGTGGATGCGATGGAATTTCAGCAGAACTATTCAAAACCCTAAAGCATGATGCCACAACGTGTTGCAGTCATTATGTCAGCAAATCTGGGAGACTCAGCAGTGACCACAGGAGAGGAAAAGGTCAATCCTCATTTCAATTCCCAAGAAGGGCAGTACTACAGAATTTTCATACTATTGAACAATTGTACTCATCTCCCATGCTGGGAATGTCAGTCTTAAAATTTTGCAAGCTAAGCTTCACCATTATGCCAGCCAAGAATTTCTAGATGTCCAAGTTGGGTTTAGAAAAGGCAGAGGAACCAGAGATAAAATTACCAACATTTGCTGCATCATAGAGAAAGCAAGGGAACTTCAAAAACATCTTCCTCTATTTCATTGACTACACAAAGCCTTTGACTGTGTGGATTATAACAAACTGTGGAAAACTTTTCAAGAGGTAGAAATACCAGACCATCTGAGAAATATGTATGTGGGTCAAGAAGCAACAATTAGAACCCTGTATAGAACAATTGACTGGTTCTGGTTTGAGAAAGGAGTACGATAGGATTGTCTGCTGTCACTCTGGTTGTTTGACCTATATGCTGAGGACATCATGAGAAATGCTAGGGTAGATGAGTAACAAGTTGGAATAAACTTTAGTTAGAGAAATATCAGCAACCTCAGATTTGTAGATGATACCACTATAATGCCAGAAAGTGAAGGGGAATAAGGAGCCTCTTGATGAGGGAAAAGGAGAGTGGAAGAGCCAACTTAAATCTAAAAAAAAAAAAAAAAAACACTAAGATCATGCCATCCAGCTCCATCATTTCATGGCAAATAGAAGGGAAAGAGGTGAAAGTAGTGACAGAGTTCCTCTTCTTTGGCTCCAAAATCAGTGCAGATGGTGACTTTAACCATGAAATCAGAAGATGATTGATTCTTGGCAGGAAAGCTATGACAAACATGGACAATGTGTTGAAAAGGAGAGGCATCACTCTGCCGACAAACGTCCATATTGTCAAGGCTGTGGTTTTCCCACTGGTCACATACAGTTGTGAGAGCTGTTCTTTAATGAAGGCAGAGCACCAAAAAACTGATAGCTTTGAACTGTGGTGCTGGATAAAACTCCTAAAAGTCCCTTGGAGAGTGAGGAGATTAAATTTGTCAATCTTAAGGGACATCAACTCTGAATATTCACTGGAAGGATGAGGCTGAAGATGAAGCTCCAGTATTTTTGTCATCTGATTCGAACAGCCTACTCACTGGAAAAGTCCCTGATGCTGGGAAAGATTGAGGGTGGAAGGAGAAGAGGGCATCAGATGACGAGATGGCTGCATGGCATCACTGATGCAATGGACGTGAAGTTGACAAACTCCGGGAGATGGTGAAGGACAGGGATGCCTGGTGTGTTGCAGTCCATTGAATCACAAAGAACTGGACACAACTGGGTGACTGAACACAGACACACACACACACACACACACACACACATTGTTATAGAGGTAGAAGTATATATGTAGTTTATAGTTATAAGCACAAATACATAGTTTCAGACAAGATAATTTGACTTTCATTTAATAGTAAAAAACAATAATTAAAAAGTCATTTGCTATTTCATAAAATTATTAGAAGGACTTTTTTTATACATATATATTCAGGCATACATTATTCCCATATGTATATTTGTATGAAAAATAAGGCATGTTCATCCCATCTTTAGAAAATGTAACAGTCTCTCTCCCCTACAACTCTCAGAGGTTTATTGCTAGCATCTCTGAGTGATAAATATGTTGTGGTCTATGAGTATTTAGTTGCATATGTACAGATCTACACTAGATAAAATTACAAGATGGTGAAAGGTTGTTGTTGAATTATGACGCTGGGATTTTTGGCCTCCGGAGGAGAAGAATTTAATCCGGGGCCAGAGACGAGGCTTGATCGCCCAGTGCTTTCGTGTAATAAAGCTTTATTAAACTATAAAGGAGATAGAGAAAGCTTCTGACATAGACATCAGAAGGGGGCAGAAAGAGTGCCCCCCTGCTAGTCTTTAGCTGGATGTTATATAGTCACCAGCAGTCTGTAAAAAAAGAAAGGAATGTCTCAAAACTTAGAATGGCCCCAGACCCCTCACCCATAAGATGTATTTTGGGATAATCTTGGCTCTAAATGGTTTATCTTGGGCCATAAATTGATTAACTTGGATCTTAAAGAAGGGCAGATCACCATGCAAATAGTTTCATTTACATAGATTAGAGGAACAATATCTAAGTATAACATACTGGTCTGTCAAGTAGGTTCTGAGCCCAAAAGGCACTTGAAGACAGAGTTTGGGATAAATGCATAGTACATTAGTATAGCTTAAGACAAGTATTTCCATAAGAAAAAGGCAATGGTTAACTTCAAGTGAAACCAGGTGTCATTATGGCAACAGAATTTTAAGAGAAACCTCCTTTTAAATTTGTATAGAGAAGGAAAAAAATCACTAGTCTGTTTCCTCCTGCCTCTTAAGAGAGATAAAATGTCTGACACTTGCAGGCTTTTCCCTCTGTTTGGAGACCCCTGGCCTTCCTGCCTGTTACCCTCTCAATGGCAGGTGACACAGTGGTAAAACTTCACCTGCTAATGCAGGAGATGCAAGAGATGCATGTTCAATCCCTGGTCATGAAGATCCTCTGGAAAAGGAAATGGAAATCCACTAAAGTATTGTTGTTTGGGAAAGACAAAGAGTTGGACACGACTGAACATACACTGCATAATATAAAAGTAGGCAGAAGAATTAAACAGAAATTACACAAAGGAAGATATACAGAGCAAAATGTATCTGAAAAGATGATCAATGTTAGTCATCACATAAATCCACATTACAATCCCAGTGAAATTATATTGCACATCTATTACAAGAGTTAAAATCATGAGCTTCCATTTATTGCTACACCATTTGTGGAGAAAGCATTCATTATTTAATTTTCATTGGCTCTTTTGCTGAAAACAAATTGATCATATACAAGTGAAACAATTTCTCAATTCCCAGTTCTGTTACACTGAAAATCTCCAGTTTCACTAAATACCTTATTTGCTGTAACTTGTGTGGCATAATCTTAAAATCAAGTAGCTTCTCCTCTAATATTCTATTTCAAAATTATTTTTGCCATTCTTAATGTTTTGTTATTTCATTTGCTTTTGTTGTTGTTCAGTCACTAAGTCACGTCCAACTCTTTGAGGCCCCATAGACTGTCCATTACCAACTTTCAGGCCTACTCAAACTCAAGCCCATTGCATCGGTGATACCATCCATCCAACTATTTCATCCTCTGTTGGCCTCTTCTCCTCCTGCCTTCAATCTTTCCCAGCATCAGGGTCTTTTCCAGCTTGTCAGTACATTGCAACCAGTGGCTTTGTTATCGGAGGTTCAGCTTCAGCATCAGTACTTCCAATGAATATTCAGGACTGATTTCCTTTAGGACTGACTGGTTGGATCGCTTTGCAGTCCAAGGGACTCTCAACACCACAGTCTTCACCAACACCACAATTCAAGAGCACAAATTCTTCAGCACTCAGCTTTCTTTATAATCCAACTCTCACATCCATACATGACTACTGTATACTTTGACTAGATGGACCTTCGCTGGTAAACTAATGTATCTGCTTTTTAATATGCTGTCTACATTGGTCATAGCTTTTCTTCCAAGGAGCAAGTGTCTTTTAATTTTATGGCTACAGTGACCATCTCCAGTGATTTTGGAGCCCTCCAAAATAAAATATCTCACTGTTTTCTCAAATTCATGTCCATTGAGTTGGTGATGCTATACTAATGCTCTTAGGTAATGCTCCTCTAATGGTATTCTGTTTCAAATTTCTTTGGACATTCTTAGTCATTTGGGATTTCAAATAAATTTTATAAATATCTTTTCATTCTCTTAAAACAAAACCTGCTCTGCTTAAATTTTGGATGAAAATGTATCCAATCTAATCATATCATTTAGAGATAATAGATAAATAATTTGGTAATATAGTATCATGTGTGCATGCACAGCCATGTCTGAATCTTTGTGAACCCACAGACTATAGCCTGCCAGTCTCCTCTGCCCATGAAATTTCCAGGCAAGAATTCTAGAGTGGATTGACATTTCCTACTCCAGGGGATCTTCCGCATCTAGGGACTGAGCTTTCATCTATTCATTGGCAGGAAGATTTTTTACTACTAGTGCCCTTTAAGTGAAGGGAAAGTCGCTCAGTCATGTCTGACTCTTTGTGACCCCATGAACTATACAGTCCATGGAATTCTTTAGGCCAGAATATTGGAGTGAGTAGCCTTTCTCTTCTCCAGGGGATCTTCCCAACTCAGGTATCAAACCAAGGTTTCCTGCATTGTAGGCAGATACTTTACCACTGAGCCACAAGGGAAGCCCTAAAAAGGGAGCAGCCACCACAAGAGACAGAGAAGAGTGCCATGACTCTGATATAGTATATGGAAATTCAAATGAACAAGCTACTGATTGATAGAACAGGAATGAGTCCTACAAGCATATTTTTGAGTACAAGAACCCAACTTTAAGCTGTTCCTCTTTTTAGGTATCAGTGTCAGAGAAACTAGTTAAAATGCAGTTGTCTCTAGAAGACCTCTGAATAGTGAGAATGTCAGTGAGAAATACTGATACTATGCTTGGAATTAGAGGAGTTGTATCTAAATGATAGCTTGCCTATACATTGTCTAGGTACTAGGTTTAGCAAATTCTTACCTTCTAAAAGTCTTAGTTTGTTCTAGTAAGCAGAGGTAAAAGTAGGATTTGTGTTAGGGTTTTATTTTTTTAAGATAGCATATGTGAAAGCCCCTGAAAGAGCACCTGACATATGGTTATAGCCCAATAAATGTTACCTGACTCCAAATCACAAAATAACATTAAATCAGCTTTTTGGCCACAGTGACCTTTCAACACCCTCAAAAAATCATGCCAGATGGCAACTGAAACCTTCTGGTCATAAATAGGACTGGTCATAAGTAGAGAGTGTGTTATTCATGCCCTGTCTGACTTCACCACCTGCTATCACTTGGCATAAATGTACACTTGAGAAATGGAAATATTCTCTTTTTGATATAATTTCCACTGACACCAACTTTCTCACCAAGTTCTGGATTTGAAGGGAATATCACCTCACCAGAACCATGATGTTGGAAAATGCTGACTAACTGAACACTTAAGTTTTCAGTTACTATTAAATTCTAATGAACATAAAATCCGCATTAACATCTAATTAAGCCATTATGATTAGTGCTGCACAATGCATAGTTAATCATCTTGCATACCTTAACATACTTTTATCTTTGAGGAAACTGAACTCATTAAATATTGCTATTTGCTGAACAGATCATAAGATCTTTACGATGCAGAATGACTGACATCATTAACCTCTTTATAATGTTTTCCAAAAACTTAATACTCTACCAGTGGGGGGTTACTCTAGATAAGTACTGCTTTTGAAAAAAATAAATAAATAAAGTTATTTACTTAGGTACAAATTTTGAGTTTACTTATGCCTAGTTTGGGCTTCCCTTGTGGCTCAGCTAGTAAAAATTCATCTGCAATGCAGGAGACCTGAGTTCAATCCCTGGGTTGAAAAGATCCCCTGGAGAAGGGAAAGGCTACCCACTCCAGTATTCTGGCCTAGAGAATTCTGTGAACTGTATAGGCCATGGGATCACAAAGAGTTGGACACGACTAAGCCACTTTCACTTCACTTCACTTATCCCAAATCAATATGCAATAAGGAATTTACCTCAAAGGTGCAATCCCCAGACATTCTAAGTTACTGAAAAAGCTACTTGTTCAAATGGAAGTGCATATCTGTGTTTAGAATAAAGCCTTACTTTTCATCTGGATCATTGGTGCAGAATTGATATTGACATTGTTAAACCAATATTTTTATTGTCCAGATAACAATGTATCCATTACACAACTGATGGAAACATATGGGCAGATAAATTTTCACTTACTTTGAATATAAACTTTGGACTTCTGCTTCAATCTCAACTTGTACTTTTGTAGGGTATAGAATTTTGGATTTGTGACTTAGACTCTGAACTTCAATGTCATTATCTATAAAATGGAATAGGCATGCATGTTGCATAAACCAGAAACTTACAAATGTTTAAAATATAAATATATGTATTTATACATAGTATAAATTTATAAATATTTACATAATTAAATACATACAGTGTATATACTACCCATTAAATCACAGCTTTAGCAATTGTTTGTTTGTAGTATTATAATATTAATATTGATAATGAGCTAAATATAATCTGAAATTTTATTTTTATAATTGTGTTTCCCTTTCTACTAATTTCTTTCTTATGTTTCTTTTAATCATCTGAAATTTTATAATTGATTTGCAAGTTAACAGATATATTTCACCACCAGGGAAATAGAAAAGAGGTGATATATTAGGTTATTTTCTGTTAGAGTTTCCAAATGCTGAGTAATGAAGCATTGGTATTAAGACAGAACATCATTTTAGGATCCAAGCCAGTCTTGGGTGGAATGTTGCAAGGATTAATTTGAATATACTTAAAAAGCCACAGATTATAGAAAAGAGGAAGGTGAAAGTGTATTTGTGATTATTAATCACTAGAATCCTTTTATTCAAAGTTATTTGTTTTCAAAATCATATTTTTCCTTTGTCCACATCTGAAGACCTCTGCCTATCATCCCTTGCATCAAAAGTCCTCACCTGCCCTCACCCTGGGCAGAGCCTCACATGGTCAGACAGGAAAAGTTGTGCTAAATCTAGGCTGTTTAGTTATAACTTGACAATTAGAAACTCAACGTTTCTATATTTATTCAACTTTTGATGTTGCCTCAAGATTTGAGTACCAGACCTAAGTGAAATTCTATGATGCTTGGAATTTTATTTTATTTTATTCCAATACCTGTGTAGTCTAAAGGAATATTTAAGTGGTATTATTATTTTTATGTTTTCTTATTTGTAATTTCCTTGTATCAACATCTGAGTTTATATTCTCTTCAAATGTGGCCAAGAAGATAACTTCAAGTTCACTTTTCCAAGTTTTATTTCCTGTATATAATGGAACAGAAATCCCTCTAGGTACAGTTATTTTTGACATGCTTTCTGAGAAACCTGTATGCAGGTCAGGAAGTAACAATTAGAACTGGACATGGAACAACAGACTGCTTCCAAATTGGGAAAGGTGTACGTCAAAGCTGTATACTGTCACCCTGCTTATTTGACTTATGTGCAGATTACATCTTGCAAAATGCCAGACTGGATGAAACACAAGCTGAAATCAAGTGTGCTGGGAGAAATATCAATAACCATAGATATGTAGATGACACAACCCTAATGGCAGAAAGTGAAGAAGAACTAAAGAGCCTCTTGATGAAAGTGAAAGAGGAGAGTAAAAATGTACGTCTGAAACTCAACATTTAGAAATTTAAGGTCATGGCATCTGGTCCCATCACTTCAAAGCAAATAGATGGGGAAACAAGGGAAACAGTGAAAGACTTTATTTTGGGTGCGCTCCAAAATCAATACAGATGGTGACTGCAGCTATTAAATTAAAAGACACTTGTTCCTTGGAAGAAAAGCTATGACCAACCTAGACAGCATATTAAAAAATAGAGACATTACTTTGCCAACAAAGGTCCATCAAGTCAAAGCTATGTTTTTTCCAGTATTCATGTATAGATGTGAGAGTTGGACTTTATATAAAGAAAGCTGAGGGCCAAAGAACTGATGGTTCTGAAATGTGGTGTTGGAGAAGACCCTTGAGAATCCCTTGGACAGCAAGGAGATCCAACCAATCCATCCTAAAGGAAATCAACCCTGAATATTCATTGGAAGCACTGATGCTGAAACTGAAACTCCAATACTCTGGCTACCTGATATGATGGACTTTCTCATTGGAAAAGACCCTGATACTGAGAAAGACTGAAGGCAGGAGGAGAAGGGGATGACAGAGGATGATGTGGCTGGATGACACCACTGACTCTGAGGACATGAGTTTCAGTATGCTCTGACAATTGGTGATGGACAGGGAAGCATGGCATGCTTCAGTCCACAGGGACATAAAGAATCAAACACAACTGAGAGACTGAACTGAGCAGTTATTTTTATTATTTCTATTTAACATTTTAAGAAACTGAAAGTAGAAAACAGTCTTTTGTTTCTTTGAATGTTTCTTCTTCTAGTGTGCAACGGCACTAAAATTTTTTAAATTTATTTAATATTTACTTAGTCTCCATTTTCTGCCTACACAGTATTCTAGTGAACAAGATGGGGGGAAAAATATGGTTCATAAACTAGCAAGGGAAAGCATTTTTATGTATAGAAGAGTATTAAAAGCTGCAATATTATAAAATAAATTAAAAATTTTATAATGTAATAAATAAAATCTCAGGAAGCTTTTGATTAGATAAGAAAAGGAATTTATAATTTTAGATAAGCTTTTCTGTGAAAGGAGTGAGATGAAGAATGTTTGGGTAAATAGAAAATAGCCAGAAATGGTTTTGCTGTCAGAGACTGAATATTTTGACAGATTTGTTTGTTTTGGACCCTGGGAAGGATGAGTTGGACAACCAAAGTTAAGCACGTATGTTCATCATGAAGGTCACAGTACTAGTTTATTATTATTAAATATTAAAATAAAGGGATAGGATAAGAGAGGAGAAGCTGAGTTCTCATCACAAGGAGAATGTTGTCTTATTTTTAACTGTATGAAATGATGGATGTAAACTAAATCTATTATCATTATTTCACAATATAGGTAAATCAAACCATCATGCTGTACATCTTAAACTTATATGATGTATCTCAATTACTTCACACACACACACACGCATGCACACACACACACACTGGGGGAAAAGGAAGGGAGCTGAAATGGTAGACAGAGTTCTCCAGGTAGACAAAGTCAACGTAGCAAGGGTCAGGAGAAAACTGCTCTTTTAAGGTAAAATCTTGTTTCTCATTTGCTGGAATCATAATGGACAGAGTGGACATTCGACACATGTTTCTTTACTAAAGTAAAGATGTCTGTACCCTGCTAACAATTTGTAAAAAGTAAGTCATTTTTTGATTTTCAAGAAATATCATATAGGATATGGTAAAAAAAAAAAAATAGCTGTACATAGTGTGATTGGAGGCAAAAACACGTCATGTAAAAGGGAAATGTAAATTACAATGCTACTGGGGCTTTTTCTAGGCACACTGACTATGAGACCAATGACTGAAAGACTATTTTGAGACATCAACAAATAATGGAGCTCAGGCTGGATGTTTTAGTTTATGCTTGAGTCAGGAACACCTCAGAAACTGATCAGATCTGACCAATCAGTAGAAGGTATTAATGATTTTTCCTAAAAAAAAAAAAAAGAAAGCTTTCTATTAAGGGTTAGATAGGATCTGTTAGACACTAGAGCAAGTTACTAATATAATGGAAATTCTTCAGAATAGTGCAGGTAATTCCTATAGAATAATATCCATATATGGCACAAAATGAAAAACTTCAAACTATTGTGCCACAGACAGAAAGACAGACTAATAATTGGACCTATGTAATCAAAGAAAATTAGTATTTAAAACATCAGAAAAGCCAAGCAAACCCAAGAATGATACATTTCTATATTGCCTTAAACCTTGTAAATCAAGAGATAGAAAGCAATAAGATGTTATTTCTGAAACTCTACACTTGTAAATTGTTAAATAAAGAAAAGAGTTGCATAGGTACAGGAAAAAAAAATATTTTTATTTTTATAGGCACACAATTTAAACACAGTCTTGATGAGTCATAAAAATCATTGTTTATACAATTGTAACCATAATTTCAATTAAGATATAAAATAATACAGTCACTCTGACTAATTCCCTTGTGTCAATTTAAACAAATCTCCCACTCCAAACATTATCAAGATTCTAGTCCATAGCACTAGAGTTTAATTTTACTTGTTCTTAAATTCCATCTATATGGAATGAGAGAATATATCCTTCATATCTGGCTTCTTTCCCTCAATATACGCTGAGATTCATTAGTTATGCATGTTTCACTTGGTAAATTAATTTGGTGCAGTGTAGTGATCCATATTCGACTATATCCATAATAGTTAATCCATCTTCTGGTTAAATTGACAATTTTTCATTGTGGAGATGGACAGTTTCACTGTGAAGCCATATCAATGAATTTACAAAAAATAGTTCTGGCCTTTTATAGATGTATATTTTAACTTTTCTTGGATAAACACCTTAGAGTGAAATTTCTGTGTCATAGAATAGGTATATGTTTAAATACTAAGACATGTAAATTGTTTTTGTAAAATTATCCTAAAATTGTATATTTCTGAAGAAATCAATAGCAACACAGAAACAGAAATATACCTCAATGGAACAAGATAGAAAGTTCAGAAATTATTGCATGCACTTGTGGTCACCTAATCTATGACAAAGGAGGCAAGAATACATAATGGAGAAAAAGGCAATCTCTTTAACAAGTGCTGTTTGAAAAACTGAATGTAAAAAAATGAAACCCCAACATCACACATAAAATGAATTCAAAATGGGTTAAAAACCTAAATATAAGGCCAAATAATATAAAACTTTAGAGAAAAACATGGAGGACACTCTGACGTAAACTGCAGCAATATCTTTATCAATCCCGTTCCTAGAGTATTTAAAATAAAAGCAAAAATAATGAGACTTAATCAAATATAGAAGTTGTTCTGTAGCAAAGAAAATTATACATAAAGCCAAAATAAAGCCCTCAGGATGGGAGAAAATGCAAATGAAGTGACTGATAAAGGGTTAATTTCTAGAATATACAAATAGCTCATCTAACTCAATATCCAAAAAGGAAACAATTGAACCACAAAATGGGAAGATCTAAATAGACATTTCCCAAAGAAAACATTCNAATAAAGCCCTCAAGATGGGAGAAAATGCAAATGAAGTGATTGATAAAGGGTTAATTTCTAGAATATACAAATAGCTCATCTAACTCAATATCCAAAAAGGAAACAATTGAACCACAAAATGGGAAGATCTAAATAGACATTTCCCAAAGAAAACATTCAGATAAATAACAAACACATGAAAAGATGCTCAATGTACTAAATGTTAAAGAAATGGAAATCAAATCTACCAGGAGACTCCACCTCACACAAAGCTGAAAAGCCATTATCAAAAAAATCTATAGACAATAAACACTGGAGGGGTGTGGAGAACAAGGAGTAATCAATTGGCAATGCAAACTGGTCCAGCCACTATGGAGATCAGTATGAACATTCTTTTCTTTTCTTTTTTTTTTTTCAATCAATATTGTTCATCTTATTTATTTTATTTATTTACTTTTATTTTTACTTTATTTTACTTTACAGTATTGTTTTAGGTTTGCCATACATTGACATGAATCCGACACGGGTGTACATGAGTTCCCAATACTGAACCCACCTCCCACCT
>SJYV01022014.1:0-27004 GCA_006410875.1 Neotragus pygmaeus | reverse complement strand
TCGGACACGACTGAGTGACTGAACTGAACTGAACTGAATTGAATTTGGGAAATGTCATGATAAAATTTAGACTTTAGAGACACTCTTAGGCAGATAAGTAGTGGAAGATGTGAAAGTCAAAGATCAATTAGGGGTCCACTGTAGTACTGCATTAAGCTTCCCAGGCTGCTCAGCTGTAAAAAATCAGTCTGCAGTGCAGGAGATGTGGGTTTGATCCCTGGGTGAGAAAGATCCCCTGAAGAGGAAATGGCAATCTACTCCAGTAATTTTGCCCAGAAAAATCCCATGAACAGAGGATCCTGGCAGCCTATAGTCTACACGGTCACAAAAGAGTCAGACACAACTGAATGACTAAACAATAACAAATAGTACTGCACAGGGGGGTTAATGTGATTTGAAGAAAAAAAGTGGCTGCGAATAAGCACAGATAGGACAGATCAGAGGTTGATAAGGAAATATAGTCTTCAGGATTTACTAATTGATTAAATACATGGGGAGAAAGAGACNAAATAGTACTGCACAGGGGGGTTAATGTGATTTGAAGAAAAAAAGTGGCTGCGAATAAGCACAGATAGGACAGATCAGAGGTTGATAAGGAAATATAGTCTTCAGGATTTACTAATTGATTAAATACATGGGGAGAAAGAGACCTTTAGGATTTTGAAAGTGTAGATTTCTCCAAAGGGAATATAGGGAAAGAAGCATGTTCATTGTAAAAATATGGATAGGGGTTATACCTCATAGATTCTCCAAAGGGAATATAGGGAAAGAAGCATGTTCATTGTAAAAATATGGATAGGGGTTGTACCTCATAGATTCTTTATTTTGTGTACCCTTGAGTTTAAGCTAGATGTCAAGTAGTCAGCTGCATATTTAAGTCTGGCATTCAATGGTCTATTCCGGATGGAGACATAGTTAAGAGGATATATTGAGTGTTTATGATGTCAAACATTATTAAAAGTGTATTAATTCATTTATTCCTCATGCAAATCATATAACACAGATAGTAGTATTATCATCTTCATTTTACAAGTGAGGGAACATAGGTACACACTGTGGCTCAGCCCTCAGCTAGTAAGGAGGCAGTAGCAGGATTCAAATCCAGGCAGCCCGGTTCCAGAACCCAGACCCTTAACTACCATGCTGCACTGCTTTTACAGCATCTGAATCCCTCTTTCATGGAAAGAAGCTTCCTGGGAATTTAAAATTTAATGACAATGTCCAATAATCTATCATTTCAACCCAGGTCATTCAAAATGATTTTCTTTTTGATGATAATCATTTATCTTAATGTGATATTTAACCTTAAATTTCTCTTTTAAAATTCTGTATTCCTATTTTTAAAAATCAGTCTCATAGATACGCTGATTAACCTGTAGCATATTTGATTCATTCCATTTTCTTCTCTCCCACATTCAATGAATCCTGAGCCCAATCAATCCTTTCTCATCTGGCTTCTAACTATGCATTCTGTAACAGTTACCTAAATTCATAACCTCATTATTTCTTTGCTGGACTATTCTGATAGCCTCTAAATTGTCTTTTTACCTTCAGTATTTCTTTGCTACAAATTTATCACATATACTATAGCCTATAGTAGAACTCAAAAGCCTTTAGCTCCATGAAGTTATTTATGATGTTATGCATAGATCGTAAAGGCCTTAAAGACAAGGACTATTTTTTATTTCCTTTTCCCCAATGCCCATCACAATTATTCAGACATAGTAAATTCTTGATAAGATTTTATTGAATAGGTGGGTACATGTATGTGATCTCTTTCTGTTTTCTGCACTGGTAATATTTTCTAGTATTATATATTACACATAAAAATTCTATGAGAAAAGATTATGTCACTTTTCATTAAATTAACTAAAAATTATGTAGCATAATGTGCTTCCTATACCAGAGTTCAATACGTAATTGCTGACTAGATGGATTATTAAATCAATTAAACAACTATAGATAATAATAGAATGCTAGTAAGAAAAAAATGCCAACTCTCATCAACTAGTAAATAATGTGTATCTAAAATTTAATAAAAATTATATGTGAGTACTATAGAAAAAGATCTATAAAATATATTTGTTTGCATTTATTATACAATTCTGAAGCATTTGAGTTACTATTTCTTTCCTATCTTATAGTCAAATTCACATTTCTAAATTAATTATGTCTCAAAAGATGCCTTCAACAGGCAGACCATATCTGTTTAAAAATAGAAAAATAAAGGTAATAAAAAAATTCTAATTTTTTTTTTTTTGGCTGCATCGCACAGCTTGCAGGAGCTTAGGTTCCTGACCAGGGATCAAAACAAGGCCCATGGCAGTTAAGGTACTTAGTCCTAATGCTGGACCACTAAGGAATTCTCTGAAATTTAATTTTTATATGCTTCTAATCCGATGCTCCAGTCAGAACTGATGTTCAATAGTAATTTTTTTTTTTTGACAAAGCCTGTTGAAGTAAACATTTGATTTGTTGGAAAATATTTTAGATATAATTTATCTGAATTATATTGGTATTTAAAGTTGTTGTAGCTAAGATGTGGAAATATCTGTTAAGAAATATTACAATCTAGTATATAGGTAACTGGCTGAATGTTACTTCTTGAATTAATGTCAACATAAAGGCCAAAGTACTATTTTCCTTGGTATTATTTGAGTTTACATTTTAGTTAGTGGCGACTCTTGAGAGTCCCTTGGACTGCAAGGAGATCCAACCAGTCCATTCTGAAGGAGATCAGCCCTGGGATTTCTTTGGAGGAAATGATGCTGAAGCTGAAACTTCAGTACTTTGGCCACCTCCTGCGAAGAGCTGACTCATTGGAAAAGACTCTGATGCTGGGAGGCATTGGGGGCAGGAGGAGAAGGGGACGACAGAGGATGAGATGGCTGGATGGCATCACAGACTTGATGGACGCGAGTCTGAGTGAACTCCGGGTATTGGTGATGGACAGGGAGTGCTGTGATTCATGGGGTCGCAAAGAGTCAGACACGACTGAGCGACTGAACTGAACTGAACTGAATATGTGAAAAAGTGGAAGATATTAATTGAATATGACATGCAGACAATGGGCCTATGAAGATGCTGGGGAAGAAAGATTCTCTGCTGCCCTCTTAGAGTCTCAGGCTGACATAAAACTAATTAATAGGAAAAAAGCATGCACAATTAAAAAAAATTACACAAAACATGGGAACCTTCACGGAGACTGGAGACACAAAACAGTGACCATGGCAAAGCGTTTCTGACTTTCAGGTAAAAATTATCCTGTATTCTTATTTTAAATTAGATTACATGCCGTAAGTTCCTTTAAGGAGAAAGAAAAGAAAAATAAAATGTACAAATGGTTCATTCAATGACCACATTCAGCATCTTAAGAAATATTAAAGGATTTGGATGAAATGGTAAATGTAATGATGAAATCTAATAAGAATTAATATTTGTTGTATTAATTAAAAATATCTGCTTTTGAGGAGCCATAATTCAGAGTAGCACATGTAAAAGGAAATTAAGGTAAACTCAAGTTTTTATAGGCTCAATGAGTCAACCTTTTGTTGTTGTTGGAGTATAGTTGATTTACATTGTTATGTTAGTTTCAGTTGTACAGCAAAGTGATTCAGTTTTATATATATATATATATATATATATATGATTTTTAATGAGATGAGCTAGTGACGTGAAGGTAGCTCAGTCGTGTTTGACTCTTTGTGACCCCATGGACTGTAGCCCACCAGGGTCCTCTGTCCATGGGATTTCCCAGGTAAGAATACAGGAATGGGTTGCCATTCCCTTCTCCAGGGTATCTTACCAACTGAGGGATCAAACATGGGTTTCCTGCATTGCAAGCAGGTCCTTTACCATCTGAACCACCAGGGAAGTCTTAAGATGAGGTTGGGTGAGAAGATGAGGTAGCGTGGCATTCTAAAGTCTTTTGATCCCCTCCAGTTCCTTGAGATGGGTTCTACATGGACATGGAAGGATTTGCTAAGCAATTTAACTGTCATTATTTCTGAGGTCAGAAGAGCTCAGTATTGAAAGAAGTAGAGGAGCACCTGAGAGTTAGTAATCCATCCATGGCCAGAATGAGAGGCTGAGAGAGAGCACAGCTGAGAAACAAATGCTCACCTGTCACAGCTCTTGTGGGTTAGACTCGATCTTCTGCAGGTGTAAGGTTTTGTGAGAGACGCTCATAGAGCATGTGATTCACATAGAGTGGACCTCCATGCCTCCTTGGTTTGCCTAAAATATGGTTTATCTGATGGCTTCCAGATAGATGCACTGCTGCTGCTGCTGCTAAGTCGCTTCAGTCGTGTCCGACTGTGCGACCCCAGAGACGACAGCCCACCAGGCTCCCCCATCCCTGGGATTCTCCAGGCAAGAACACTGGAATTGGTTGCTATTTCCCTCTCCAATGCATGAAAGTGAAAAGTGAAAGTGAAGTCACTTCTAGCGACCCCATGGACTACAGCCTACCAGGCTCCTCCGCCCATGGGATTTGCCAGGCAAGAGTACTGCAGTGGGGTGCCATTGCCTTCTAGAGGATCTTTATTCACCTAAAATTGCTGAGTTTCTAGGAGATACACAGGAGGGTTAGGGCAGGGACCAGAGACCGGTAAAAGGTTGAGTATGATGTAGAGGGTGGGAGCCAACAACTTGTGATTTAACTGCCCCCAACCCCGACACCGCACCAAATCACTAACCACTAAATCCAGAAACCCAGAGTGTTTGGAGCAGCTATTTTGAGAACTGGCTGCAGAGGGTGCAGGGAGGAAGGGCAAGTTGAAGCTCTAACATATTACGTTTTAGTAGAAGGTATGAGAGATTTCAAGGAGGATTGTAATAGGTATTTTCTTCTCCTTTTAAGAACCCTTTTCTGCTCTCCCTAGTGACCTTTCATAAATTTAAGTCAAATAAAGCTGAGAAGCCCTGGGTGACCAGACAGCTGCTGTGCCATGGCTCCATTCCAGGGTCAGTCATCTCAGGAGACACTCAGGAAGGCAACAGCTGGCCAGGCGGAGGGAAAGGGGTGGCCTGTGTGATTCAGTGGATTCTCAAGGTTAGCTGATACGGGAGGGAATGTAGAGGAAGAGACAGCCACTCGAAGGGAGATATTTAGAATTGGAGTCCAGATTTTCCTCCAAAGGGGAGGGATGAGAGAAAAGAATGATAGATTAAAGGAATGGGCTTAGAGAGAGAGAGGAAGGGAGGGAGGGATAATAGTTAAAGCAAGGATCTGATTCGGGGATTTGCTGGTAATAGAGAAGGTAGGATTTGAAGTCAGAGATCATGGGGCTATAGAACTTGCCTCTAGACCTGTGACCCTCTTGTCTGAACTATTGAATGTTATCCTATTACTAAACACCCCATCCATGTCATGCTTTTGCAGTGTGGATAGACCTCTTGTGATGACACTGTAGCATCATGGAAAGTGTCACCTAGATCATCATATAATATATATACGCATTATATATATATGATATAAATATGTCATAACTACTGGATCATTATATTGATTATGTGAAAAAAATTTTACTGTAGAAAGACAGAAGACCATGGGAAAAGAAAGAGTAATGAGTGGCCAGTCTCCCAAGAGTCTCAGAAATAGCCCTTCCTCTTGTGAAACCTTTTTTTTTTCCTTTTGTCAAAGGGGTCAAGGAGAAATTCTGTAGGGTTTGGGGAACAATTTTGTGCATGTTCTTTCAGATTCTTAAATAAAAATGTACATATATATAGATAAGCAATTTATAACTTTTATAAAAATTGGACCATATCAACTTATAATCTCCTTTCAAAAACACTAGAGCAAAAATTAATACATTGTAAATCAACTATATGTACATAAAATTTAAAAATTAGATAGTTATTTTATAACTGTCTGCTATCTCCAGTACTTTGCAACATGTTAGGAAAGCACAAATAAATCATAAGACTTGAAAAAGCAGTGTAGATGTGACCAGTATATCCTTTGAAAATCACATCTTAACCCTGGTGGTCCAATGGTTAAGAAAGTGCCTTGCAATGCAGGGGATGTGGGTTCATTCAGTCCTTGGTCTGGAGACTAGGATCCCACATGCCTGGGAGCAACTAAATCAGCACGCCACAACTGCTGAAGCCCTCTCTCTGTGGAGTCCCTGAGTAGGCGCTACTAGAGCCTGTGTACCTCAACGAAAGATCACACGTGCTGCGATGAAGACCCAACGGAGCCAAATAAGTCAATAAATAAAATCACATATGGTCAATAAAGCAATCTTAGTTTGGCCCCACATTTTAATATCCAAAAGGATGGGATTGTCCATTTACCTAACAATTCTTAAATCTGTAATTTACTTTTAAAGACACTTTCCCTATCAAATACAGTCCAGCATCAGTGTTTTATAATCATAATTTTTGTTTTATCTTATTTTCTTTTATAAAAACCATTTATTTATTTGGCTTCATTGAGTCCTAGTTGTGGCACTCGGGATCTTTGTTGTGATGCAAGGAGCATGTGGTCTTGGAAGCTGTGGCTTGTGGGCCTAGTTATTCCATGTCGCGTAGAATCTTAGGTCCCCGACCAGGGATTAAACCTGTACCCCCTGCATTGCAAGGCAGACTCTTTACCACCAAGGAAATCCAAAACTGTTATTTTCTTATTTCCCTCTATCTTTTTATTAGAAAAGTTTATCAGAGTTGAAAGAATTGTTCAATGCACATCCATCCTTTCCACCTAGCCTCAGTAATTGTTAATATATTGGCATATTTGTGTCAACGTGTGACAGTATTCAATCTTGTGGACGTAGTACGGTGGTTAAGAGTGTGGAGTCAGTCTGCCTAGGTCCCAGAGCCAGTTTCACTGTTTTCTAGTAGTGTGGCTTGAACTTGGGCAAAATCTTTAGTGTCTCTAACCCTGTTTCGTCACCTGTAAAACAGGATGACATCTCAGAGATTTCAGAGGATGGTATGGGATAGGATTTAATAAATGCTTGAGAAGTATTATTTGGGAACCTGTCCTATTTGCTCACTCAGCCTGGAAGATAGGGACATTATCTTGACTGGTTTTACTTTAAATCTATGCCCACTAACTTCAAGTGAGCCCTTAGGGCTGCCTGGTCGTCCTGCCACATCTCACCAGTCGTTCACTCTCTTAACTTTGTTCAATGACTGTTTCACTCAGTCACCTCTCTCCTCAAATCTTAAATACTTTCTGCCCCTTCTTCATTCTTAGCTGACGAGTGTGCTTGTGTCACTGAGAAAATAGAAACAATCAGAAGAGAACTTTCATACATTCCCGTTACTCTTGCCACCTTACTGCCATCTATACCCCTATTCTGTGTCTTCATTCCTATATTGTGGATAAACAATAGCTCTGTTTAAGGCCAACTTATTTACTTGTGCACTGGATCCATTTCGTTTTGCCTATTCAAGATCACTCCAGTACTTATGACTTCTATCTTCTGCACCACCAGGTTTTCCTTCTCTACTGAATCATTCCCATGACCCCACATCCTGTCTCAGCTACTGTCCAACTTCTCTGGGTCTCTTTGAAGTAAAACTCTTTGAAAGAGCTATCTTTATTCACACATCCATCAACAAATCCAACTTATTCTACCATGAAAATTGTCTCAAGTCTTATCACCTCTCTCACTATCCTAGTCCAAACGCCCACGATCTGACCTGTAAGATCCTTGCAATTGTTTCTCCTCTCTTTCTCTCTAATCTGTTCTCCACTCCACAGTCGGTGATCCTTTAAAAACACGTCAGACCATGTTTCCTTCAGCATCAAACCTTGTGATGCCTTTTCATCAACTCAGAAAAAATCTAGGACTTCCCTGGTGGTCCAGTGGTTGGGAATCTGCTTGCCAATGCAGGACATTTTAGAAAGCACCAGTTTCTGTATTTTGAAAATATCAAGTACTCAAAATTGTGAAATAAACTCTAAGGGGACCCAGAAACCTACAGGAGTGACTGTTTCAAGATGAATAGTACCTTGAGCCTGAGGAATGAGCAAATGAAGCAGTTCCATTGGTAAGATTCTGAGGAAGGGGAGTTACTATTATGTTACTATTATGTTAACTCTCCATCTGAGCAGAGAGGCTGAAAAGAAGCACACATACAAATTGACAAGTCTCACTTCGTATTCATGAACTTGGCCTTGTGAGGGGTCTTAATGCTTCCCTGCTACTGCTGCTAAGTCACTTCAGTCGTGTCCGACTCTGTGTGACCCCACAGAACCTGGCAGCCCACCAGGCTCCCCCGTCCCTGGGATTCTCCAGGCAAGAACACTGGAGTGGGCTGCCATTTCCTTCTCCAATGCATGAAAGTGAAAAGAGTCATGTTCGACTCTTCGCAACCCCATGGACCACAGCCTACCAGGCTCCTCCGCCCATGGGATTTTCCAGGCAAGAGTACTGGAGTGGGGTGCCATCGCCTTCTCCGTAATGCTTCCCAGAAATCTTATTACTGTTTCCTAATCCACTCACTTTCCTCCTCTCCTAGGTGAGTATTTCATCCCTTCTCCTCTGCCCTCCTCCTTCAGTATCTCTTCTTGCCTCTTAAAGGATCACCTTTTTACCTATTTTACTTCAGATACAGAAGCAATTAGAAGAGACCTTGCAAATGTTGCCTCCTGCTGTATCTGGGTTCTTGTGGCTCTGCTTCCCCTCCAGTTACTCTGGATGATCTGTTCTTAGCTCCGATTCAAGGCTACCCCTCTACTCATGCGCCGAATCTTTCCTCCTTTCTCCTGCTCCAGCAAGGAACCTCTTTCTCTCCTACAGTTTTTCCTTCTTTACTGGATTATTTCCACAGAGCACAAATATTCTGTAACTTCTGCTGTCTTAAAAATCTTCTTATGACCCCATGTTCCCCTCAAGCCACAGCCCCCATTCTTATTTCTTTGGAACTCCTATATCTGCAGCTCTAATGCTTGTCCTCCTTTTCCCTTAGGAACACACTACAATCAGATGTTTCCTCCCTTCCTCGACTGTAACTTCTCTTGTCACTGTCACCAGTGATCTCCCCGTAGCAAAACCCAGCGGTCAATTCTTGATGCTTATTTTACTAGGCCTACGTGCAGAATGTGACACAATCACTTTCGTCTCCATGAGATAGTTTCTCTGTGACTTCTCAAGTCCTACAATCTCCTGGCCTTTCTCCTGGCTTCTTCTCAATTTTTTTAAATTGACATTTTGTCACTTCTATAGCTTCTAATCACTGGAACACTCCAGGATTTGACCCTGTTCTCTTCTTTATTCAAACTCACTTCCTTGGTGATCTTACTCAGTCTCATGGCTTAAATACCAACCACATGTTAATTTTGCCTAATTTCTATCTCTGGGCCAAGACCTTCTCTTTAGTTCATTTGAATATTCAACAGTGTATCAAAGCAAATGCTGGATACTGTAGGCATCTCAAACTTGTCCAAAAACAAATCCCCGGATCTTTCCGCTAATACCTGCTCTCCCTGCTGTCTTCTTCATTTCAGAAAATGGAATTCCATTGTTTTTCAATTCCTCAGCCCTAAAACTGTGGAGTCATCCTTGACTCCCGTCTCACAGTGCCACTTATCCAATCAACCAATCACTTTAGTTGTAGCTCAAAAATAGCGTCTGAGGGTTCCACACCTGTGGATTCAATCAACTGAGGATTGAAAATATTTTTATAAGAATTCCAGAAAATTCCCAAAAGCAAAACTTGAATTTGCTGCAAATTTATAGAACATTTACATTGTATTAGATATTATAAGTAATCTGCTGCTGCTACTGCTGCTAAGTCACTTCAGTCATGTCCAACTCTGTGTGACCCTATAGACGGCAGCCCACCAGGATCCCCTGTCCCTGGGATTCTCCAGGCAAGAACACTGGAGTGTGTTGCCATTTCCTTCTCCAATGCATGAAAGTGAAAAGTGAAAGTGAAGTCACTCAGTCGCGTCGGACTGTTCACGACCCCATGGACTGCAGCCTACCAGGCTCCTCCACCCATGGGATTTTCCGGGCAAGAGTACTCGAGTGGAGTGCCATTGCCTTCTCCAATAAGTAATCTAGAGATGATTTAAAATATATGGAAGGATGTGCATAGGTTATGTGCAAACATTACGCCATTTTATACAGACGTGCGCATCCATGGGTTTTTGTATCCTCAGTGGTCCTGGAACCCATCCCTTGCGGGTAACTGAGAGACAACTGTATACCAGAGTTAGCTACTGCTCACCGCTTCCACAGGCTTCCCAGGTGGCGCTAGTGGTAAAGAAGCTGCCAGCCACTATGTAAGAAGCAAGTTTGATCCCTGAGTTTGGAAGACCCCCTGGAGTAGGACATGGAACCCGCGCCCGTGTTTTTGCCGGGACACAGGAGCCTGGCAGGCTACAGTCCACGGGGTGGCAAAGAGTCAGACACAATGGGCGACTGAGCGCTCGACTTTCACCGCCACCTTGTTGATCCAAGCAACCATTATCTCCTGCAATAATCGCTCAGCAGATTTTTCTGCTTCCTGCCTAGTGCCCCTTATGTGCAAATTAAAGGTCTCTAATGGCGTCTCCTCCCTCTCATGGCAAAAGTCAAGCTCCTTAACGTGACTTCCAAGGCCCAGCATGGTCTGCCTGCACTCCCAGGCATTTCTGATCTCATTTCCATCTGTTGTTCCTCCTTCTTCCTCCTCTCCACTCCAGGTACATTGGCTTCTTGCTGTTCCTCAAGCAGGCTAGTGCCACTGCTGTTTCAGGGATGGGGACCCCTTTCAGGGCCCGAGAGTGGACTCTTGTCTAACACTCAGAAATTAATTGTCTGAGGAGACACATGAGCTGATAAAGCAAGAGGCTTTATTGGAAAGGGAACCTGGGCAGAGAGCACTGGGGTAAGGGAACCCAGGAGAACTGCTCTGCCACGTGGCTCCCAGTCTCAGGTCTTATGGTGATGGGATTAGTTTCCAGGTTGTCTTTGACCAATCATTCTGACTCAGGGTCCTTCCTGGTGGGACACACATTGCTCAGCCAAGATGGATGCCAGCGAGAAGGATTCTGGGAGGTGGAAGGACACATGGCATCTCCTTTTGACCTCTACCGAACTCTTCTGGTTGGTGGTGGCTTATTAGTTCTTTGCTGAGACCTCCTGTCATAAAATAACTCACACACATGGTTACTATGGTGCCTGGCCAGGGTGGGCGGTTTCCGTCAGTGTGCTTCCCCTAACACTTCCACCCCTTGAAAGCCCTTGCCCTCCATCCATAGGCCTTCCTCCCTTATCTCCTTCAGCTCTTGGCTCAGATGCCACCCTTCAGAGAGGGTGTTCCTGACCACTCTGTGTACAACTGTATTTCTCCATTCCCACCTGGCATTCACTACTTCCCTTTCCTGTCTTTGGGCTATAGCACTCCTCACCATTTAACATAATAATAATTTTCTAAAAGATTTTTTTTGATGTAGACCATTTCTAAAGTCTTTATTAACTTTGTTACAATATTGCTTCTGTTGTTTGTGTTCTGTTGTTTATGTTTTTTTTTTGGCCACAAGGCATGTGGGATCCTAGCTCCCTGACCAGGTATCTCACCTGCTTCCCCCCAACTCAGATTCTTAATCACTGTACCAGTAGGAAGTCCATAATAACATAGAAATAGTTTTGTTTATTCATTTGTCTATCTAAATCCTAGAATGCAAACTCAATGAGGGCAGGTTTTTCCTCTTTTGTCCTCTACAATTTCCTTAGCAACAAATACTTTTTGAATAAATTTTGATGCCTTTTCTCCCTCTCTCTGATCTCAAGACTCACTTCTTCAAAAGGCTAAGAGATGTACTTGGTAATAGGAGGACTTGAAAATTATGATGGTGATTCTAAGGGGATGGTACCTTAATACTTCCATTAATATCTAATATTCTGATTTGTCTTTTCCAGCTTAACACCAAAACATCCCCAGCAACCAACCAGGCACCTGGCCCTGAGGAAAAGGGTGAGTGGGGATGGGCTAGGAAGTTTATAGAGCAGGTAAATATAAGGACATGAAAACAAGTAGAGCTGTAAATCTGGAAGCTCCTAAAGTCAGATATAACAGGAATCAGAATGTGATAAGTGAAACAAAGCACTAGTTTAGGACCACTGTATCTATAGGCTTCCTTCAACTTTTTTCCTAAGAAGTAAACCTACCAGTATTTACTCTTTGATTTTAGAAACTGGCTCTGGAATGCTTGGAAACAGGCGCACAGTGATAGGAAGAAACTCATTAAATAATCCCAAATTCTGTCTCGATCAGAACTTGAGAGGAAGCTGGGGAAAGAGAGTGTGCTCTGGTACTCTGAATTGTTGTTGTTTAGTTGCTAAGTCGTGTCTGACTCTTCGCGACGCCATGGACTGTATCCCATCAGGCTCCTCTGTCCATGGGATTTCCCAGGCAAGAATATTGGATTGGGTTGCCATTTCCTTCTCCAGGGGATCTTCCCAACTCAGGGATCAAACTGGCACCTCTCCTACATTGGCAGGCAGATTCTTTACCACTGGGCCACCAAGACAGCATTTAGGAGTAAGTGATGACAGAAGACATTTGTCATCTTGGTTTAAGAGTTGCAAAGCTCCTGAGTAATTACTATGATTAGTTCTCAGCCCAGGCACCCTGACGCAAGCTCCTAGGAGATTATTAGACATTCTGTGTCCTAGCAAAGGTTGGCGGTTCACACAGTCTAAGCAGAAAGTGGACTCTAACCACTGTATTTGGGGCCTGGGGAACAGGGCTGGGGCCCTTTCCTCATTAATGAAACTCTCAACTGTCTGCAGGGAAAGCTGGCAGTGCCAAGAAGACTGAGGAGGATGAGGAGGAGGAGATTGACATTGATCTGACGGCTCCTGAAACAGAGAAGGCTGCCCTTGCTATTCAGGGCAAGTTCCGGCGATTCCAGAAAAGGAAAAAGGATCCCAGCTCCTGAATAACCAGCTCTGCTTCCTTCCCTCTCCTTTTCCACAGCTCTGACTCCCATGCGTCTTTGTCTCTTTGTTCCACTAGCCTCTCACAGAGGCAAGTTCAACCCTTATACATTATTTATTCCAGCCCCTCAAGCCATTGTCGTTGTAGAGGCACAAGGAACATAGGCAAGATGAATTTAATAGGCAGCCACTTGTCTAAGGGTGGACCATTTTCTCCTGGAGATACAGCCAGTATCTTGATCGGACCTATGCCTTCCCCACGAGGTTGAAGAGCAAGAGGATTTCAGGTTGAGAGAGGGACCCCTGATAATGTGGGAGGGAGGGGAATGCCTTCAGAGTAGGGTGCTCAGTGGTGGGGCATATACACTGTTCCCCTGATTACAAACGTTTCACTTCAGTTAGCCTCTTTTCCCCTTCACATCCTTCTGATCAGCACCTCAACTCCCCTCCTATGTGCTAAGCCACAGTGGGAACTGGAGCCTCCCTTTCCCCTAGGCAGACCTAAGTCAGGCTGCTTCCACGTTAGTGCATGCTGAGTAGATGAGTTCCAAGGATGGGAGACTGGGACAAGGAACAATTCCTTCACCATGTTAGTCGAGAATCATAAGCGGCAGACGTGGAAGAGGTTCCAGGGGCCACAGGCAGGGAAATGGGAAGATTCGGGAAGGAAAGAAAAATGGAGGAGGAGGAGGTCCCTAAAGATACAAGTTACTGATGGTAAAGGTGTACTATGTAAAGGATTCTTGGGGGCTTTGCTAACCTTCCTACCTCTTACCCCTCACTTCTAGATACCCTCAGAGGCCACACAAATCAAGTGACCCCTATAGTTCCCACCTGCCTCATGGTGGAGTCAGAGCAGAGTTGGAATAACCATTCTATGTGATTTTAGCATGTGTAATAATTATGAAAACAATTAAAAAAAAACCCTCAAGTGGAGCCGTTTGACCTCTACTTCTATATTTTTCTCTGGAGGAATATGAATGTAAGTCTGAGCTGGCCTCAGGGAGGGGGTAGAGCAGCTGCACAGATGCCACGGTGGCTCAGGAAACTGACGCTGGCTGAGAATTTGCAGACTGAAGCCCCCTCCCACCTTCTTTCCCTGACCTTGTCCTCACCTTGATTCACCACCCACACTGCCTTTATCTGCTGCTGTTGCCACCCCCAGAGTGCACCTGCAAGGGTGCTTGCCTCCTTCTCTTTCCCCTTCCAGCTCAGTGTATGCTTGGTGGATCTGCGTCTGGAAACAAACCCCGTCTTCCTTGTTCCCTATCCCCGAATGACCTGTGCTAACTGTCCCTCCTCACCTCCCACTGTTTTATCAAACCTAGGAGAAGTAGATGAGTCTGGGTCAAAAGAGAGCAGCACTCTCACCCTGAAGATGTTAAACTATGAATAAAATGATGGCTTACATTGCTGAGAAAGGAACTCTATATATTGTAACTGGAAGACAAATGCCTAAAGATCAAACAAGGAACACTTTCTCTCTCCCACTCTCCTCACTTCTTAGTATTGATTTAAGAATATAGAAGTTGAGGGAATTCCCTGGTGGCTCAGTGGCTAAGACTCTGAGCTTTCAAGGCAGGGGGCCTGGGTTTGATTCCTGGGCAGGGAACTAGATCCCACATGATGTAACCAAAGGCCCTGAGTGCTGCAGCTAAGACCTGGAACAGCCAAAAATAAAAAGAATACAGAGGTTGAAACCATGCACAGCTCTGAGTAGGAAGCAAGGAACAATATCCCTGGAAGGCAACCTATTTCCCAAAGTTTATCCATGCCTAACAACTCATTTTGGGCTTCCCTAGTGGCTCAGATGGGAAGGAATCTATCTGCCTGCAATGCAGGAGACCTGGGTTTGATCCCTGGGTCAGGGAGATCCCTTGGAGAAAGGAATGGCAACCTACTCCAATATTCTTGCCTGGAGAATCCCATGCACAGAGGAGCCTAGCAGGCTATAGTCCATGGGGTCACAAAGAGTCAGACACAACTGAGTGACTAACGCTTTCACAACAACCCATTTTACATTTGAAATCTGTTCTGAGTGCAGTATAGCAGTGATGGTGGCTTTTAGTCCGAGACTCAGGTGGGCTGCCATATCTGGGGTCACATAGCATTGGACACGACTGAAGCGACTTAGCAGCAGCAGGGGCAAATAAAAGAATGACCTCATTGTCACACCCAGTGTGTGTCCAGTACGTCCTGGTAAAACAGGAGGACTTCCGGTTTTGTTTCATGGACACAAGATGGGAATCTTCTGCACCTGGTCTTCCCCTGTGGACACTGAAGTGAAACAGGTGTTTCCTGTTCCTGGTGACACAGACTTCCGAGAGTTGACTGTCTGCTGTGCTTAGTCACTCAGTTGTGTCTGACTGTGTAACCCCATGGACTGTGGCCTGCCAGTCTCCTCTGTCCGTGGAGTTTTCCAGGCAAGAATACTGGAGTTGGTTGCCATTTCCTATTCCAGGGGATCTTCCTGACCTAGGGATCAGGATCCACCTGATCTGCATCTCTCTGTCTCCTGCACTGGCAGCTGGATTCTTCATCACTGTGCCACCTGGGAAGCTCAGGTGGAAAGTAGAGAGTTGACCACTGCTGAGCAGTGGTGGCGTTCTCTGGCGCTGGCGCTCTCCTGTAGGCTCGCCACTTGGAGGGTATCTGCTGATTTGTTTTTTTACCACATTGATCTGGAGCATGGTGCTGAAATGATTTTTTTCCCCCTTCACCACTGCCTGCTCCAGAGTATTACACTTGCCCTCTTGCATGGTTGTTTTTTTTTTTTTTTTTAATTTTTAAAATTAATTTATTTTTTGCAGTGCCAGGTCTTTGTTGCTGTGCTCGGGCTTCCTCTAGCCGAGGCGAGTGGGGGCTGCTCTCTAGTTGTGGGGCGTGGGCTTCTCATCGTGTGGCTTCTGTTGTTGTGGAGCACAGGCTCTAGGCAGTAGCGGTGGCACGTGAGCTCTAGAGCTCAGGCTCAGTCACTGTGGCTCATGGGCTTAGTTGCCCTGTGACATGTGGAATCTTCCTGGACCAGGAGTCGAACCCGTGTCCCTGCATTGGCAGGTGGATTCCCAACCACTGGACCACCAGGGAAGTCCTCATGCATGTTTTAAAGAAAGGGCATGGTAGCAAAACATAATCTGTTGCTTTGGGAAAGAGAGTTCAAACCGGAAAGAAAGGTTTAGGCAGCTTTTGCTAAACAAGTGGCTGCTGCTGCTGCTAAGTCACGTCAGTCGTGTCCCACTCTGTGTGACCCCACAGACGGCAGCCCACCAGGCTCCCGTCCCTGGGGTTCTCCAGGCAACAATACTGGAGTGGGTTGCCATTTTCTTCTCTAGTGCATGGAAGTGAAAAGTGAAAGTGAAGTCGCTCAGTTGTGTCCAACTCTTCGCGACCCCATGGACTGTAGCCTACCAGGCTCCTCCATCTATGGGATTTCCCAGGCAAGAGTACTGGAGTGGGGTGCCATTGCCTTAGTTCCTGTAAAAGTTCTGAAAGGTGCCTTCTGTCTGCCCAGGCTACTTACTTCCACCATGGAGCACTCAGATTGAGCCTCTCCTCTCTGACATATCTGTAACTCATTCTTTGGGCCCTAGAATTCTGCCTCTCTGCCCTCTAATTCCTACTACTGGAAATATGATCCTTCAGTACTAATCACTGAGGAATTACTCCTGAGTGCTTTGTTTTGTGGAGCAAAACCTGTAAGTTCTTTGAGGGATTGGTGAACGCTTTGATAATAAGTGGTTAGGTAGAAGACACACGCATTAGAAACAGTCAGGGAGGAAAGCAAATGCAGCTATCACACCTGTATCACTGAAAACTCTTTCGGTGTTTTTTCAGTTGTGTAGGGGTGGGAGCTGGGAGTCGAGCCCTGACAAAAGTGGAAGGCTGGAGATCTGAGCAAGGGCTACTTGGAGATATGTTCCCAAAGCCCAAACTTTAGGTGAAAGTCTTGGGAGAAAGTCAGGTAACCAAAGGGACAAGGATTCTGCTTCTCTGGACAACCAACTTTCAGGGACTCGGTGTCAGTGCTGGGTAGGACTCTTCCCCTCCTTGAACTCGCCCCAGTATAGAGCCAGCTTTCCTACTTTGATATCTTCCGTTGTTTACTGTTACAAGGAACCGCTGTTCTGTTGTCCTTTTTGGAAGTTCCTTCCTGTCCACCTCTGCCTCTCTCTGTCTGCCCTTCTTGTCCTTGCTGAGTTTTCTCTATTTCTGGATTTGTTTTCAGTGGGGGTGGCTCCTGGCAGCTTCTTTGTTTCTGAGGCCCTCGTGCCTGAGAACTGGTCCTCACTGGAATCCTCTCCAGTGAGTTGCTGTCTTCCAGTGTTAATTCCCTGCTCTCCGTGTCTCTGAAAATGGAGGCTTTGGGGGTCAGGTAGTTTGTGGAGACGGACATCACTGGTACCTTCCGTTCTGGCTGTTTGGGTGGCAGTCCTGACTCCAGATCTGCAAAGGCAGAAAGTCACAATCCACAGATGGACAGAAAGTCAACCTGTTCACAAGGCTGCAGGAACTGCTTCTGCATTCCCTCTTGGACTACTTCCCTCCTCCAGGCACTGGGCTGGGGTGACATTGACAGCCCTCCCTCCTGCTAAGCATTTTAGTCTCCCCTTGTTAGACTATTACTACTGCTACTACAAATAGGCCTTTCTTAGTCCCCGACCACCTAGATCTTTAAGAATGAACCAAGAGAGCCTTCTTCCCTAGATCACCTGAGTATTCTTACCTACACATAATGTTCTGTTAACATAGGTTTCTTCATAGTGTCTTCAGGGATGTTCAACCCCCAAGTTGGGGTAATTCCATAGCTTTATGCTTCAGGGCATGAATGGTGATGACAGTAGTTATATCTAGATTTGGAAAGTACTGTGTGCCAGACACTATTCCAAGTACTTTTACATATGTAAACCCATCTAATTCTTACAACCCTATGACATATTATTCTCCTTTACACACAAGGAAACTGAGACCCGGAGAAATTAAATAACCTTCCCAAAGCAAGTGAATAAGAGAGTTAACAATCAGAACTCAGGTAGTCTGTCTCCAGAATCTGTGTTCTTCATACCACCTTGATAAAGGTGAGTGAAGGGTAGAGACCTTGGTTATTAAAGATGTTGTCTAGCCTAATACAGAGGGTAGAGAGGGCCAAATTGCCCCTAGCTGAGCCTAGGCGTACCTACTTGGTCCTACACAGCCCACAAAAGATCTAGACTCTCTCAATCCCTCATATTTCTAGAGAACCACCAGCTCTGGCTTTACCTGATTGTTCTGCCAAACTCCTCCCAGAGTTCTGTCACTGGCTTGATCTCATCTAGCTGCCTCTCCTGGTATTACAAGGAACACAGGGGAAGGCTCTCTGGGATTAAAGCTTGTTTGAAGTGAAATAAAAAGAGAAATGGGGCTCAGAACTTGGGGGGCAGGGCTGATATGCATGCTCAGAAAGGAGGGTCAACAGACTCACATTAAGGAGACAAAGGTGAATAGAAGGGACTTCCCTGGTGGTCCAGTGGTTGAGAATCTGCCCTTCAATGCAGGGGATGCGGGTTCAATCCCTGAACTAAGAACCCACATGCTTCAGGGCATCTGAGCCTATGAGCTGCAACTAGAGCCCCAATGCCATGCCACAACTAAGACCCGTCGAAGCCAAAAATAAATACATATTTTTTAAAAAGGCAAATAGACGTGGGCATTATGAAATGAAGTCAGACTGTAACTCCTGGGAGGGCGCTAGGTCTCACTCACTTACTCCCCTAGCCCACAGGAGAATGGCTTGCGGAGTTATCAACAGGAGGATGTACTGCCCTCTAGGGGGTGTTCTGGAAATCCATGGGGGTATTTTTCGATTGTCATGCTATATTGGGGGGTGAGATGGGGATGGGTAGGATTTCGTGGAAGATGTTATAACCTGGATAGTAACCTGCAATAACTAGGATAGTGCTGCACAAGATAAAATTGTCCCACATCCCACATGTCCTTTAAAAATATCATTGTACCCTGGTGGTACAGTGGGTAAGAATCCGCCTGCCAATGCAAGGGGCAGGGGTTTGGTCCCTGCCTGGTCTGGGAAGATTCCACGTACTAGGGAGCAATTAAGCCTGTGCGCCAGAACTCCTGAGCCCACACTCCAGAGCCCACGAGCTGCAGCTTCTAAAGCCTGCATGCCTAGAGCCTGTGCTCTGCAACAAGAGAAGCCACCGCAGTGAGAAGCCTGTGCACTGCAATCAACAGTCGCCCCCTCTCAGCACAATTAGAGAAATCCCTTGCATCAGTGAAGACCCAGCACAACCAAAAATAAGTAAATAAATAAAATTATTTAATAAGTAAATAAAAATAACACTGGATATTAATGTGAAAAACCTGTTACAATTTGAGTGCACCTAGAATCCAACCTGATTTTACATATAAACACAAAGTACTTTTTGCACCATTTTAAATATTGAATCTCCCAGAAATGCAACTAAGATGTAGATTGAAGGGATTTATAATTTATTTTGTTCAGAACTTTACCATGGGAATTGCTTACCATTTCAGAAATCTATGTCATCATCAACAGTGCTGCTTATGGTATCTGAGTCACTGATACCTATGCAAACCCACCAGCTGGCATTTGTTGCTATTGTATTCGCAGTGATTCTACATGTAGATTCAGGTCTCTGACCACTACATTATATGCTTCCAGTCTAGTTATGTCTGAATATTACATATTAAAATATTTGTAATACTATTATAAATTATTTTTTATTTCACCTTTATATTATGGTTAGAGTATTATATTTACCTTCTAAAATTATGTTTATAGTTTATATTATATACATATATCATTTTTGGGTAATAAAAGGGACACTGGGTCTGAAGGGTTTGGGAACTATTACTCTAAGGTTCTGAAAAGCCATGCCCAGTACTAGCCGGAAGATTCAGGAATTCGTCTTCCTCCTGCCTCCAACCCCTTTCTCTCTAAAAGAGACCCCTGAATGTTGCTGCCAAGCTGTAAATTAGGGCTGGACACTCAGAGCGAGACCACAGGATAAACAGTGGGAGCTCCCCTGGAAGCCGCACTTACTGCCCGGAAAGGAAAGCCTTGGCAGGATCGTGTCTGTGTTGTGACGATGTCTGAATTGTAAAGCAGACAGCCGTAGACAGAGATCTAACCTGTGGGCGAGTTAGGCCCTCTTGCCTGAGTGTGTGTTGGGTCAGAGGTCCCCCACTTGCTTCACTGACAGAGGAAGAAAAAGGAGGAAGAGGATGGATGACTAAGAACTAATACGGATTGAGCTTCTACTCCACGCCAAGTACTTAGTGGTATCGTTTATATTTTCAATTTCTTCTCTTAAATGCACCATAGGGTAGATACTAACTTAACAAAGCTCAAGGTTCTGCAGTCAGGTGATTTGTCCCAGGTCGCAGAGAGCCACAGCAGGAATTAAAGCAGGACTGGTTTGATCTCTGTTTTAGATCTTCCCCAAAACAAGGATGAGTTCCTGCTTTAGACAATTCCTAATTTTTGGTTCTTTTAGAATAAGCAAAAGGATTTAAGTGAATCAGAGATTCTGCTGAATTTTTATTCTACCCTAAAGCAATGTTAAAGAACATTCACACACATCCCTTCAGCTTCTAAGACTTCTCTCTCTCACTGTGTACGCACACATCTGCTAAGACCTAGACCTCCTGCTTTTGTTGGGGAGACCACACATGTAGCTTCACCCACACGGGGTGATGCTTCCTGAGGAGAAGGTGTTCTGGTCCCTTTAACTTCTTGTGTGTCCCTAACCAGGAGGGAGGAGAGCCAGTAAAAACTCCACAGTCTCACGGAGCCTGGCTCAATGGACAAGATACTCTCTGCTCTTCATCTAATTTCTCATGAGAACTTTGCAAACATTACATGTTCCATTTATCTCAATACATCAAAACAGTCTTCTGGGACTTCCCTGGTGGTTCAGTGGCTAAGATTTTAGTCTCCCAATTCAGGGGGACCCAGGTTCAATCATTGGTCAGGGAATTAGATCTCACAGGCTGCACCTAATGCTTCTGCATGCTGCAACTAAGACCCAGTGAAGCCAAATAAATAAGTGAATATTTGTAAAACAGCAACAACAACAACAAACTAACTTCTGGGAAGGAGTATATAACGTCGGTTTTAGCGTCCCACCACCAAGCTTTATTGATACATAATATTGTGTAAGTTTAAGGTATACAGCATGATGATTAGACACATTTATAAATCACAAAGTGACTCCCACCATAGTATTAGCTACTACTATATATCATCATGTAATTACCAATTCTTTTTTTATGCTGAGAAATTTAAGATCTAGTTTGTTAGCAACATTCAGGTATATGATACAGTATTATTAGCTATTATCAGCATGTTGTACATTTGATCCCCGAACTTGTAATCTTGATACATTGGTATAACTTATTTATTTATTTTGGCTGCACTGTGTCTTTGTTGCGGCGGGGGCTTTCTCTAGCTGTGGTGGGGGTAGGGAGGATATTGTGCTTTGTGGTGCACTGGTTTTTCATTGTTATGGCTTCTCCTGTTGCAAAGCGCGGGCTCTAGAGTGTGCAGGCTTCAGGAGTTGCAGCACCCAGGCTCAGTAGTTGTGGCTGGCATGCTCCAGGACTCAGCAGTTGCAGTGCACTGGCTGAGCTGCCCCAAGGCATGAGAGATCTTCCTGGACCAAGGATCTAACCCATGTCCCCTGCATAGGCAGCCATATTCTTAAAAAGTTATACCAGGACTTCCCTAGTGATCCAATAATTAATAGTCATATTTGTTAATTCCATTTTTCTAAGAGAAGAATACATTAAATTACATGGTGAATATTAGGAGGGCTTCAGGACTAGAAAGATAAATATAACTTAAAGTCTTCCAGATGACTTCAAAGTTGAATGCCCAATATATCAATGCTGCTGCTACTGCTAAGTCTCTTCAGTCGTGTCCGACTCTGTGCGACCCCAGAGACGACAGCCCACCAGGCTCCCCCGTCCCTGGGATTCTCCAGGCAAGAACACTGGAGTGGGTTGCCATTTCCTTCTCCAATACATGAGAGTGAAAAGTGAAAGTGAAGTCGCTCAGTGGTGTCCAACTCCTAGCGACCCCATGAATTGCAGCCTCCCAGGCTCCTCTGATTTTCCAGGCAAGAGTACTGGAGTGGGTTGCCATTGCCTTCTCCGAATATATATATATCAATAGTAGAGGCCAATACTGAGTCTCTGACATGTACTATTTCTTGTGGGGATCAGCCAGACATTTGATGTCAAGTTAATTATATTGGATTTCTTTCTTTGTGGAGAGGGCGTAGATTTATCTTTACTGAAACAGGCACATTTTGGACATGAATTTGCCTTCTTTGCTCAAAATGCCAGCACCAGCATTGGTAGATTCACAGATATGCCTTATTCATAGTTACGGCATTCCCCGAAGCATTGTGTCCAATCAAGGAACTTACTTCATAGCAAAGGACATGTACTTGTGCTCATTAAATTAAGTGATCTCTCCATGTAACCCATCTGAAAGCAGATGCTTATTTTAAATGTGGAATGGTTTACTGAAGAGTCACAGCAACAATTGGGAGACAATTTTCTGAAACTACGAAATTCTGTCTTACAAGATGTGATATAAGCTTTGAATCAGGGATGATTACGTGATGTTGTCTCCCTTATGGCCAGAATGTAAGGGTTCCAGCATCAGGGGCTGAAAGTGGGGGTGGCTCTTTCACTATTATACCTAATAATCCACTTACAGAATTTTTGTTTTTCCTAGAAACTTTGAGCTCTGCTGGTTTGGAGAACTTGGGTTCCAAAATGAGAATGCTTCTACCATTAGACACTATGGTTCCATTGAATTAGAATGCCACTTAGTCATTTGGGGGTCTATATATCACTGAATCAAGAAGCAAAGAAAAAAGTGATTACTTGGCTGGCTGGTGTGATTGATCCTGATTCCCTAGGGGAGATTAGGATGCTGCTACACAATGAGAGAAGGAGAACATTTCTGGAACCCAGGAGAGTCTCTGGGGCGCTTCCTTGCCTAGTAGTAAAGGTTAACATAGCAACCAAAGGGGAAAAAAAAGGCAGCACAGACCTTGAGTCAGCAATGGAAGCTTTGATCATTCTACCATGTAAAGAACCCTAACTATCTGAAGTTCTGGCTGAAGACATGGGAAATATGAAACGAGTAGTGGAAGTGGTTCAGAGATGTCAGTTATGGCTTCTTAACCAATTACAGAAATAAGGGCTGTTGTAACTTAACATATTTTCTATTTGTTTGTTTTAGGTGTTTGTCTAAGTAACCATTTTATTCCTCTCTCCCTTTCTTCCCATTTTTGTTATTATGCAGGTTGTTGGAAGTGAACTTCCCAATTTAATCTTCTTAAAAATTCTCATTTTTGGCTGTGTTGGGTCTTTGTTGCTGCACTTGGGCTTTCTCTGGTTGCCTCGAGTGGGGCTGCGCTTTAGTTGCTGTGCCCAGGCTTCTTGTTGTGATGGCCTTCTCTCATTGTGTAGCATGGGTTTTCGAGTGTGCAGGCTCAGTAGTTGTGGCGGCTGGGCTTAGTTGTCCCAAAGCATGTGGAATCTTCCCGGACCAGGGATTGAATCTGTGTCCCCTGCATTGGCAGGCATATTCTTTACCACTAGACCACCAGGGAAGTCCCTAGTGTTTCTCTTTTAAAATTTTTATTTATTTATTTATTTGACTGTGTTGGTTCTTAGCTGCAGCATGCAGGATCTTTGTTATGTCATGCAGGATCTTTTGTTGCAGTACCTGGACTCTCTAGCTGTGGCAGGGAGGTTCCAGAGCATGTGGGTTCAGTAGTTCTAGGGCATGTGGGATCTTAGTCCTCAACCAGGGATCAAACCTGCATCCCTTGCATTGCAAGGCGGATTCTTAACCACCGGGAAGTCCCACACAATTTAGTCTTTTTTTAAAAAATATTTGTTTATTTTGCAGCATTGGGCCTTCGTTGTGGCGTGTGGGATCTAGTTCCCTCCCAGGCCCCCTGCATAGGGAGCATGGAGTCTTAGCCCCTGGACTACCAGGAAAGTCCCTACCATTTAGTCTTTATATAACAAAGAATTCAGTGGGACTCTGAGTTTGACGAGTAACTAATATAGCCAGGGAAGAACCTGATGACTGGTGGCCTGTTTGAGGAACTGTGAGAAACTCTGGGTGTAGTCTGACTACACCTCAATTCTGAAACCTCACTCCCAGTCTTAAATGTCCAGTTTCTTAGACGTTTTAAGACACAGCAGGTAAGACAGAGCATGGTAAGAGAGGTCAAGTAGGTAAGGAAACGAAAGCCATGAGAATTCAGGCTCTATCTAAAGGGAAAAAACCAATATTCAGTTCAGCGTGATTGTTGCCATGTGATGACCAAATGTAGCTTTAAATAAACAAACACATCATGTGGGACAAACAAAAGATGTCTTTTTGGTTGTTTCGATCTCTACTTTAAAATTAATTCACATGTGCTGTGCTAAGGCATATCCAGCTCTTTTTGGCCCTATGGACTGTAGCCTACCAAGCTCTTCTGTCCATGGAACTTTCCAGGCAAGAATACTAGAGTGAGGTGCCATTTCTATTCCAGGGAATCTTCCCAAGGATCAAACCCAGGTATCTTGCGTATCCTGCATTGGCAGGCAGATTATTTACTGCTAGTGCAACCTGGGAAGCTGCATCTCCCAAATGTGTGTGTGTGTTGGTTGCTCAGTCACGTCCAGCTCTTTGTGACCCCATGGACTGTAGCCGGCCAAGCTCCTCTGTCCATGAGATTCTCCAGGCAAGAGTACTGGAGTGGGTTGCCATTCCCTTCTCCAGGGGATCTTCCTGATCCAGGGATCGAACTTGGGTCTCCCTCCTTTGAGGCAAAATCTTTACCATCTGAGCCACCAGGGAAGCCAAATAGGTAGGGGTAAAGCCATGTGAGTGTGTTTCAAAAAAGCCAAGTGATGACGTGTCATCAAAAAGAGGAAGTGGCCAATAATGCCAAATGCTGCGAAACAGATGAGAAGGGCTGAAAAATGACTATCGTACTTGGCAAAATGGTCATCACTGGTGCCCTTCGACAGGAGCGATTTCAGCAGAGCGGGGGACAGAGGGTTGAAGAGAGAATGGGAGGTTGGAGACAGGGCCCTAGACCTGTCCAAGTAGCTTTGCTATATCGGGAAGCAGAGAAATGGGACAGTAGCAGGAGATGGGAATGATGGAGACACTAGATTATTATGTGAGGAAGTGCAAATACATTTGCACTGTATTTTTCTCCATGGTTACCAACTGTCTTTTGGTTTCATTTATAATATATTCTGCCTTTAAAGAGGTTCAAGATTTCTTGTACTTCCTTTAAGATTTTTACATTTTTTTTCATGTACTTCCTTTAAGATTTTACTTCCCTTAAGATAAAGGCCCTTATTTAAAGGCCTTTCCCATTTGAGGATTAAATGAATATGCTTATCTCCTTCAGATTCTTGTATTTTATTTCATAATATTTGGGTTTTATTTTTATATATGATGTAAGATAAAGATTTTACTTTATTTTCTTCTGGACATATGTCAATATAACAATATTTTTGATTAAATAATCAATTCATTTACCACTGAACTGGAATGTTATTTTTATAATATAGTATGTTCCCACACTTATATGCATTTCTGAACTCTGCATTCTGGTTCACTGATAAAGACTCTTTATCTTAGATAGTCTCAACTTTATTGAGTGTGACTAAGATTCCTCTATCTCCCTGAAAAAAGCTATATTGACTCTGTTAACTTTTATTTTATCAAAAAATTGTAGTAAAATACATTTACCATAAAATTTACCTCTCAGTCATTTTAAGCGTATAGTTCTGTGGTATTAAGTACACTCCTAATGTGTGCAGCCATCAGCATTATCCATCTCTGTAATTCATCATCTTGTAAAAGTGAGGCTCTGTCCTAATTGAACAGTAACTGCCCATTCTCCCATTTCTCCAGCCCCTGACAACTACCATTCTACTGTCTCTATGATTGTGATTATGATAAGTAACTCATATAAGTAGAATCACAGTATTTGTCTTTTTATGGGTGGCTTATTTCACTTAACATAATGTCCTTAAGTTCACTCATGTTGTAGCATGTGTTAGAATTTTCTTTCTTTTTACAGCCGAGTAATATCCCATTGTATGTATAGATATACCACATTTTGCTTATCTAGTCATCATTTGTCCATGGACTTTTGGGCTGCTTCCACATTTCAGCCATTGTGAATAATGCCACCAAGAACATGGCTGTACTATAAGACCCTGCTTTTAATTTTTTTTTTTTTTTAGATATATACCCCAAAATGGAACTGCTGGATAATATGGTAATTTTATTTTTAATTTTCTTCAGGAACTTCCTACTTTCCACAGAGGCTGTACCATTTTACAACCCCACAAACAGTACACAAGGATTCCATCTTCTCTACGCCCTTGTCAATACTTTGTTTTGTTTTTGAAGGTAGCTATCCTTATGGGTATGAGGTGGTATCTCATTATAGTTTTGATTTATATTTGCCTAATAGAATCTATTGGGCTTCCCTGGTGGCTCAGAGGTTAAAGCTTCTGCCTGAAATGCAACCCTGCCTGCCTGCAACCCAGGGAGACTTGGGTTCAATCCCTGGGTCAGGAAGATCCCCTGGAGAAGGAAATAGCAACTCACTACAGTATTCTTGCCTGGAGAATCCCATGGATGGAAGAGCTTGGTGGGCTACAGTCCACAGGGTCACAAAGAGTCAGACACTGAGCGACTTCACTTTCACTTTTTCACTTTCAATAGGATCTATTGGGCTTGCCAGGTGGCACTAGTGGTAAAGAACCCACTTCCCAATGCAGGAGACATAAGAGATACAGGTTTGATCCCTGGGTCGGGAAGATCCACTGGAGGTGGGGGCATGACAACCCACTCCAGCATTTTTGCCTGGAGAATCCTGTCGACAGAGGAGCCTAGCGGGCTACAGTCCATAGGGCTGCAGAGTTGGACATGACTGAAATGACTTTGCATGCACACACAATGGAATCTATTAGCTTTTACATTAAAATGAATTGGGTTAATTTTCCTTTTAAGAGAAATGGAAGACAGCCCTTGAAATAAATGGAAGCACTAAGGGTTT
>SJYV01022013.1:0-11050 GCA_006410875.1 Neotragus pygmaeus | reverse complement strand
CCCCTGGACTTCCCTGGGGCTTCCCAGGTGACTCAGTGGGTCAAGAACCTGCCTAGAATGTAGGAAATGCCAGAGATACGGGTTCGATTCCTGAGTTGGGATGATCCCCGGGAGTGGGGCGTGGCAACACACTCCAGTATTCTTGCCTGGAGAATCCCATGGACAGAGGAGCCTGGCAGGCTACAGTCCATGGGGTCACAAAAAGTCGGACATGATTGAAGCGACTGAGCACGTGGACTTCCCTGGTTGTCCAGTGGTTAGGGTCTCTGTGCTTCCAGTCTCTGCCAGGAATGCTGGTTCGATCCCTGATCCAGGAACTAAGATCCCACATGCTGCTTGCGGTGTGGCCAAAAACCTAAACAAATCCACATTTTCTTTAGTGGGCACATTTCCCCATAACTAGGTGGACATTAGGCTAATTTTTGTCCTCTTTCCCTTGGAATGGAATGCAGACATAGTAGGACACCATCATGGTATGGTCAAAGCATGCACCGTGGAGATGGCAGAGCACCAAGATGGAAAGAGGCTGAGCTGCATGGCACTCAGGACGCAATACACTCCAACTTCATGTAGCCTGGTTAACATATAGCCTAGACCTTTAAATTCTTCCTTGTTTAAGTCATTGTAACCTGAAGCCAAATCAGTTTCTTGATGAATCCACTTTCAAAGGGGACAGATTTCGTATCTCAGGTGGGTGAGTCAAAAATTCATAACTACCTTATGGTTGTCATTAAACTAATTCTTTAGTGATTGCTAGGTTTTTTTCATCCTCTCTTCATTTTCAGGATAAAATCTTACACCTCCTCAGCCAAGTCTAAAGGAATTCTAATTTTATTCCATCTGATTTTTAAATTCTCTTCATAGTTTGTTAGAAAGCCCAGTGACATCTTTTGGTGCCTTGTTTTATGGGTTTAGTTGTTTGGCTGATTGCTTGATTCTTTCTATTGTAAATTATGACCTGAGGCCCTAAAAACATTGGGACTAAGAGTCTGAATCAAGCCTCCTTCACTACTTTCTTCTTGGCAACCCTGGTACAGACATGGTCATAACTGTGTTTCTTCCTGGTTCCTGTCTTTCTGAGCCCCAGTTTTGATAGCTTGCTCTGACCTCTCAGATTCTAGAGCTCTGGCTTGTGTTGGCCAATCTCATCTCCAGAATAGAATCCACCCCCAAGTCTCCATTCTATTGTGATATGGCCCCCTTTACGGTGAAGTACCTGGCACATAGCAAAGACAATAAAAGTTAATTCTCTTGTTCCTAATGCTTTTGAAAACAAGAATAAATCCATAACTTTTGGAGACACTTCTCATTGCTGGCCTTAAAAAGAAAATATAAATGAATTTTACTAGATTAAATTGGTTCTTTCACACATAAAGGTTGAAGGACAGGTGGAAAGCATCTAGAATTTATGGAAAATATTTTGTCAGAAGAAGCCTGGAAAAAAAATAAAGAAACTGGGACATATTTTCCTCAAAAGAGGCACTCACTATAGTGTTATAGTAGAGCGGTTTGATTTTCGCTATAGTTCCAAACGATAGATGGGCCTTTAACCATTTTTGTCTGAAAGATGTTTTTCAGTTAAATTTCTTGTTGAATGAATATTGACCTACTGAATACCTTGAAAAATGGCTTGCATCTCAATTTTGAGAATGTGAACTCTACATATTTAGAGAGGCTTTCACGTATTGCTTTTTACCTGCAGTCTTGGGATGTTTTACTTTCTCTGTCAGTTGAGAAAGGATAAAAATGTATGAGTTACCCCACTCTAAAGTACCTCTCATCTTATTTAAGAAACTGGAAATGGCTCAAGTGTCAGTCTTCAGTTATTTGTTTCATTTATTACCCTCTGTATTACTCAGGTACATACTGAAGAGTACACTTCTCTTGGTACATTTATTTGTCTTACCTTGGGCCACATCTTTTTTCAATTGAGTCAAAATTGAAGTTAGAAATATTTATTGAGCATCTGTAGCTATTTTATTTTGGAATATTGAAATTTAAGGGACTATTATGATCCATTTCAGTTTTCTTACGTTGTTATATGAACTTAATGATTTGTTAAGTTCTGGGTCAGCAAATTCAGTTCAGTTCAGTCGCTCAGTCGTGTCTGACTCTTTGAGACCCCATAGACTGCTGGGCTTCCCTGTCCATCACCAACTACTGGAGCCTACTCAAACTCATGTCCGTAGCATCAGTGATGCCATCCAAACATCTCATCCTCTGTTGTCCCCTTCTGCCTTCAATCTTTTCCAGCATCATGGTCTTTTCCAGTGAGTCAGTTCTTCACATCAGGTGGCCCAAGTATTGGAGTTTCAGCATCAATCTTTCCAATAAACATTCAGGACTAATTTCCTTTAGGATGGACTGGTTGGATCTCCTTGTAGTCCAAAGGACCCTCAAGAGTCTTCTCCAACACCACAGTTCAAAAGCATCCATTCTTCGGTGCTCAGCTTTCTTTATAGTCCAACTCTCACATCTATACATGACTACTGGAAAAACCATAGCTTTGACTCGATGGACTTTTGTTGGTAATATCTCTGCTTTTTAATATGCTGTCTAGCTTGATCATAGCTTTTCTTCCAAGAAGCAAGTGTGTTTTAATTTCGTGGCTGCAGTCACCATCTGCAGGGATTTTGGAGCCCCCCAAATAAAGCCTGTTACTGTTTCCATTGATTCCCCATCTATTTGCCGTGAAGTGATGGGACAGGATCATCAAGTTAAAAGTAAATTAGAAATAAAAGCCCTATAACAATATGAATGGTTAAAGTTTTTCTCTGTATATATTTCTTGGTGACTAGCATTTTTGAAGTAGATTACTTCTGATTATTGACCTGATTCATGTTGATGTATGGCAAAACCAATACAATATTGTAAAGTAATTAACCTCCAATTAAAATAAATAAATTTATATTTTAAAAATGCCAGATAAATTTGCCTAAGAAGTGCAAGCTGAGGACTTCCCTCTTGGTCCAGTGGTTAATACTTTGCGTTCCAATGCAGGGGATGAGAGTTCAATCCCTAATCAGGGAGCTTAGATCCCATATGCCTCGTGGCCAAAAAACTAAAACATAAAACAGAAGCAGTAGCAATATCATAACAAATTCAATAGAGACTTTAAAAATTGTCGACATAAAAAAGATCTTTACAAGTGCAAGTTGAATGCAGTAAAATATTGAGTAAACATAAAATTGCCACTGAGTAAATATAAAATTTTTCTTTTAAAATGTTGTGTCACTTGGCTTTACAAGATTCTGAGTTCCAGACTCAGAAAAGTTGGAACTTCATAGCAACTTAATTTATACATATATTTTTTATTTGTTATGATTTATCCCCTGTTGTAGATCAGCTTAACTAGTTACCAATAAATCATGGCTAAAGAGATAAAACAGAATTTATTATTTGTTTGTAAGAAATCCAAGTAAAAAGTCAAAAGACACCTCAGGGCAAAGCGTCATTTTGGAAAAACAGGGCTCTGTAGCACAATGTCACAGAATTCTTCTGTCACCTTTTTAGTTGAGCATCATGTCAGAGTAGTTGTTCCTCCTAAATTCTTGATGTTTCTCATGAAATGATCTCTGCATCTTTACATGGATGATGTTGGGCTGTATAAGGCAATGCACACCTTGGGCAGTAATGAGTTAGGTGGTATGGTAAGCATCCTTTAAAAGTCTTTCTTATAAAAGCAACCTTAATTTCATGAGTAAATGCTCAAGAGATCATATTTAATTAAAAAAAAGATAAATATACAAATCTGTGACACAATTTTGCTATACTTATTTATATCATTCCTTTATTATGATAATTGTAAAATATAATAAAATATTTAATTTGTAATTAGACCTAAATTAACATTTACAAGTAAAATATTATTTCCCCCCTTGATATATTTATGTGCATTTGTGTGTATGTATAAAATATCAGAAGGGAAATCAAATAGTATAAAATGGCTGAGTCAGCCTTTCTTTGATCTGAAAAAATGGCAATTTTGTATGGTTCAGAAAAACAGAGTTGGTTATTTCTTCTTTTCTTTATTTTTGGCTGTACCATGTGGGCAGGCAGAATCTTAGTTCCCAGACCAGGGATCAAACCCATGCCCCCTGCAGCGCAAGTGCAGGGTCCTAACTACTAGACCACTAGGGGCGTCCTAGAGTTGGTTATTTCTGAGTAGTGAGACTGCAAGAGATTTTTCTCAACGTAGTTATATTTCTTTTACTTTATGATGCAAGGATTTCATGAATTGCATTTCTACTCAGGAACAGACTCTCAAGACAGTTGTTAAATGAAACCTAAGAGGCAGCCCCTACCCATCTCCCTCTTTGGAATCTTGCCATCTTCCCATCCTGCTTGGCTGTGTTAGCCTCTGTCTAGGAACCACACAGAGTCGGACATGACTGAAGCGACTTAGCAGCAGCAGCAGCAGGAACCAGAGCAAAGGGTCTCCCCGGACACACCTCGGCTCCTTGTTCAGCTTGTTGCAGAGTCTCTTCTGCCTTATTTCCTACATTTGTCTCCTTTTCTCTTTCTGTGATTTCTCCCCTAGTTAACCACCATAAAAATAGCAGCAGGCATTTAAATAGTACTTCTTCTGTACCAGCCATCCAAGGCCTGCACATGTCAACTAACCATCATGGTGACCTAAATGTAGATAGTATTAGTCTACCCCACTTAAAGATGAGATGATGAAGCTGAGGCACCAAGTTGTTAAGTGGCTTGCCAAGAAGTCATTAGCATCCATGGCCTATAGGCCTAAGTATCAAGCCCCCCTGCTCTCTGAGTACCTTCTTTTGCCTATACAGAAGGTTATGTTATCTCTAGAGTAAACAGCCACATTACTGCCTTTTGGCCTAACAATAGGTTTCTTCCTTTGCCTAGAATGTTGTTGCTGTTCAGTCACTCAGTAGTGTCCAACTCTTTGTGACCCCTGGACTGCAGCACGCCAGACTTTCCAGTCCTTCACCATCTCTCAGAGTTTGCTCAAACTTATGTCCATTGAGTTCATGATGCCATCCAACCATCTCATCCTCTATCGCCCCCTTGTCCTCCTGCCCTCAGTCTTTCCCACCACCAGTCTTTTCCAAGAAGTTGGCTAGAATAGGGCTCAGTAAACTTTATTCCATGGACCAGATCTGTCCTCCCCCACCATCCCCACCCACCACCTGATTTTGTAAATAAACTTTTATTGGAATACACTCACACCTGTTCATTTACATTTTGCCTGGCTGCTTTCATGACATGTGAGCAGACTTCAGAAGTTGTAACCAGGACCATGTGGTCTACAGAGTCTCAAACACTTACTGTTTAGCCCTTTAAAGAAATTTTACTGACCCTTGGCTTGACTAGTTTTTATATCCAGTTGTTTTGGTGACTGTGGCTGTGTAACCAATGACTTCAGATCTTAATAGTGTCATACAACCATTTATCATGTTCATAGATTCTGTGGGTCAGGAATGCCAGTGGGGCACAGCATTTCTTTTCCAGGATGGCTGGTAAAAGGACACAGAAGATTTAATGAGCTGGGGGCTGGAACAGCAGGGTCATGTCAGCCTGGCAGCTTCAGGCATCCAGACTTCTAATCTGTGTGTTCCAAGGGAGTGCTTCCTTGTTGGCTCAGATGGTGAAGAATCCATTCCCCATTATGGGAGACTCGGGTTTGATGCCTGGGTCAGGAAGGTCCCCTGGAGAAAGAAATGGCTACCTATTCCAGTATTCTTGCCTGGAGAGTCCCATGGACAGAGGACGAGCCTGATGGGCTACAGCCCATAGAGTTGCAAAGAGCTGGACACAACTGAGCAACTAATACCTTATCATTTAAGCCAGTTACAGTTGTATTAAAATTTGGAATATAAAACATCCTGAATATGACTTTTAATAAAGGATACTGGGCTCAGAGAGGTTCCCTCTGCTCATCTTTGTATCTGGAAGTCACATTTATTTTACTGTTAACCATCCTCTGTTAGTAGAAAACATCTGAAATAATTGTGGTTTATGAGAAATATATATTTCATCACTCAGATGACAAAATATATATTTCTTATATATTTGGTTTTTATACAGAATTCTAGACTGACAGCTTCTCAAAGCCTTGGCATTTCCTGAAGATAAGAGCAATGGGAGTATCTTTTGTTATAATATTTGGTCTTTTGTTCTCAGTTCCTGAAATCCCTTCAGAGCCATAAAGGTGAAGTGGTTGCCTTGTTATTCGAATCAGATCCTTTTCATCACAACCAGGTTTGTGTTAATGAGATGATTTTTGGAAAGCTCCTAAGGAGGGGGACAGTTTGCCAGGGGAACCAACTCAGTCCCACCTCCTGATTTCTAGGGAGGAAAGTAGGGCTGGAGGGTGAATCAATCACCAGTGGCCAATGACTTATCAGTCATGTTTGTGTGATGAATCCTCTAAGAAAACCTGAAAGATTGGGGTTCAGAGAGCTTCCAGGTTGGTGAACACCTGGAGGTGCTGAGAGATTGGAGGGTCTGGACAGAGCATGGAAACCCCACAGCCTTTCCCCAGGCCTTACCCTCTGCATCTTGTCCATCTGCCTATTCTTGAATTAGATCCTTTTATAATAAACCGGTGATCTAGTAAGTAAAATGTTTCTCAATTTTCTGAGCTGCTCTAGCGAATGAATTGAACCCTAGGAGAGGGTGATGAGAATTTATAGCTGATCGGTCAGAAGCACAGAAAACAGCCTGAGGTTTCAGCTAGCAGTTGAAGAGGGATTGGGGTAGGGGTTGAGAAGGGCAGTCTTGTGGAACTGAGCCCTTAACCTTTGGAATCTGATGCTGTCTCTGGGTAGATGGTGCCAGAACTGAGTTGGAGGACACGCAGCTGGTTTCTGAATTGCTTTTTGGTGTGGGGACATCTCCACTTTGAAATAGGCTCCCAGAACCCAAATAGCATCAAATTCTCAATCTAAGTCCTGAGAATTACTCCAAGCCTCTAGCTTTGCTCCTTTTATATGTATTATAATAAACGTGTGTGTTGTTTTTCTGAGTCGAAATCAAACCTTACAACCTGGAGGTGCTGCCTTGCGCCTAAGCAAGGCCTCTTCTCAGCCCTAGGATGAAAATCTTCACTACCCCTTTCTGGGGTCTGCAGAAATTCTTTGTCAATGGGATACAAGTGACAGTCTCTGACATGTGGAACATATGTATCTGGGGGGTTCTGGGGACTTGCCTTGAAGCTGAATGTATAACAGCGTTTCACATACAGCTAAAAACATCAATGGACATTACTTTAAAAATTGTGTTTGATGAAGTTGATGTCTTAATTTCATCCCTGGTTCTGCCCCTGATTTCTTTATTGTTGGACTAACTTCTTTGCCAGGTGTAATTTTTCATTGTTTTTAGAATGTAAACTTTGGCGGGGCTATTTTGAGATTTACCAAAAGAAAGGGAAGTGTAAAAGGTAAGTAAGAAAAGTAGATTATAAATACTTAGGTTGGTCTTCAACACATGCCAGTCAATAAGCATGGTTACTAGAGAAGAAACTTTCCTTTGGTATTTAAATGAGTTCATTTCTTTAAGGAAAAGTATGAAGTGAAGTGAAGTGAGCTCGCTCAGTCGTGTCCGACTCTTTGCGACCCCATGGACTGTAACCCACCAGGCTCTTCCATCCATGGGATTCTCCAGGCAAGGATACTGGAGTGGGTTGCCGATTCCTTCTCCAGGGGAACTTCCCGACCCAGGGATTGAACCCAGGTCTCCTGCATTGCAGGCAGACGCTTTACCCTCTGAGCCACCAGGGAAGCATAAAAAGAGGAAATAAAATTTCTAATGTCCTACCTGGTGGACTTCCCAGGTGGCGCTAGTGGTAAAGAACTGCCTGCCGATGCAGAATTTGATCCCTGGAGGGCATGGCAATCCACTGCAGTATTCTTGCCTGGAGAATCCCATGGACAGAGGAGCCTGGCCATGGGGTCACACAGAGTTGGCCACGACTGAAGTGACATAGCTCGCACTCACACATGCACTCAGTGTCCTACCCCATGGGTTCTTGAGATAATAAGCTTGATACTCTTAATTGGCAAACTGCATAATCATTAGCTCATCACAGGAAATAATATTTTGGTTATATCTTTTCCCTCTCACATAAAAATCCTCATCTAAGTTAGGGGTCAGCAGACTAGGGCTTACTGGCCAAATCCGACCCTGCATCTGTTTTTGTAAAAAAGTTACAGTGGAACTCAGTCGTGACCATTCATTTACGTGTTATCTGGCTGCTTTCACAGCACAGTGAATGAACTGAGTAGTTGGTCTGTAAAGAGTATTATTTGCTCTCTGGATTTTTACAGAAAAAAGCGTATATTGCACTTAAACTAATTTCTTGATTTTATCTCTATGTACTGTATCATGTAATACATTGAATCACATGACAAGTTTTAGTAGGAATATATTTACCTTTACACTGAATTGTGTGTTTAGTCAACATAAAAGTGTCAGGAGAAACCAAGATATCTCTTCATTTTGGTTCTTATCTGATTGAACCTGAGAAATAAACACTCTGACAGAGGATTTTAGTCATACCTGTTCATGAGTATCCTTGATTTTTTAAAATATCTCGACTGGAAAATAATAAGAGGTCAAGATAAGAACTTAGGAATCTATGAGATGAACTCTTTTTAGAAAAAGCAATTAAGGTTAATATCCTATCACGTGTAGTGATATTTGGTTAAAAGAACTTTGTGAAAAGATTTACAGTGACTTTCAGAAATGGTTGCAGTACTGAACCTCCCTGACTGTAGCAGCAGAGTATCAGTTAGTGCAGAGACCTGCAGACTGGTTGCAGGACTGCACACAGGCCCTGGGTGATGGGCTAGAGAGGCTGTCACCTCTGAATTGCCACGCAAAATTGGTGTGAACTATGTTACAAGAAGGGTAAGGATCTTTCTAGTCAAGGAATGCAAAATTGTCTGAGGATTTAGTTGTGCTAGTTCAGAGAATTCATAATCAGGGTTAACAGATTTTGGTTGAACTTCTTTTCTGTAGTTCTAGCATAACCCACACTCTTCCCCAAATGGGAGTAGAGGAAATAAGTCAGCTCTAAAAATAACAAAATGGTAGAATTGACTTTAATTAAAGGCTTTTGAGGATGATAATCATGACTGTCAACATTTCAAGAATGTATAAAGGATCTAAGAGATGAACTAGATCAGAGTTTTTTAAACTCTGCTCCAAGGTGGATGGTTCTGTGCATTCTCTGAGGCACTCGCATGGACTGCGGTAGTTGGAGGTCTGCTTTCTTGTTTTTATTATTTATTTTTAAATGCCTTTGTTTTCTATGTACTGCCTTACACATAACATTTGCTTCATGGTGCGTTTTTACTAAACTAGTTTTATGTTTTTCTTTTGAAACCATAGATTCTAGGCCAACTCTTCAAGTTTTGCAAATGAATAAACTGAAGCTACAGTAATTTGAATGACTCTGCCTGGGTCATACATTGAATTACAGTAGAACTACAATTAGAATCTAGCTTTCCTGTGCTCAGTCGAGAGCTTTTTACTTTGATTCGTTAATGAGGAGAAGCAGACTCCTATGTCTTAATCCACTGGAGACAAAGGGTAATTCTTTGTATTAATACCCTCACCTATGGGTATTAAAATAAAAGTTTAGTCTTTAACAGCTATTGTGACTTTTGTTATCATGCTATAATAATAGTTCTCAAATTCTTATATGCAAAAGAATCACCTAGGGAACTCATTAAAAAAATTCAGGTTCCCATTTATCTTTCCTGGAAATTTTGGTGTGGAATATGTACTTGAATCAAACATCCCAAGTGCTCCTGATATAATGGTTCATGGACCAAAGTTTAAAAAATACTGTCTTAAAACTTTTGTAGTTGGAACTTAAATACTAGTACAAGCACTATTAGGAATTCTTTGGTACCATACTCTCTATTGAGGCAAAGTATTGTGCAGCAGATGATGTTAACATATTAGGCTGGTCTACAATAACAAACCAACCCCATTCATGGCATTGTGTAGGAAATGCTTCCATCTCACAAGTCTGCCATCAGAGCATGTGTTCAGAGAAGTAAGAGTGGAAGTGGCCATAGAAGAGGAAGAGGGATGTATTGTAAAATCATGTTCAATAAGCTTATTACTGAAGTATAACAAAGAGAGATGTACTTAATCTTGAGGGTGCAACTCATGCATTTTGACAGCTGGTCACACTCTTGTAACCAGCACCTAGATCAAGAAACAGGATATCTGAAAAAATGTTATCTCCTTTCCTAGTCTCTACCCATCCCTATCCCCAGTAAGTGTAGCAAACATGCAGAATCTTTATTTCAGGTTTAGAAGTAGCTTATATTTCTTCTGTTGGCTGGGATACTGACATGGGCACCACCCTCACTGCAGAGAGTACTGGGAAATGTAGTCTTCCTTTGGTCCCAGAAAGTGAATCAGAGTGGTTAACATTGAATATTTTTTTCTATTACAATTATAACCTAGAATATAATCTAACAGTCCAAATAATTATACTTTCTATGCTTTTCTATGGCTGTGGCAGTCTAAAAATTTGCATACTTTCTAGCTTAATTTTTCTCCTTTACCTTTTGTTTAATTTTTAGAAATTAAATTTGTTCCTAAATAACTATGTATTAATGATTACTTGAATACTATTATATGGAATTGTGGATGACTAGTAATTTAGAGCAAGATGCAAAGAAGTATTCATTTTTTAAATGTGCCCTGAATACCATATCGGTTTCAGGGGAATGAGTATTAATCTTTGTGGGTTCTGGGCTCCTGACGAATGTCCCGGTGGGCATCTGATGTGTCCTTTAGATCACAGGAGTAATTTTTCCACTTAATTTTCTTACTCTATCTCTTTGACATTTGAGGTAGTTGTCTTTATTGTGAAACACTTCAGCCTGTTTGTTAAGCACTTGCTATTCAGGTATGCTGTTTCACACATAAGTGGATTGTTCCCTTTTCATTATTTAGTAATATTCCCTTGTAGGGATATACCATATTTTGTTTATTTGTTCATTAGATCTAGGACATTTTTTTTTGAATATATATGACCACATACAAACATTTTTATTAA
>SJYV01022012.1:22175-53795 GCA_006410875.1 Neotragus pygmaeus | reverse complement strand
GCCTCCGCGCTCTGCCAACACCCCGCCCTGGGCCTCGGTCCTGCTCCTGGGCTTGGGAAACAGGCCTGTCTTGGGTGAGAAGAGCCAATAACAGTGCATGGCCTGTTTTCCAGCAACCTTGCTGTCTCTCACTTTAAGATGAAAATAATAAACACCGACACCCAGAGGCTGGAGAGGGAGGGGGAAATCAAGCGGCCTGAGAGGAGCTGGGGCGCTAGGACTTGCGTGGCGCGGGCTGCCCTGACTGGGCAACCTGGGCAAGTGCGTCAGAGCCAGGAGGCTGCAAATGCACAGGCGTCAGGGCCGGAGGCGCCAGGCCCGGACGGGGAAGGTCACCGCGGGCTGGCCTGGTTCCTGGTTCCTGGTGGCACCGGGGCCCGAGGGGGCAGGGCGGTGAGCAGTGCGCCTGGCTTGTGACTCTCAGCAGTGTGGCCCCAGCACCTGCCAACCGGTTGCCCTGTGAACTCCCGGCCCTCTCTTCTCCGGGGCAGTCCAGAGCCTTCGACCAGGATCTTCCCTGAAGTCCTGGACCCGCCTGTCCTCCTCTTTCTCTAAAACCTTCCACCGTTTCCCGGTGCCTGCCCCCGCCCCCCGCCAGGCTTTCTCCCAGCCGTTCCAGGCGCCCTCACGCATGGTCCTGATCACCCCCAGAGCTTGATCCACCCCAGGGTCAGGTCACACTGATCCCAGGGTGACCGTGTGTTCCCATTCTCCCACCCGGCACCCTCTCTGACGCTGCTGAACAGCCCCTCCAGGCACTCCCCTCCTAGGTGCCTTCCTGTGTGGGTGCGGGGTCTGCCCCACCCCCTGACCCAAATCTAGAGGTCGTTGTTCTCCTGACACAGATCTGCTGGGTGCCTACCACGTGCCAGGCCCTGGGTGCGCCAGGCATCGATACCAAAGGGCCACACAAGACACGTCCTGCCCGCGGTGAGCCTGTGGTCAGAGGGCCGAGCAAACAAGCCCACCGCCACTACACGATGCGGTCACCAATCCAGGGCCAACAGACAGAGTCCTAACTGTGAGCCAGGTGCTGTTTCAAGCATGTTACAAGCTCACTGAATCCTTTAAATAACTCCGTGAGCTAAAGTGAGTGAAGTGAAAGTCACTCAGTCATGTCCTACTCTTTGCAACCCCACGGACTATACAGTCCATGGAATTCTCCAGGCCAGCATACTGGAGTGGGTAGCCTTCCCCTTCTCCAGGGCATCTTCCCAACCCAGGGACTGAACCCAGGTCTCCCGCATTGCAGGTGAATTCTTTCCCAGCTGAGCCACCAGGGAAACCCAAGGGCAATGATTAATATTACAAGTCTCATTTTATAGATGAGGAAACTAAAGTGAACTTACTCAGTGTCACCCTGCAGCCAGGAGAGAGGCTGGAGGGAGGCTCTGAGGCCCAGCAGGGCAGCCAGAGGTGACCACAGCCACAGACGGAACCAAAGGCAGGGATGGCCACAGCCACGGCCCCCTCTCTGCTCTCCACAGAGGTAACGCTGGAGACGGGCACTCCCCACACAGAAAAGAGACGCGGGGACAGGGCAAGTAAACCATCCCCCAAGGCTGCCCTCCCTGATTCTAGACAGGAAGTAGAAAGCAGGAAGGGATGCATGTATGAGCAATAGCCCACGGTCACAGCGTGAGGCAAGGAGGAGGCCAAGTCCACAGCAAATCCACTCACCATCTCCATTTCCACTGGGGCACCAGTGAGGGAACTTGACCCCCGATCTACTGGGGGCTCGGTGACTCCAGAGTCCTGCCTCTGGCACAAGCTGGGGGTGGATCTCTGGAGTCTATCAAATGGCCTCTTCTTTCAGGGGCCCTGTGTGGCCAGGAAGACTCCATGTGCCCTTGCCAGCCAGGCTGCCTCTGCACCGGTGCCAGCCTTCCCCAGCAGCGGGAGGGCCGGGGCGGGGAAGCTGGCACAACTCCAAGGCACAGGTAGGCACGGGGCTCTGGGGCACAGCCCTCAGACTGGGTAACCTCCACCTGGTGCTGCTCTCCTCCCGACGTATGTGCGGGGCGTGCAGCCTCCAGGTCAGGCACATAATGCCTGGGGAGGAGGAAGACATGCTGCCCCTCCAGGATTCCCCACGGGGGTCTTTCCTGCTCCTCCTCTTCTCTCACAGTGGAAACCCCACCCTGGCAGTCTCGGTGCTCCATGCAGGCCACCAGGGCTGCCTCCATCCTGCCACCCAGTCCCACCCAGGCTGGGGTCCAAGCAGTCAGAAGGGACCGTTTCCTCCTTTTCTCCCAGCAAGTCTGGAGGGGTCGGGTGGGGGCACCTCCTGAAACCTCCTGAAACCAGCTCCATGAGGACAGGGGCTTCTGTCTGCTTTGTAAAGTGCTAAACCCCCAGAGTCGAGAAGAATGCCTGGAAAACAGTAAGCACTCAGTAAATGCTTGTGGAAGGCAAGTGTTCCCATACCCCACCTTACAAACAGGAAGTCTCAGAGTATTTCCAAAGGTTACTCAGCTGGTCTACGGCAGAACCAAGATTCACAGCCAGGTGCAACTCAGCATGTCACACAATCATTTCTGACACTAGGATTTACTGAGTCCGTGACATGGGCTGGAGGCTCCAGAGGACACAGAAATAATTCCTATGACCGAAACTTTACCGTGGGCTTATCATTCACCAGGTGCCAAGAGGGGTGAAGGCATGACCTTTCTTTACAGGCTGCGTGTGTGCAAACACACACGGATAAGCATATATGAAGTGGAAGTCTCAGTCGCTCAGTCCCGTCCGACTTTTTGTGACCCCAAGGACTGTAGCCCACCAGGCTCCTCTGTCCATGGGATTTTCTAGGCAAGAATACTGAAGTGGGTTGCCATTTCCTACTCCAGAGGAACTTTCTGATCCCAGGAGTCAGACCCAGGTCTCCCAAATTGCAGGCAGATTCTTTATCATCTGAGCCACATATATATTTAATATGCATATACATGCATGTATGTATATACATATATATACACACGTACATGCATGTACATATATACATATATATAAATATGTATCCAACTAAATTGTTTTCATATATAAAATATGCAAATTTCTTATACACATAAATTCTTTGAAGCCACCACTAGGCAATATGGGGGAGCCCAAAGATTAAAACAGCTAATAAATGCAATGGGAACCTGGAGGGGGCAGGATTCATGGGAGGCAGGGGCTCCATGGAGGAGGTGGAAGCTGAAGGGGGCTCTGAGGAATCCAAACCTTCCAAAAACAACGGGAGGAGCAAAGGCCAAGGGGCAAGGAATGGAGTGCAGAGCAGTCTGGACACAGAGCCAGTCAGGCGCAGGGAACAATCTGCGGAGAATTCATGGCCTAAGCTGTCTTCCCTGCCTGTTTATTTTTTGCAAATGTACACCTCTGCTTTAAACTGCTTCATCTTCTGCGCCTATCCAAAGTTGTTTTATTGGAGGAACATGTTCCTCTGCAATTAAAAAAAAATTTTTTTTTTAAATCAATGCTCAAACCCAGTCTCGTCACACTGTAGATGGAAACAGAGATTGCCACGACCCAGAGCTAGCTCCTGGCAGGACGGGACACCAGCGAATCTCACAAGCATGATGGGAAGCAGAGGAGGAAGGCGGCTGGAGGGCACTGAGCGCACAGTGGGGCCAGGGTCTCAGGGCAACGACCCATCAAGCTCAGGGTCTCGGGTCCCCCCAGCACAGGCCTACAGCTGGGACGCGACCTGAGGCGTTTCAGCCTCCGCAGCAGAGGTCTCCCTCTTACCCGAGAGGCAGCAGAGCTTTTCCTGCTGGAAATCAGGTGTTTGTTGATTTTTTTTTTTTCCTGCTTGGCTTGTTTTGACACCAGGAAAAGAGGCTAATCCACCCGGCAAACACGGGTAATGCAGCAGGGCGGCCAGCCCTTCTCGGAAGCAGCGGGGGCAGCCACTCCGACGGGGAGAAACTGGATCTCTGTGCCTGACGGCTCAGCAGCTGACCTCTCTGCTCCCTCCTTGAGTGGATCCTACACACCCCATGGGGGCCAATTTCCCTGAAGAGTACTGGCTCTGCGGGCAGACGGCTTCAGTTCCCAACTCCACCTGTCACTAGCTGTGTGATTTCAGGAAAGAGACCATGCCTCTCGGTGGCTCGGTTTCCTCATCTGTCAAGCAGAGCAGTTATCCTGTGGAGTCACCACAAGGTTTAAATGAGCTAATAGCACAGACACAAGAAGCGGGCATCTGGACACAGCAAACGCTTGATAAATTTGGCTGTCGTTATTATTTTACTCTGTATCAGTGTATGAAAGTGAAAGCGAAGTCACTCAGTCAAGTCTGCTCTCTGCCACCCCATGGACAGCAGCCCACCAGGCTCCTCCATCCATGGGATTTTCCAGGCAGGAGTACTGGAGTGGGTAGCCATTTCCTTCTCCAGTATCAATGTATAAGGCTCCCTAAAACCTGTGCCAAGCCGACGAGGCTGGATGCTAAGGGAATATACTGTGGAGTGAACAGTTGTGTCAAGAGCTAACACAGGCTGAGCCTGCAGAGATTCAAAGCCTCCTGGTAGCATCTTAGCTTCCCTTCCAGCATCTCAGGGCTAGAAGCAGGCAGTGTGAGGCTTTGCACTTCTCAGCTCTGCCAGGTAAACCTGGTACTCAGAAACAGGTACCTAAGGGCTCTGGCCTCTCCTGCCTCACACCCTCTGCCCTGGTTCATGCCCTGAGGGAGTCATCTGACTGGTACCCCATAGAGAGGATCTGCATTCTCGCACACTTGGATCCCTCATTTATGTCCTGTGGGAATGCTCTAGGTCTTTTCCTTGAGATGAATAGCTTACAGGCATCCTGGGTCTGGGAAAGTTAACTGGATATTATCTTTAAAATCCATTTCTAAATATTTCCTTGAGATCTGGGGCGAACCTTGTGGGTGCACATAGGAATTCACCAAACTGCTCTCTCAGCGGGGGCTATGTATGAGAGTGGGCTTCCCTGATAGCTCAGTTGGGAAAGAATCCACCTGCAATGCAGGAAACCCTGGTTCGATTCTTGGGTCGGAAAGACCTGCTGGAGAAGGGATAGGCTACCCACTCCAGTATTCTTGGGCTTCCCTTGTGGCTCAGCTGGTAGAGAATCCACCTGCAACGTGGGAGACCTGAGCTCGATCCCTGGGTTGGGAAGATCCCCTGGAGACAGGAAAGGCTCCTCACTCCAGTATTCTAGCCTGGAGAATTCCATGGACGGTATAGTCCATGGGGTCGTAAAGAGTCGGACACGACTGAGCGACTTTCACTTTCATTATGAGAGGCCAGGCTTTTGACTGGCCCCAGGATACAGTGGTAGCAGTGAGCTCTTGTGTAGAAGCTGCTGAAGAGTGAGGTGGTGGCAGGTGGGGCATCAGCTTTCTTAGTTTCTGCAGAAAGCCTTGAAGATGCAGGTGAGACCCGCAACAGTCCCAGTTCAAGTCTGACTTTTTATCTCTCAGCCATTTCGCCTTGACCTCCGAGCATCTAGCACCAGGCCTGGCTCTCGCTGGGAGCTCGCTGCATAGCAGTTACACTGAACGGGCGCTCAGATTCTCCAGCACACACCCCAGGAACAGCTGCACTCACCTTTGAGCCAGCTGTGTTTGTCACAAGCACCCAGGTCTTGACAGCTACCAGCATCCATGGTAAAATATTCTATTGTACTTACAGGTTGTCCTGGGGATTAGTATCTGGGAATTGTAAGTGGGACTGCTAAGTTATGTTAGATGCGGTGTTTCGGTGTAGATCACTCAAGCTTCCCAATCATCATCTCCTAATCAACGTTAAAAGCAAAGAACAGAAAAGCCAAGATATTTCCCACTTTCCCCCACGTATCCTCTGCCTCACAGATCTGGCTTTCCTGTGGTCTCCAGTCAGGTCCCCACTCCCCCTAGCAAGCTCTTTTTCTCGCTGCTTATGTACCTGGGGCTGTCGTCTCTCCCCTCTTTACTGCGCAAAGCCCAACAGTATTCCAAGGCCACACTCAAGTTCGAGACTTGCATGAAGCTCTAGAATGGTCCAAGCATCATGCATCTTTGCTGCTGTGTCTCCTGCTGTGGGGCCTGGCGCCTTCCGGCACTCAGCATTTAACAGCTCTGGCTGTTTTGGTGTATTTCTCCTGATCGCAGGTTCTGGCCTGTACCTCCACCACGAATTTCTTTCCAAGGTCAACAATGATGTCAGACAGAGTCAAGTTCACCTTGGGTCTACCTCTATTTGCCAACTCGTGTTCCTTCCTCAGATCTCATCCCTCCTGACTTGGATAGTACTCAGCACTCCCTTCTAAAAACCTCTCTTAGTGTGAAGCATATAGCACTTCCCTGAGACCACTTTTTCAGCTCTGCTCTCACCCGTGCTGAGCCCAGGCCCAGCTCCCCTCTTGGCCCCCTGCACCCTGAGAGCACCTTCTCACGGCTAGCCTCATCCCTACCTCACCTTCAGTCCTCAGTCATCTGGGAACACCTGTTGGACAGCCCACCTAGGTAGCCTACCGTCAGTTCATGTTCAATATAACTAAAATTCATTCAACAATTATTTGATGAACACATACTAAGGCCAGGACCTACTCCATTCACTGGCAAGCAAACCACATAAAAGTTCTTGCCCCTAGTGTCCATCCACAGATGAGTGGGTAAATGAAATGCAGTATATCCATACAAAGGGACGTCATTCAGCTTTAAAAGGAAGGAAATTCTGACACGTGCTATAGCACAGATAAAGACATGATGTTAAGTGAAATAAGCCAGTCCCCCCTAAAAGGCAAATACCGTATGATTCTACTTTTACAAAGTGCCTAGAGTAGTAGGAAGTAGGTGGATGTGTTTGTCAGGGGGTGTGGGGAGGGGATGGGGAGTTAGTATTTACTGTGTGCGTGTGTGCTTAGTCACTCAGTCGTGCCCGACTCTCTGTGACCCCGTGGACTGTAGCCCGCCAGGCTCCTCTACCCACAGGAATTCACCAGGCAAGAGTGCTGGAGTGGGTGGCCACGCCCTCCTCCAGGGGATCTTCCCCACCCAGGGATCGAACCCAGGTCTCCCGCACTGCAGGCAGATTCTTGACCGTTTGAGCCACCAGGGAAGCCCAAATATTTAATGGGTACTGAATTTCAATTCTGAAAGACGAAAAGAATTCTGGAGATGATGGTGGTGATGGTTGTACAAGAATATTAATGTACAGACTATCAGTGAACTGTATACTCAAAATGGTTACGATGGTATATTTTATATGTGTTTACCATGATTAAAAAAAAATAGAAAAAAAGGTCCTCAATCTCTGTGTACTTTTCTGTATGTTATGCTTCAGTTTTAGTTCAGTTCAGTCGCTCAGTTGTGTCTGACTCTTTGCAACCCCATGGACTGCAGCACGCCAGGCCTCCCTGTCCATCACCAACTCCTGGAGTCCACTCAAACCCATGTCCATTGAGTCGGTGATGCCATCCAACCTTCTCATCCTCTGTCGTCCCCTTCTTCTCCTGCCCTTGATCTTTCTCAGTCTTTTCAAATGAGTTAGCTTTTCGCATCAGGTGGCCAAAGTATTGGAGCTTCAGTAACAATGAAAAAGGCTCTGTCTTCGTGGAACTTTTATATTCTCTGCTCGTGGCTGCATTCATCATCTGGCAGCTTCCGACCCACTCTCCATCCCTGGAGCCGCCCTCCTCCCAGGCTCTGTGCTGCAGTCACGTGTCTCCTCCTTCTCCCCACCATCCGAGGACTCCCCATGGTTCTCTAAGGTGTTCACCCTAGTCCATCCTTCCAGGATCGCAATCCCCGCCACCTCTTAGCTTTTGGAAAACACAAGGAAGCAGGAAACACTGCANCACTCAGTCGTGCCCGACTCTCTGTGACCCCGTGGACTGTAGCCCGCCAGGCTCCTCTACCCACAGGAATTCACCAGGCAAGAGTGCTGGAGTGGGTGGCCACGCCCTCCTCCAGGGGATCTTCCCCACCCAGGGATCGAACCCAGGTCTCCCGCACTGCAGGCAGATTCTTGACCGTTTGAGCCACCAGGGAAGCCCAAATATTTAATGGGTACTGAATTTCAATTCTGAAAGACGAAAAGAATTCTGGAGATGATGGTGGTGATGGTTGTACAAGAATATTAATGTACAGACTATCAGTGAACTGTATACTCAAAATGGTTACGATGGTATATTTTATATGTGTTTACCATGATTAAAAAAAAATAGAAAAAAAGGTCCTCAATCTCTGTGTACTTTTCTGTATGTTATGCTTCAGTTTTAGTTCAGTTCAGTCGCTCAGTTGTGTCTGACTCTTTGCAACCCCATGGACTGCAGCACGCCAGGCCTCCCTGTCCATCACCAACTCCTGGAGTCCACTCAAACCCATGTCCATTGAGTCGGTGATGCCATCCAACCTTCTCATCCTCTGTCGTCCCCTTCTTCTCCTGCCCTTGATCTTTCTCAGTCTTTTCAAATGAGTTAGCTTTTCGCATCAGGTGGCCAAAGTATTGGAGCTTCAGTAACAATGAAAAAGGCTCTGTCTTCGTGGAACTTTTATATTCTCTGCTCGTGGCTGCATTCATCATCTGGCAGCTTCCGACCCACTCTCCATCCCTGGAGCCGCCCTCCTCCCAGGCTCTGTGCTGCAGTCACGTGTCTCCTCCTTCTCCCCACCATCCGAGGACTCCCCATGGTTCTCTAAGGTGTTCACCCTAGTCCATCCTTCCAGGATCGCAATCCCCGCCACCTCTTAGCTTTTGGAAAACACAAGGAAGCAGGAAACACTGCAGTCCACGTGCCCCAGGCTGGCTCTTCCCTGGCTCTGAGTAACGCCGCACTTGTGCTTCCATTCCTCGCCGGCCAAGTGAAGAGTCTGAGCAGACACTCACAGGCTTCTTCTGGCTCCAATGCAGGCGGGTCTCTGGGTCGCCCAGCTCGGCCCGAGGTCTGCTGTATTCCTCGCAGGCCCTCAGCAGAAAGGCCCCATTCAGGAGGGAGGCCAGCCGGCTGGCCCGGGGAAAAGGCTCCCTGCAAGCACTCCTTGGCTCGCTTTCCTGCCTGCCTGAACTTTCACCGCCTGCAACCTTGTGACTCTGGATTACCTGACCTTGGAGCCTGCCAGTCCTGCACTGCTGCTGGGACCTCTTCTGACCCAACAGCCTGTAACTGGGACAGGCCTGCCTGCTGACACTGGCCCCCAGCCTGCCTCCGCGAGCTGGGCTGCCCTGCGGCTGGACACCAGGAGGCCGTGAGCTGGACTCTGAATTCTCCAGGGGCCCTAACCACGGCCCCTCCTGATGTGCCCGTCTGGGCCCTGGGGCCCTCCCTGCAGCATCCTCTGAATGCACCCCTTCTGCAAAGCAGGATTTACAGCCTGTCTGTAACCGAGTCATTCACTCCACAAATGTCCACCACGATGTCTACACGTGACGGGCACTGCTCTAGGCAAGGGGTACATCAGGATAGAACATGACATACCCTACTGCCAGCCAACCTCCCTACCGGACAAAGCCATCGTCCAACTCACCACTGTCAAACCCTGTCACTCAACAGGTATTTATTGAGCACTTATTATGTGCCAGGCATCCTAATAAATTATTGATTTTAGGAACTGCAGTTTCCTACACAGTACAATTGATTACCGGGCATGAGCTCTGCATCCCAACTCTCAGTTATGTGACCTTCAGTAATTATAAGACTTTGCGAAGCCTCAGTTTCCTCACTTGAAAATGCGGGTAAGAGTGATGGATAACCTGCCTGCCAATGCAGGAGACATGGGTTAGATCCCTGGGTGGGAAAGATTTCCTTCCTGGAGAAGGAAATGGTTGCCCACTCCAGTATTCTGGCCTGGAGAATCCCATGGTCGGAGGAGCCTGGTAGGCTACAATCCACCCAGTCGCAAAGAGTCATACCCAACTGAGCACACACGCACCATTAGACACTAATAATAGCGACTAGTGGGAGAAATAACAAGCATGCATGAGGAATAAATGAATCCATGTAAAAGCTTAGAAGATGTAGCACACAGCAAGCACTCGGATGTGAACACTTCTTACTTTAATATGATTTCAAAGGTGCCAACACCTCCATACACCAAGAACTCCAAGAGTCCCTGTCCCACCCTATACAACCATTACCACAATACTACCTCTGCAGACAAGTTACGGGCAGAATGTAGCCCCAATGTCAACATCACTAACAAAGAACAAAATATCCCCATGCAGAGTACTATATATAATCCAAAGGTTTCCTGAGGGTTAACCTCAGGAATAACACTAAAGGAGTGGATATCAAAAGCTAGGCAAGTGAGGAAATATGTGTGATGCGTATATTCAACAACAGATACAGAGCTCTCAACAAACCAATACGAAAAAGACAGGGAATTCAATAGAAAAGAGTAAACTACCCCAACAGGCACTTCACAAAAACGAGGATACTGAAATGGCCAATCACGGAAAGGCAAATTCAGACCACAGTCCAGCATTACTTCAGACCCACTAGAAAGAGTGCAATGAAGAAAGAGGATGACACCGAATCCTGGCACGGGCATGAACAACCAGCACTTTCCTACTTTGCTAGTGGAAGTATAACTGTGCCACCGCTCGGCCCTTTGTACCAAGATTTTTCCAATAGTCATGTACGGATGTGAGAGTTAGATCATAAAGAAGGCTGAGCACCAAAGAGCTGATGCTTCCAAACTATGGTGCTAGAGAAGACTCTTAAGAGTCCCTTGAACAGCAAGATCAAAACAGTCAATCCTAAAGGACATCCACCAGGAATATTTATGGGAAGGACTGAGGCCAAAGCCGAAGCTCCAATGCTTTGACCACCTGATGTGATACAAGCTGATTTATTGGAAAAGACCCCGATGCTGTCAAAGATTGAGGATAGGAGGAGAAGGGAGCTACAGAGGATGAGATAGTTGGGTGGCATCACCGAATGGACATGAGTTTGAGCAAACTCCAGAAGACAGTGAAGGAGAGGAAAGCCTGGCGTGCATGGGGTTGCAAAGAGTCGGACACAACTTGGCAACTGATCAACAACAACTAAGACTACGATCCAGCAGTTCCATTCCTAGGTGCATACCCAACAGAAACACACACGTAAATTATGCATACATGCACAGAGACATGTGTACACGCATACACTCGTTCACCAAAAGACACACGCAAATATATTCATAGGAACACTGTTTCAAACAGTCAGACTCTACACACAGCCAGAATAGTCATCAACCATAGAACAAATGCTAAACTGTGTTCTATTAATAAAATGGAATACTACACAGACACAAGAGCAGGAAACTACAACAGCACAGCATGGATGAACGCCACAGACAAAAGGATGCATGGAAGCGTCTGAACTCAAGAGAGAACACACTGCGTGACTGTTGTTGTTCAGCTGCTAAGTCGTGTCCGATTCTTTCTGACTCTGCGGACTGAAGCACAGCAGTCTTCTCCATCCTTCATTACCTCCCTGAGTTTGTTCAAACTCATGTACATCGAGTCAGTGATGCCACCCAACCGTTTCATCCTCTGTCTCCCACTTCTCCTCCTGCCTTCAGTCTCTCCCGGCATCAGGGTCTTTTCCAATGAGTCAGCTCTTTGCATCAGGTGGCCAAAATGCGTGATTACATTTATATAAAGCTGAAAAGCAGGCAAAACTAATCTGTCATTTTTAGCAGTCAAAATAGTGGCTACTCTTGGAAGGGCGGTCAGGAGCTGGAAAGAAGCCCAAGGCATGTTCTGGAACGAGGTCTGGTATGTTCTGTTCCTTGGCTTGACGTGGGTGCTGGTTACAGGCTGTGGGCACTTTGTGCCCAATACTTAAGATTTGCTTATTTTTCTGTATGCGTATTATATGTCAGTTACAAAGTTTCCTTAAAAAAAAAATAGCTAATGAGAAAAAAATGAAGAACAATGGACTTTTATCCAAACGGGTTGTTACCTCAACATCAACAGATTTCAGGGCCTACTGTCTCTGCTCACGAGACGTAAGGAGACATACACATTTCTGATTGCTTTCCTATTGCCTTTTAATAAATGGCAGAAATATTACTCTACAACACTTCAAAGCTATATTAAATAAACATGTGTTTTAAAAGCTCCCAATTAGTTTGCCAAGCTTGTTCTGAGACACAGTCTGAAAATGCATCTGGGTTTTTGAGATGCATGGTGAACTATGGAGTAATTTTTATGAGAAACAAGAATTTTTTTTTTTTTTTAAATGAAACAGAAGTGGTAGAGATCAGGGGCTGAAGAGAGTAAAGACCAAGACAACTGAGGAGACGACCCAGCTCCAAATCAGCAACCCAGGGCTTCCACATCCTGTGGCCGGCAGAGCACTGAAGTAGCTGTGGGCCCTGAAGCCAGGAAGTCCATGCAGAAGGCCGAGACCCAAAGGCCTGTTCAGGACCTGGAGCAAAATGGGAGCTAAGCGGGAAGGAGGCTTAGGGCCCGAGGCCAAAGAATGCTGGTAGATGACGATAAGCTACCGAAGAGGCTCTGTGGAGAATGAGCGACACGCCCTGACCCAGGGCAGGAAATAGTGGTTGGGTGTGGGCAGCCCTGGGTACACAAGGAAGTGACCTCAGTCGGCTATGGAATAAGAGGATGTGACCCTGGGTGCGCTCAGACCTGCGGCTGGGATGAGCAAGCCAGGCCCACCCAGGGGTTCTTTCTCCACTGGGTGTGACTCTCTAAATATACCCCCAGCCATGCCTTGGATCCTCTCAGATGTTACCACCACTGACCAGGGCTCGGGAGGCTTTTCGTTTCCACTGTCAGGGTTGCTGGCTTAGACGGATCTAGAACCTGGTTTTCGAGGCCCAAGTCATCATCCCAGTCCTTCACATGAGGATAAGGGTAAGTTCAGGGAATGTGAATTCCAGGAATACCAGGGCTTGTCAGATAATCCATTCCCCAGGTGACTTCTATCAACAAAAGGAGACAGAAAGGTCAAAACAAAACAAAAGCATGGCCAACACCAGGTAACATCCCTGGTACTGACTACACAGCATCACATCCCTCCCTGTTTGGCTCGGGCCCATCCCAAAAGATGCGGGTCTCCCTTGAACTGGTGGAAATTGAGTGACGGTGTCAGGGGCAGGGGAGCAACACTGAGAAGCGACCTGGGCCGAGAATGTCGAAGGCACACGGGAGAGCTTCTGAGCGTCTCCGGGGCAGCCTGACCTTCTCTCACGTCAGCCCTTCCCACCTCCTCGGCCAGCACCCCCTCCACCCCTTCCTCCCCGCACCCGTATCACACCTTCACTCTCTAGCATCACAAATGAAGAGTCAAGGCAGTGAAGTCACACAGGAAGAATCTTGAGGCTTGGTGGATTGTAAAAAGCCACTGGATTCCCCACACCACGCAGAGTGAGCTAGGGTCCTCACTTTGCAGAGGACATCTGTGTTTCCCCATCCTAGCTAGCCTTCAGGCAGTCGTGCCGGCTGCAGGAGCATGGTGTCCGCAGACAAGCCATCATGGGGCTGCTGAGGTATGGCAATGGGTTGGATGTCTCATCTGGGCAGCAACATCGTGTTCTCCAGGGCAGTGTGTCTGTGTTTCCTGATCTGAGAGAACTTTAGCAAGCGGAACTCAGTTCTGCAAGGCAGAGCAAGCCCCTCAGCCACCAGCGAACGAGGCAAAACAGCTCACTCCCATGTGCTGTCTGCATGGACTGGCTTCCCTGGCATGCTTCACGTTTCTCTTGGAGCTTGCACAAGCACACCAGGCTGCACCAAGCCGCCCCAGATGACCACCTGGCACCCATGGGTGCTTGATGGGGGGATTCTACGGGAAACCGGGCCATATGAGGTTGAGGTAATTCCCTGGAAACAACTTCCTAAACACAATGATGAGAGGGCACTGTACGTGCCGAGAAGCCGGGAAGTCAGGGTACAGAGGGCAAAGGCAATGGCTATATAGCTCCTCCTTCTCAAGAAGCAGGGATTTGGGTGAAATTACCTGGCAGGGCCATTTCTACAAGACCGTCCTCCTAGACCAGGGCTTCTCAACTTCAGCACTATCGCTGTTTTGGACTGGATAATTCTCTGTTGTGGGGCGGGCTGCCCGCCTCAGTGTACAGTACTTTGCTGTATCCCTGGCCTCTACCCACTGGACACCAGTCATAAATAACCCTCCTGATCCTCAGTTGTGACAACCAAAACTGTCTCCGAACACAGCCAAGTGGCCCCTGGAGGCAAAGCTGCCCCTAGCTGAGAACCACTGCCTTGTACTGACAAATCACGTCTCCAAGGCAAGTCCCCAGCCCTGCTCAAAGGCTGAGAGATGGAGCCTGGTCATTGTATCTTAGGGCATAAAGACAGCAGAGTCTCCGCCAGAGAAGCCAGCACTGTCAGATCTGCGCCGGGGACGGAGGAGGTGGTCCAGGACCAGATGGTGTTGCCACCAGCAGACCTCTACAAAACCCACTTCCTCTCAGAGAAGGTCCACGTCAGGGCAGAAGACTGAGCCAACCAAAGACAGCCCCAAGGACCAAAGAGTCTCCAGGCCCACCCAGGCCACCCCACATCATAGCTCCCTCTGGTGCCATGTACCTGGCTGAGCTCTTGGTAGGAATAGACCATCTTAGTCCCTCACAGCCCTGTTCGACCAACTATCCTGGCTCTTCCCTTACCTCCACTCAACAATCTGGACCAAAAAGTGTCCTAAGGTGGCCAAATGCCCTGTGACAAATTGACCAAAGGCTGAGTGCCAAAGAATCGACGCTTTTGAACTGTGGTGCTAGAGAAGACTCTTGAGAGTCCCTTGGGNTGAGAACCACTGCCTTGTACTGACAAATCACGTCTCCAAGGCAAGTCCCCAGCCCTGCTCAAAGGCTGAGAGATGGAGCCTGGTCATTGTATCTTAGGGCATAAAGACAGCAGAGTCTCCGCCAGAGAAGCCAGCACTGTCAGATCTGCGCCGGGGACGGAGGAGGTGGTCCAGGACCAGATGGTGTTGCCACCAGCAGACCTCTACAAAACCCACTTCCTCTCAGAGAAGGTCCACGTCAGGGCAGAAGACTGAGCCAACCAAAGACAGCCCCAAGGACCAAAGAGTCTCCAGGCCCACCCAGGCCACCCCACATCATAGCTCCCTCTGGTGCCATGTACCTGGCTGAGCTCTTGGTAGGAATAGACCATCTTAGTCCCTCACAGCCCTGTTCGACCAACTATCCTGGCTCTTCCCTTACCTCCACTCAACAATCTGGACCAAAAAGTGTCCTAAGGTGGCCAAATGCCCTGTGACAAATTGACCAAAGGCTGAGTGCCAAAGAATCGACGCTTTTGAACTGTGGTGCTAGAGAAGACTCTTGAGAGTCCCTTGGGCAGCAAGGAGATCCAACCAGTCAATCCTAAAGGAAATCAACCCTGAATACTCACTGGAAGGACTGATGCTGAAGCCAAAGCTCCAATCGCTTGGCCACATGATGCAAAGAGCTGACTCACTGGAAAAGATCCTGATGCTGGGAAAGATGGAAGGCTGGAGGAGAAGGGGACGACAGAGGATGAGATGGCTGGATGCATCACCAACTCGATGGACATGAGTCTGAGCAAACTCCGGGAGATGGTGAGGACAGGGAGGCCTAGCATGCTGCAGTCCGTGGGGTCACAGAGAATTGGACATGACGGAGTGACTGAACAGCAACAAACAGGTCCTGCTCTCCGGGGCCTTGGGAATGAAGGCTGGCAACACTGGCCAAGAGGCCTAGGAAGACTGTGCAGGCCAAAACAAAGGTGCTGGAGGGGGAACTCCAGACACACGAGGCAGGGACGGATGGAAGGCCAACCCCTAGGGGTGGTGCCAGTGGACCCAAGTGTCACAAGGCAGAGGCGGGGAGCCTGCAGGACGTGAGCCAAGTGCCCGGGCCTTAGGGATGCAAAGATCCCAAGTGACCACAGGCTTGCCCAAGCACAGATGACGCTCGCTGCGCTGCTGACTGTAAATCTAGCCCACTCGGGGCTGGGTTTGGTTCACTACAGGCCGGCCCCCCACCAGCTACAGTTTTGCTAAATTTAGTGCTGTTCCCAGCACCCAAAGGACTCTGCGCTTCGTGTCCATTTCAGGTTCACCCAGGGACAGACAGGAGAGGAGTGAGACTTGTCTAGAAGCGACGTGCCCTCGTGTGACCCTCTCCCTTCCCCGACGAAGTCAGGGGCCCAGGGGAGCGGAAGACGTGAGAAGCCACGGTTGAAGGTCTCCGGGGCTCTGCAAGCATCCTCTGCCCCAGGGTGGCGTTCAGAGGGGGGAAGCGGGCACTGATGCCAAGCAGCCAGCCCACCTTCTGCCCACTCCAGCCCACCCAGGCTTCCCTCTGGGGAGTCCCAGCTGTGGTGGTGACATCGGTCCTGCTCCCTTAGACGGGAAGCTGGAGTTAACCACTAGGGGACAGTGGGTGATAGGGGCCTGGGGGAAGATGAAAATGTATTTAAGCAAATACTCACAGGCCCCAAAACTCAGAGGGTTCAGATAGTGGTTTCTAAACCTGGCACATTGAAATCACCTGGGAAACTTCAAAAACTACTCATGCCAGAGTTTTACTCTCCAGAGACTGTGATGTAACTGGTCTTCGTGTAACGTAACTGGCCCGGGCTTTGGAAAGTTTAAAAGAGCCCCTGGTGATTTCACCTTTCAGATAAGTTTGGGAAGCAGTGGGTTAAGAGCACGGCCTCTGCTTTCAGGTCGTCTCAGGTGGACTTCTGGCAAATCACTTAACCTTCCTCTGCCTCAGTTTCGGCAACATGCACAAAATAACAGAGACTCAGTGAGGCCATCTACAGAAAGCACAGCAACAGTGGCGTGTAGTAAGCGCTCAATAAGATCGAGAATCATTGTTATTATGAATGATAAACAGGAGGAGAAAATGGTGGGAAGCTGAGGTCTCTCTCTCTGTTATCAAGGGGTAAGAGTCTGTAGGACTGAAACTGGGGCAATTTCAAGACATGGTTGGGGAGGTAGACCCTCTGGTGTCCTGCACTTAGTTGGGGGACCACCCTATCTCCCAGCCTCTGTTCCCGGGGTTCCTCCCTTCTTCCCCATCCTCCCCACTCCACATCCCGCTGAGCCCCACCACTCACAGCCAGCTCTCACCACCCCAGAGCCCTCTCCCTTCCGAGGCCTCCCACAGACCCTGCCCCCGCCGCCACCACCACTATGCCTGTGGCTTTGGAACTTTATAATTTGCTGCGGTAAACAGCTACCACCCACACAAATGTGAGTCCGTGGGAAGAGTGACGCGCACTGGTCAGGTCTCCTCAAAAAGACGAGAAATTCAGGGGAGGCCCCAGGCTCATGCTCCCATGTGCCCTACGGCGCCCAGCACGTCCTGGACAGCCAGCTCTTGGTTAACGGGCATCTGGGAGATGGAAACGCAAACGGAGCTAACTGCGGATCAGGAGGAGCCGGGCTCGGCTCCCAGAAGAAGGCGCACCAGCACCCACTCCATCAGTACAAGGACAGACCACCACTCCGTCCCATCCCCAGAGACAGCGCCCGCCCGCTCCCAGGGACGTGTGTGTAAGCACAGACGGCAGACGGAGTGCTGGGCAAGGAACTCTGCCACCCCGGCCGCTGGCTGCTCCCAGGCCTTCATGAATGAGGCTATAAGTCCGGTCACTCCTGCATGGAAGCCACCGTGATTCCCATCCCCAAGGTTCCCTCGACCCAACAAGGGCCGAGCGAAGCCCAGCTCTGCCCACAGGGCAGTCCAGAGCAGCTGGCCAGCCAACAGGCTGTAAGCCTCTTACAGATTAAAGGTCCCAATTTAAACCTCTATTTGAGGTACCACAAGTGGGTCAGCACCCTGCAGGCCGGTCAGCACAGCTGATGGAAGGAGAAGCAAGATCCGAGAAAGGCTCCTGGCCTTTGCAGGAAAGATGGGGCCAGAGAATTACTGAGCTAAGTGGTCGTTCTGAGGCGGGGAGCTGGCTCAATCCAATTTCCCAGGAATCCCCTCCCCAGACAGCCTGAACTCGAAACTCCCCTCCCAGTACATCTGTGAAACAGAGAACCACAGGGCAAAGTAACGGGTCAGGATGGCCTTCCTCTCCCAGCCCTGACCTTGGCATGGAAACAGCTAATCAAGCCAGGAAACCAGAGAAGAGGCTCGGGGCTGAAGACGCTGCTCCCCAGGGCATCACACCTGGTGACGGAAGGGGGAGGCGGCCTCTGCTCCCACCCCTGGAGAGGTCTGCAGGCCTCTCTCCCCAGCTGGCCGCAGCAGGAAGCACCGGGCACAGGGAAGCGGGCGCAGGAGTGGGTGAGCAGCCGCAGACGAACCTCAGATCACGCTGTGAGAGCCTGACTCTGCGGCTCTCAAAAAAAGAAAAAACAGCCCTCTCGCCACATCTGTCTCCATAGCGATGGCCTCTGGGGAAGCGGCCGGAACCTGCTGTCTCCCCTGAGAGCAAAGAAATCCTTCCTGCACTTGTTTCTCACACTTGGTGGACCCTAGGAAAGTTGGCCATAGGAAAGTTGGCAAGGTGGCCTGGTACATGCACACACACGTATGTATGTGCACTTGTGTGTTGCTGTTGTTCAGTTGCTAAGTCATGTCTGGCGCTTTGCGACCCCATGGACTGCAGCACGCCAGGCTTCCCTGTCCTTCACTATCTCCCTGAGCTTGCTTCAACTCCTGTCCATGGAGTTGGTGATGCCATCCAACCAGCTCATCCTCTGCCGCCCCCTTGTCGCACTTGTGTGCATATAGATACACACATCCGTAGATACAGACATAGATAGATTATATACACCACTGAAATAGCTATCATGAAATCATACTCATCTTTACGACATACTATGCCATCTAATACTTCTTATTACATTCTTTTTTTTTTTTTTTTTTCAAATCGGTCCCAACCCACCAAATTGATTTCACCACTCATTAAGGTGTCTGGAATTGCAGTCTGAAGACCACTCATGGGAAAACAGGAGGGGCTCTTCCCTTTGAAAGAACTTTTAAAACTCTGTCCAGACCAACCTCTCTGCAAGCAAAATCCCACAGTTGGGGAATGTGAACAGAGGGGAGGAAGAGCCGACTTCGTTAAGCCCCTTTCCTGCCGTACGCTTCCGGCAAGAGCTTCTCGCGAGACCCCCGTGTCTGTCCCTGGCTGTGCTCAGGGGCAGACCGAGGGCTCCCTCTTCCACTCCAGCAGTGCCTACTGGTGCTGGCCAGTCTCTAACCCAGCCTGGGGCAGGGCCAATGTCCACTCAACATTGTTCCCTGAGAAAAAGCATGGCCATACCGCCCCTGAACCTCGCCCCTCCATGAGTGAGCTTACCTATGGCACACACTTGGGTTTTTTTTTTAACTCTCCAGTCTGCCTATCTGTACAGCAAATCCACTAAAAACTTCTAGAGGACAAGTAATTTGGTTTTTTAACTTATTTTTTAATTGAAGGTACACAGATACTCGAGATAAGAACTTTTATAATAACAGGAACAAATTTTTCCTAGATGGCCTATGAACTCTTGCCACATTCCTCCTCCAGGCAGCCTTCCATGATGGGTCAGGATTGCTAAGGAGTTCTCAACCCGATACCTGGGTGATAAGAAACTCTAATGTCTCCCTTCCACACTCATGGACCCAAGAATTGCAAAACATTGCCTCTCTATGTCTGTAATTGCTGCTTAGCTGGGTATCTGGGCTGGAAACGATGTCACAGGGGAAAAAATAACTAGCATAAGCATTCCATATTCTGAATTAGTAATTTAAGCAAAAATTTTTTTTGGCAGTGCTATAGGGCATGTGGGATTTTAGTTGCCTGACCAGAGATCAAACCCACACCCCCGTCACTGAAAGTGTGGAGTCTTAACACTGGTCCATCAGGGAAGTCCCTGAATAAGTTCCAAAAGTTAATTTTTTTTCTATCTTCTCTCAGATAAACTTTTTTGCCCCCCTGCTCCATGGAGCAAACACAGAAATACTGAGGACACAGAGCCTTCTGCCCCTCAGCTCTCCATTGCTTCCTCAAGCTCATCAGGACCACCATTAAGCCTGTCACTTAACAAAGCCTTCAAAACCAAGAATGCCTGCAGGGTACACACTCAACCGAGTCAACTCCCGAAGACTCCAGGGGGATAAAAAAGGGGGTCTTACCCCTTTAAAGAGTCCAGTAAGGACTGACGGCCGGCCCCCAGCCGAGGGCAGGAGTTTATAACTCGGGGTCTGTGAGTCCTCTGATGGAACAGGTCAAATCGTATGCGGTCATTACTCTTCCTCCTGGAGAAAGAAACTATAGTTTCCAGGCAATTCCTAATGAGGACGGGAATATAAAGAGGTTTAGCTCAGTTCAGTCGCTCAGTCATGTCTGACTCTGCGACCCCATGAATCGCAGCACGTCAGGCCTCCCTGTCCATCACCAGCTCCCGGAGTTCACTCTGACTCGTGTCCATCGAGTCCGTGATGCCATCCAGCCATCTCATCCTCTGTTGTCCTCTTCTCCTCCTGCCCCCAATTCCTCCCAGCATCAGAGTCTTTTCCAAGGAGTCAACTAAAGAAGTTAAGAACCACGAAAACCAAATTCCTGGAAAGCTGGTCCAGGTCCCTCCATGGCTGGCCCACCTGGTACACAGCCCCCCTCCCGGTACATGGCCCCCCTCTCCTGGTACACGCCCCCCCTCCTGGNACACAGCCTGAACTTCAATGAAGGGAGATCGAGGCACACAGCCCAAAAATCTGTGCAGGGGCACCGTGGTACAGAGCTTGGAACTTGTCGCTAATGAACCGCGGAACAGAGCCCGGACATCCACACTGGGCCTCCCAGTACACGACCCCCTTCTCCCAGTACATGGCCCCCCTCCTGGTACACGGCCCCGCTTCTACCACACCAGCCACCTCCTCGCAATAGGACATTTCCTCCTTCATCCCTGGTGGTGAAACTCCACTCCTTCAACACCCGTGCGTGCTAAGTCACTTCAGTCGTGTCCAGCTCTGTGTGACCCCATGGACTGTAGCCTGCCAGGCTCCTGTCCATGGAATTCTCCAGGCAAGAATATTGGAGTAGGTGGCCATTCCCTTCTCCAGGGAATCTTCCCAACTCAGGGATCAAACCTGGGTCTCCCGCACTGCAGGCAGATTCTTTACCATCTGAGCCACCAGGGAAGCCCATGTCAATCTCTAACAAATGCACATTTACTGAGCACCCGATGGGGATGCTGTGCAGAGCTAAGCTCTGAGGATTCAGCCACGAACAAGATGCATGAGCCCCCTAATCCGGTTCCTCACCACTCCTTCAAGTCCCAACGCCTTCTGATTAACAGAGCACTTTCTCACACTCCATCCACATCGCTTTGGCGCTTTGTCTTGTGTTCAGTGTGGGTCTGCCCCCTTCAGTAAGATCAGCCCCCTGAAGATGGAGCCCAGCTCGCTTTCACCTTGGCACGTTCCTTCCTTTCCCATGCCCACCCCACTCCATCCGGAGATGCAGAGCCTTTCCCATAGGAGGCCCTGTACAAACATATGTCAAGACCAGAAGCTGACGGGTTAGCTGATGGTCTAAGTAGCGAAGACTAGCCCACTAGGGATGAGCCCTGCTCGTTGATGCGGGCCCAGGGCACATGGGAGATGGTCTCTACAGCAGCAGAAAGTAATCAGGGCGTCTGTGCCCAGCTGGAGCTTCAGTTCTTCGTCCGGATGCTCATCTTTTCAACTGTGATTCTGGTCACAGCAGCTGGAAAAACAGCTCCAAGCACACGTATCCAGTTGACATACCTCCTACACTGTCAAAACGGATGGAAAGCGAACTTGCACGAACATTTTCCACAAATAGGTGAATGGATGGATGGAAGATACAGCACCGTGCTGCAAAGACATACCACCTCTCTCTCTAAGAAGACAGTGGGCACTGTTCACAACAGCGAAGACATGTACACAGCTGAACATCCGTCAACAGGCGAACCAATAAAGAAGACACAGCACACACACGGTGGGCTATTTCTCAACCAGAAAAAGGAGCGAAACGACGCCATCTGCAGTGACACAGTCGCAACGAGAGGCTGCCGTACAGACTAAAGTAAGTCAGAAAGAAAGATGTAGAATCTAAAGTATAATGCAAAGGAACCTATCTATGAAACAAACGGTCTCAGACATAAAGAGACTTGTCATTGTCAAGCGGGGGTAGGTAGGAGAGGAATGGGCTGGGAGTTTGGTGTTAGTAGATACAAACTCTTACATACAGTATGAGTGAACAGGGTGCTACTGTAGAGCACAAGGAACTATATTCAATATCCTGAGATAAACTGTAATGGAAAAGAATATAAAAAGAGTGTGTGCACGCCATAACTGAATCGCTCTGCTGTAGAATAGAAATTAACACAGCACGGTAAACCAATTATACCTCAATAAAATAAAAAAGAAGGCAGCTGCTTACTCTAGCCAGCTTGGCCATCTCTTCCAGCAATCCCAGTCCTGCTCACCTCCTAACTCAACATATGCTGGTGCCTCAACCAGCCATCACGTCTGCATCCTGGGTCTGGGCAGGAGACACAAAACATCAAAGGATGGATGGACAGGCCAGATCAGTTGTTGGTGTGAAAATGTCGGTCTCTCAGTCGTGTCCTGCTCTTTGTGACCCCATGGACTGTAGCCCGCCAGGCTCCTCTGTCCATGGGAATTCTCCAAGCAAGAATAGAGGAATGGGTAGCCATTTCCCTCTCCAGGGGTTCTTCCCAACTCAGGCATCCAACCTGGGTCTCCTGCATTGCAGGCAGATTGTTTACTGTCTGAGCCACACTTGGGTATATAATTTACCTGTACCCGGTTAAGTAAATGTAGGGACATCCTCTTCAATTCGGTAAATGATAGTCCTTTGTAATGAGCGGCGGGGACCCTCAAGGCCCAGGACCGCACTGCAATGACTATCTCATGGCGGAGGACCTGAAAAGCAGCTCACCCGAAGCAGAAGTGATGCTTCTTTTTAAACTGGAAAATAAGATTCCAGGACTTGCTGACCTTTTCGTTAATGAGTCAAGAGAATGTCGATTAATGGATATCATTCAAACAAACAAACATTTAATCTGTCCCTTTAAGGCACGGTGACATCTTAAAAGTGGCTAAGAAAGCATTTCCTTTTTGAAAAAGACTTATGTCACGGAAAAACCATTGCAAAAACCAGGATTTGGAAATCACTTCCGCCATTACATGATGATGTTACCAAATTCGATGGAAGGAAGTTGTCTCTGAAACCAAGGATCTGTGCATACCCATAAAACAGAATATCTCAACTTGTTTTTAAATCTCTCAGTGAAGTGAATGAAATACAGTGTCTCAGGGGTCTTGAATCCAGTTAAATTATAAGCTGAACCCATAATAACATCATTATAGAGAGGACTCTTTCAAAATATTGTGACTTAAACAAACTGTTTGAAGGTCTGGTTCACCTGTCATGGAAGATAGGACACCAAGATATTCTGAAACAATAATACTCAATTCCATGGTTCTTACTGAAAAAAAAAAAAAAAAAAAAANAATTATAAGCTGAACCCATAATAACATCATTATAGAGAGGACTCTTTCAAAATATTGTGACTTAAACAAACTGTTTGAAGGTCTGGTTCACCTGTCATGGAAGATAGGACACCAAGATATTCTGAAACAATAATACTCAATTCCATGGTTCTTACTGAAAAAAAAAAAAAAAAAAAGAATCATTCTTAATACATTTAATTCCTCAACAACATCCACCTACTTCTTATATGTGCTCAGCACTGTTTCATGCCTTTGAAATATAGCAGAGAATAATACAGACAAAAATCTCTGCCCTTATAGAGCTCAGATTCCAGTGGGGGAGAGAGAGAGAATCTCAGAGACGTATGTTAAACGGTAACAGTGCTATGGAGAAAGGGCTTCCCCGGTGGTGCTGGTGGTAAAGAACCAAGGCAGGAGACGTAAAAGACACAGGTTCAAACCCTGGGTCGGGAAGATCCTCTGGAGGGGAGAATGGCCACCCACTCCAGTACTTTTGTCTGGAGAAGCCCATGGACGGAGGGGCCTGGTGGGCTGCAGTCCATGGGGTCGCAAAGAGTCGGACACGACCCAGGCAACTTAGGATGCACGCACGCCCTGTGGAGGGAAACCTCTGAAGGGAAGAGATGTAGGAAACGCTAGCAAGGGTGTGGGGGCAGGCGGGGCGCTGGATGGCAGAGCAGATACAAGCACAGACCCAAAGGAAGGGAGAGCCAGCTGTGCGGCCATCTGGGGAAAAGCATTCCAGAGAGAGGGAGCAGGAGGTCCAAAGGCCCCAAAACTGGAAATGCCCGGCTTTCTCGAGGAACAGCGAGGAGGCTGGTGCGGCTGGAGCAAAGTGAAAGAAGAGAACGTTAGGAGGGAACGACACAGAAGCAAAGACCACGGAGGCTCTGCCAGGCACATGAGGACACTGAGTGTATGAAATGCAGGTGGTCCAAACTGCATGTGCCAAGAGGGTGAGGTATAGACATCAGAGATGAAAACAGTGTTGACATACTGGGTTAAATCATCAAAATTAATTCCACCTTTTCCCTTTTAAATTTAGCTACCAGAAAAGTGTTAAATTATGAATGTGGCACTCCTGTGTAACCCGCTGTATTTCTACTGGACTCTGTTCATAAGTTACGGAGTATTGTAGGCCACTCTGGGGACCATGGGTTTCACTGAAAGCAAAAGAAAGTTTTTGAGCATGGCGGGGATCCTCCCGACCACGGTGAGGACTACAGCCCGTACAGGGCAGAGGAGAAGCAGGTGAGTGATAAGGCTGGCCTGGACCGGGGTGATGGCCGTGGAGGCAGCTTTGACTAGTCATATCCTACGTCTGAATATATGTTACAGGCAGAGTGATGGAGATTCACTGGTGGACTGGATGAAGGACATGAAAGAGAGAAGTGAAGTAAGGCCACAGGCATTACGGATGAGTAAAACCAAGACAGGAGACTGGGGGAAGAATATATTTACGTGGAAAAATCAGGAGCTCACTGATGGGCGTGTTAAGTACGAAATGTCTATTAACATTCAAGTTGAAACGTTAAGTGGGCAGATAGACACACAGAACAGTGCCTCAGGAGAGAGGCTGGGCTTGAGGCAAAGGACTGGCGGGGGATGGGGCGGTCATCGGCATGTAGATCTTTCTTTTCATTATGGCAAATTCCAACATAGATAAAACTAGAGGTAATCATATGATAAATCTCCAGGTACCTACCAGCCACCTTCAACCATTATCAGCTCATGGTCAGTCTTGTTTATCTCACAGAATTCCTCTGGAGCGAATTCCAGGCAGCATCCATACAGGGGGTATATAACGCCAGGAGTCGGGAGAGGCCCACAAAGAGAATCAGAAGAAGGAGAGGAGAAGCCCCAGGCCTTCTAATACTGAGAAGTCAGGGAGCAGAGATGCTGAAAGGAACGGCCGATAAGATAGGTGGAAAACCAGAAACATGCTCCCTGGAAGCCAAGTGAAGAAAGAGCTCCAAGGGAAAGGGTATGACCAGCAGGGCCAACACTGCTGGAGCCGCTGATACCGAGATGAAGACCAAGAAGGGACCACTACGTGTAGTAGCAAGGAGGTCACCGCTGGCCGTGGCCAGAGCGCTGCTGCCTGGGCGGCTCGGACGAGCCTGACTGGGGAGATGAGAGGGGAGTGAAGGAAGCAAGGACTGGAACTGTTTGGGGCAGTAGCTGGAAGAGATGGATGGGGTCAAAGAAGCATTTTTTTTTAAAGATGGGAAAAACAGCAGCATATCGAAACGATCCAGTTAAGAGAGGAGAAGCGCTGATGCCAGGAGGAGAGGGAGGCGCTGAAAGAGTGTCCTGAATACGTCTCAGGATGAAATTCAGAGCAAAGAAGAGTGGCTGCCCTCAGACAGAACCGTAAGTAGTTCACGCGGGAACACAAGACACCCAATCATTTTCACTTTTTATTTTATAAGGTGTATGATGTATTATTAGAACAGCCTTGCTGTATATAAACACGCACACAGACACAACACACAAGGAAACTTGCTTAAAAGTTTTAACCACTACCAGAGCATAATCAAAATAAAGATTAATTAGAAGAAAATAAAACTATTTCACCAAAGGCTACACTATGTAGCCTTCAGAAATACATATCTTAGCATTTTCATATAATCGGTATTATCTTAAGTGTACAATAAAAGATCTAGAGAAGGTGAAAGTCTTTGTATCTGAGAATACATTAGTTTTTATGAACTAAGATTTTTTTTAAAAGGCTCAGACACTATAAATCAGGAACCGCAATATACCTGCATTTGAACTCGAAAACTGCAACAAGAATCATGAAAATGAAAGTGAAAGTGAAGTCGCTCAATCGTGTCCAACTCTTTGCGATCCCATGGACTGTAGCCCACCAGGCTTCTCTGTCCATGGGATTTTCCAGGCAAGAGTACAGGAGTGGGTTGCCATTTCCTTCTCCAGGGGGTCTTCCTGACCCAGGGATCGAATCCAGGTCTCCCGTATTGCGGGCATACGCTTTACCCTCTGAGCCACCAGGGAAGCCCAAATCATGAATCATGGGCCATTCTCAAAATCAAAAGTCACAGTGTCCCAAAAAGTCCGATTATTTGTCCACAGAGAAATGCAAATCAGTAAAAGTTCTTATTAGCAAGACAGGCCTGAACAGTGCTACTGAGACAACACAGCCACCCAGCGCCGTGCTGCTCGGCAGAGAGCAGGAGGTCGAGAAAGCGGGGCTGACTAGGCAGGTGGCCTAATCGTTAAGGGCCAGAGCCGCGAGGTCCCCAGAAATCCACAGAGGCGCAGAATCAGCCGCCCTGTTCCGGGAACAGTCCCGTACCATGGTGTGTGCTGAGCCCTCTGGCCGCTCCGAGCACCTTCTACATGTTTCCACTCACCACTCTACAAGCCACCAGCCAAGCTCAGTGACAAAGGCTCAGGCCCAAGAGCGTCTTGCGGACACACACAGTCAGCTGGTGACACTATCGGAATCCCCGGGCACGGCCACGGAACGTGGACCTGCCGCTGCCGCCACAGCCAGGGACACCACTGATCACCCACGTGAGAGGACAGCTCGAGAGCACCAACACCAAGCCCGAGGACATGGTGGATCCATCGGACCAGCAGGGATGCCTGCGGCCATCCAGTTCAGCCGGCTGGACGGGGTCAGGGACAGCCAGCAGGCCCTTGACAGCACCCACGTGGTCAGACTAGAAGCTCCTCAAGAGCAAGATCGGCCTGTTTGTTCACCGCAGCGTGCCGGCTCCAGTGTCTGGCACCGAGCAGACTCGCGAGAAATACTTATCAAACGAAGGAAAAAACATCTAGTTACGTTATACCACAAAGACAAGAGGAATAATGAAGGATGGTCAAAAATCACCAAATGGTTCACAAAACTCAGGAGAACTGTTAACAGTAGCCGACTGAAGATGGGGGCAGGGCAGCTAAGTAAATCTGAATGGCAGAATTGCACAGCATCAAGCTTTCCCAAAAGAGCATCCTCTTTCCTAACAGAGACACTGCGATCAATCATGAACAACATGAAACATGGGGACCTTGTGTGGAGCTTGATTCAAACAAAATATCAACTGTGTCAAAAAAAAAAAAAAATTGAGACAAGCAAGGGAAATGTAACTGAATGGATAATCGGTGATGGTAAGAATAACAGTGCTTTTGCTGGGAGTGATACTACGGGAGTTATGGTTTTTAAAATAATACTTTTTAAAAGATTCATCATGGAGTATTTATGGATGAAATATGATCTCTTGGATCTGCTGTAAAATCATCCAAAAGGGGAGTAAGGGATAAGGTTGATGAATGTACAAATGAAAGAGACAGTGTCATGTGTAGATTACAAGATAAAACGGAGTGGCAGAACACCAAGATCACTCTCTTTACCTTCGCAGATACACGAAAACTTCCATAGTAACTATAACCTCAAACTGCAGTCACTTTCCCTGTGCCTGCCCAGTGCAGAGAAACTTGGTCTTCTGCGTCATATCTGATCATGATCGTATCATTGGGAGGAGGCCCGCCAGTCAGATCGGACGGCCACTGCCAGCACCTTCCCCTGCTTCAGCTCCGTGTCCGCCCTGGGCCCGCGATGCCTCCAGCCTCCCTCCCATTCTGGCTTCTCCTCTCCTGACTCCATCCTACCTTCCCTGCCACTGGCTGGTTCTTTTTTTCTTCCTTAGCCCCGCTGGCTTTACCCAGTCACATGGGGATGGTGACCCACCTCTTTGTCCCAGGTCATTCTCCTCCTTTCTCACAGTCCGAAGGTCAAAGGTCCCTCCTTCCCAGCAGGGTCAACCTGTCTGCACCCTTTCTCCTTAACGGCACCCACGTAACCAGTCTGTCTGGTTATTATTAAAGAGCCCATCTTTGCCGAGGTTTGTCACACGGGCTGCTGTGAGCTCCTGTGGTGCTCCATTTACCTCCTCAGGTCCCTCCTGCTTTCCAGGACAGACACGGAACAGGGCTGGGTGAGTCAGTTACAGGGACGTGGGAGCCGGCACAGATGGGTCAGCCAGTTTTAGGGTGTGCGTGCCTGCCAAGTGCCAAGCGCAGTGCCCCCCACTGGGCCGCAGCAGGGAACGCGACAGACACCATGCGCTCGCCTAAAGCTTATGATCTGGGGCAGTTCAGCTCAGTCACAGTCATGTTTCTTTGCGACCCCTGGACTGCAACACGCCATGCTTTCCTGTCCATCGCCAAGTCCCAGAGTTTACCCAAACCCACGTCCATTGAGTCAGTGATGCCATCCTACCATCTCATCCTCTGTCGTCCCCTTCTCTTCCTGCCTTCAATCTTTCCCAGCATCGGGGTCTTTTCAAATGATCTGGGGCAGGTCCTATTAAAATCGGTTCAACTGCCCACATACCTTCCAGACTATTCTGTGAATCCTCTAGATATCCATTTTCCCACCAAGCTTCGCACAATGCCCAACCCAGAACAGATCCTTAATAAATGTGTAGCAAATGAATGTTCCCTCCAAGTCAGTGCACTTGTCTGAATATTTGTGGAAACCCGTGTAGTTTGGGGTCACCCTGGACTGAAAGGTATTTAGAGAGGATTTTTGATAAAGACCTTTTTTCTTTTTCTTCAATGAGAAGAAAACGTCCCCGGGGCCTCTGGGGGAAATGTGTGTAGAGGAGGTGAGAAGCAAGACTCCTAGAGCCAGGCTTACCATTGCCAGCTAAAAGCAGCTCTGGGTGTGCTTAGCTTCTGTCTTCTTTGCTATTCTGGGCCGTCGGCTCCCGCCCCCCCTGGCCAGCCTCCTCCCTTCCAGCTGCAATGGGAATAAACCTCAGTCACCCCCCTGCTTGCCCTCCTGCAGGGCTCTGCACACACCGTTTCCTCTCGCCACCAAAGTATCTCACTTCCTACCTCAGCCCTGAGAAGGAGCGACCCGACTGCCCTGCGGCTGCTGTTTTGTAAAAGGAAGAATTTGAAATTCATCCTGTTCCTTGCCAGGAGTTCCCCTGAGACTCCAGTTTGAGGACTGAGTCAAAAAAAGGTGGAAACCGGGACCTGAGAGGACCCAGTACGGTTGGCAGCACGAATCCCGAGTGCTGGGACTCCAGCCTCGAGCCCCCCAGGCTCACACCCCACCAACCCCAGGTGGTCCGGCAGACAGACCCCGCTGGGCTGCAGATCCTCTCTGCAGAGGCATCTCCAGAGCCTCCAGCCAAAAGGGCACAGTGAGGCCAGAAGCGGCAAGGCAAAGGTATCAAGAGAAACACGCCGCAGGACTCGTCAAAACCAATGAGCCTCTCCTTCTCACCAGACACCAGTTAGTCCACTCTCCTCTGCAGGGGCCTGAGAAATGAGAGGGGAGGTAGCTTGTCACGCCAGGGCCCCAAGCCATCCCTGACAAGGAATTCAGGCCTCTGGGCTCAAAGAAGTGTCTGTGCGGGGGGATGCTGGGGGCTGGGGACAGAAAGGCTTAGGAAAAGGGATCCAAACAGAAGGGGCTTCCCAAACTCGGGAGCACTATCTTGGGGCTGACTCTAAGAACCTACCACCTCAACTGCTGCCTCATCCTCTCATGGGATATTACCAAGGAAGGCCCAAAGCACAATCTTCAAGAACCCCAGGAATCTGACCATTGCAAGCACCCTCAGTGGTGACCCAAGCACTTTTCTAGTGTTCTAGGACAGGGGTGAATTTTTTTTTTTCTTGCAGGGCAAGGCAGTAAAGACTCAGGCTTGCAGGTCATACAGTTTCTGTTGCGACAACTCGGCTGTACCAACGCAGCATGAAAAGAGCCAGAGACATAAACAGTGGGCCTGTGTGCCAATCAAACTTTATTTACAAAAGCAGGCATCAGCCCACAGGCCAAAGTTGGCCCACTCCTGGTCACTGGGGAAAAACTACCCTTCTAGTATTTCCATGCTCCCAAGAAGAACGGGGGCCACCCTCTACTCGCAGGGCTCCCACCCACTCTGGAGACAGGGGCCTGGTCTAGGGACCAAGGCTCCATTTCTCCCATGCCCCCTACCACAAGGCACCAGAGAAATCTGGGCTGCTGGTTTCAAATGCCTGGTCTTCAACAGAAACCTGGGCAAATGCAGGAAAAAAACTGGACGTCCTATCTGAAGTCTTCAGAGCTGGAAGAAACTAGACCCTTAGACTAGGCCTTAGCCTGGAAAAAGGAAGTGACGTGCTCACGGTCGCGTTGCTGGCAAAGGCCTCTGTCGAGCGCTCTTATTCCTGCCGTGGTGACTGGAAAGGAGCCAGAAAGAACAGCCTCGCCGGTGGAGGCGGAAGGCATATGGCGCATCTCTGAATTTATAAGCGGATGGTAGAGCAAAGGTCAAGGAGAGAGCTCCGAGAGGTAAGTGTACGTATCTATCTTTCCAGGACATATCCTCCTGGACATAGTTACCAGGGAGAAGAAAATTCAAACAGAAACCTGAACTTCAAAAGAGGGTGTGGTTTGGTAGGAGACGTGGGCGTTCATTAGCAGAAATCTGGTCCGGCAGTCTGGGCGGGCCCTGGTAATAAGTGCCAGGCTCAGAGCCTCACCCAGCCCGAGGCCCATGTCCCAGGCCTTGGGATCTCTCTCTCCACACCTTCTCAGCAACCTCACACCTTCAAAGCTTCGTAATAACATGATTTCCTCCAAGTCTCTTCCCAGAACGGATTTCCATCGCAAATTCTCTTTGCCTGACCATAAATATTTCTACACAGACACCCTGCCGATGTCTTGGGCAGTGTGTCTAAAGGCAAATCAAACATGACTCCCCCAAGCAAGTTTAAACCTTGATTTTGCTACTTCTGTCAATCACGAAGGCTCAAAATATCAGCATCTTCTCTTGCCCGTGTCCTGTCCCCAGGCCAAGAGGGCTCTGCGAACTACCTCTTCCTCCACTTTCTTGCAGGCTCCACCTTAATCTATCACTTCCAGTCTGGAATATTGCCAGTCTCCTGCCTCAAGCCCCAGAGTCTAGGCTTGTAACCATGCCAGCTGATCTTCCCCCAAACATGTATCCCACTCTCATCTACCATGATCTCTTCAAGGTCCAGTCCTACTGACCTGTGTCTTCCCAGTTCCCAGAACCTTACCTCACATGGGAGGCACCCAAAAAAGCACAGAATGAATGAGTTCGAGCTTTCCTCGGGATCCACGGCCACACCAGAAGCCTCAGGGCCTTCCCATTTCCTACCATCACTGCGCACCCAGACCACCACACTCTCCAGGCCTTCCATCATCACCCCTGCCCTCCCGC
>SJYV01022012.1:0-21251 GCA_006410875.1 Neotragus pygmaeus | reverse complement strand
CTGCCCCCAATCCCTCCCATCATCAGGGTCTTTTCTAATGAGTCAACTCTTCGCATGAGGTGGCCAAAGGATCAGAGTTTCAGCGTCAGCATCAGTCCTTCCAATGAACACCCAGGACTGATCTCTTTTAGAATGGACAGGTTGGATCGCCTTGCAGTCCAACGGATTCTCAAGAGTCTTCTCCAACACCACAGTTCAAAAGCACCAATTCTTTGCCATTCAACTTTCTTCACCGTCCAACTCTCCGATCTATACATGACCACTGGAAAAACCATAGCCTTGACTAGACGGACTTTGTTGGCAAAGTAATATCTCTGCTTTTCAATATGCTATCTAGGTTGGTCATAACTTTCCTTCCAAGGAGTAAGTGTCTTTTAATTTCATGGTTGCAATCACCATCTGCAGTGATTTTGGAGCCTCAAAAGATAAAGTCTGACATTGTCTCCACTGTTTCCCCATCTACATGCCATGAAGTGATGGGACCAGATGCCATGATCTTCGTTTTCTGAATGTTGACCAACTTTTTCGCTGTCTTCTTTCACTTTCATCAAGAGGCTTTTTAGTTCCTCTTCACTTTTTGCCATGAGGGTGGTATCATCTGCATATCTGAGGTTATTGATAGTTCTCCCAGAAATTTTGATTCCAGCTTGTTCTTCTTCCAGCCCATCTTCATATAATTTAAATAAGCAGGGTGACAACACAAGCCTTGACGTACTCCTTTTCCTACTTGGAACCAGTCTATTGTTCCATGTCTAGTTCTAACTGTTGCTTCCTGATTTTCATACAGGTTTCTCAGGAGGCAGGTCAGGTGATCTGGTATTTCCATCTCTTTCAGAATTTTCCACAGTTTATTGTGATTCACACAGGCAAATGATTTGTCATAGTCAATAAAGCATAAATAGATGTTTTTCTGGAACTCTCTTGCATTTTTCATGATCCAGTGGTTGTTGGCTATTTGATCTCTGGTTCCTTTGCCTTTTCTAAAACAAGGTCGAACATCTGTAATTTCATAGTTCATGTACTGCTGAAATCTGGCTTGCAGAATTTTGAGCATTACTTTACTAGTGTGTGAGATGAGTACAATTGTGTGGTAGTTTGAGCATTCTTTGGCAGACAGACTAAAGTACACCAAAATTTTTAGTGGAGTTTCCTTATTTTGCAGAATCCTGATAGAATAGTATTATACATTCTTGCTCAAACTTTTGAGTTATAGATTATTTAAAATATATTTCCATAATTTGTTACTTAAGCATACAATTTCTGGGAGAAGTAGAATCAGTCAATTCTATTTTTGGTCTTCCATTTAATGGGATGACTTTTTAAAAAAACTTTTTTATATAACACATGTAGATCTAATAAAATGGGTTAATACTTAGATAAAATAATTCTCTAGATGCAATAATAAATTTCTGTTATGTAGATGGAAATATGTTATTCATGGCAACATGGTGACATCCTATTTTATTTGTACTTTATTATATTTCAGAGGTTTTCTGCCATAATGTTACCTATAAGCAACAATTCCAAAAGAATTTAGGTGAATTAATGAAATATGCTAGAGTTTTTTAAAACTTTTATCTAAAGTAAGAATTCTCTGTGGCTCTTTATTCACCATAAGATCTTTTCCTAACATGTCATAATGTCTCACAAATACCACAGTGTGTAACAGAGACATTTTTTAGGCTTTATTGCCATTCTAAGATATTTTCTCATAAGGGTATTTTACAATGGCAGTGAGAAAACCTAAGAACTTCAGTGGCTTTTATCTTTTACAATTTTAATGAATAATTAAGAATTCTTTTCTGTTTTAAGAGATTTTTCAAATATATGGTCAAATTCACACTTTCATAAGGAACATAGTTAATGCTCTAGCCTTCAATAAATAAGGAAAAAAAGCAAATAAAATAGTCGAATATCAAGAACTTATGGCACCCCACTTCAGTACTCTTGACTGGAAAATCCCATGGATGGAGGAGCCTGGTAGGCTGCAGTCTATGGGGTCTCTAAGAGTCGGACATGGCTGAGCAACTTCACTTTCAAATTTCACTTTCCTGGATTGGAGAAGGAAATGACAACCCACTCCAGTGTTCTTGCCTGCAGAATCCCAGGGACGGTGGAGCCTGATGGGCTGCCGTCTATGGGGCCGCACAGAGTCTGACACAACTGAGGCGACTTAGCAGCAGCATAGCTCTTTACTCCTAGTGTAATTAATATGAATGTCTTCATCAGTCCATTATATTAGTATCCACGCCACTTTATGTATCTTCCAAAAAAATCTGTTGAGTGTATGCAAATACTTTATATTATAATGTGTGTATGTGTATATATATATATATATATATATATATATATATATCTGTATANGCTCAAACTCATGTGCATCGAGCCATGCAACCATCTCATCCTCTATTGTCCCCTTCTCCTCCTGCCCTCTATCTTTCCCAGCATCAAGGTCTTTTCCAATGAGTCAGTTCTTCCCATCAGGTGGCCAAAGTATTGGAGCTTCAGCTTCAGCATCAGTCCTTCCAATGAATATTCATTGATTTCCTTTAGATGCCTTTAGATGCCTCAGACCCACCTGTGAAATAAAACCTTTTCTCTACTCTAGACCCTTCGGAGAACTGAAGGAGGGCTATGGGCCCTCTCTCCAGAAACGTGCACACTCATCCCTAAACATAATTTTTGCACCATCAGGGAATTCTCAGACTTGTCAAAGCTCCCTGCACCCCAGCTTAAGGTACTCTAAGACAGCAGCAGATGGGGCTGGTGACTGCCTGTGCCTGCTGCCATCTTTGCTAATGCTTTTTCTTCCTTCAGGAATACCTGCCTACTGCAATCCCACCTTTATGCCTGTAGATATTCTACCTCTCCTTTACAACCAGCTTGAATACCACTTCCTCCCTGGTTTTCCCATTCAGAAGTGTCTGTGACCACGGCCTCCTGGGAACATGTTCTCTATCGTTTATAATTATTCATCCTATTCATGTGGACCTGTAGTTACTTTTGTGATTAGTTCCCTTCTAGGTTATAAACTCTTATAGTTTCTCCCTCTGCATCTATGAAGGTGCTTTACACAGTATGCTCTTGACAGTGAAAAGTGAAAGTGAAGTTGCTCAGTCGTGTCCGACTCTTTGCAACCCCATGGACTGTAGCCCACCAGGCTCCTCCGTCCATGGGATTCTCCAGACAAGAATACTGGAGTGGGTTGCCATTTCCTTCTCCAGGGGAAGCTTCCAACCCAGGGATCGAACTGACGTCTCCTGCATTGCAGGTACATGCTTTAACCTGTGAGCCACCGGGGAAGCAATAATCAAAGGGAAGCTGGGTTGAGGGAACAGGAGGTCTGCTGGAGACCCAGGGAAACCAATGCCCTTGCTCCAGAAGAACCAGATGCCCCTCATACCAGATGCTTCACCACCGACACACATCCATACCTTGGCTGCTGGCAAGCAGAATCCTCAAGTTTGCTGTTGTTCAGTCACTCAGTCGTGTCTGACTCTGCGCAACCCTGTGGACTGCAGCACACCAGGCTTTTCTGTCCTTCACCGTCTCCCAGAGCTTGCTCAAACTCATGTCCATTGAGTCAGTGACGCCATCCAACCGTCGTGTCCTCTGTCATCCCCTTTTCCTCCTGCCTTCAATCTTTCCCAGCATCAGGGTCTCTTCGAATGAGTCGGTTCTTGACATCCAGTGGCCAAAGTATTGGAGCTTCAGCTTTAGCTTCATTCCTTCCAATGAATATTCAGGGTTGATTTCCTTAAGATTGACTGGTTTGATTTCCTTGCAGTCCAAGGGACTCTCAGGAGTCTTCTCCAGCAACAGAGTTCAAAAGCATCAGTTCTTAAGTGCTCTGCCTTCTTTATGGTCCAACTCTCACATCCGTACATGATTACTGGAAAAGCGATAGTTTTCACTATTATGGACCTTTGTTGGCAAAATAATGTATCTGCTTTTTAATATGCTGTCTAGGTTGATCATAGCTTTTCTTCCAAGGAGAAAGCGTCTTTTAATTTCATGGCAGCAGTCACCATTCACAACAATTTTGGAGCCCCCAAAATAAAGTCTGTCACTGTTTCCATTGTTTCACCATCTATTTGCCATAAAGTGATGGGACTGGATGCCATGATTTTCATTTTCTGAATGTTGAGTTTTAAGCCAGCTTTTTCACTCTTCTCTTTCACCTTCATTAAGAGGCTCTTTAGTTCCTCTTTGCTTTCTGCCATATGGGTGGTGTCATCTGTATATCTGAGGTTGTTGATATTGATACCATTGTGCCTTTTATTCCTTTTTCTTGGGGATGGTTTTGGTCACTGCCTCCTGTACAGTGTTACGAGCCTCCGTCCATAGTTCTTCAGGCATTCTCAAGTTAGCAGGATCTTCTCATCCATTGCTTCTCCTCTGGGCAAGACAAACATAATTTACAGGTCCCTGGGTGAATTTGGGGTCCAGGATCATGCAGGAGACACCTGACAAATAGCAGATATTCTGCCCCAAATGCCCCCTTGTCAAATAAGGGAAATCTTCACTCACCAGTTGCACAGTCCAGATACAAGCTGGCATCACTCACGCTTGACTCCTTCCCCTACCTTCCCTCCCTGCATTCACGTCCCCATCAGTCACCATGCCCTCAGTCCATTTCAGAGATTGCCCTTCTCTCCATCTCCATGGCACCGTCCCAAGCTCAGACCACCATTATTTCTTACTTCAGTTCCTGCATCTGTCTCCATCCTAGCTGGCCTACCTGCCTCCAGTCTCACTAGGCTCAGATCCAGTCTCCACATCCCAGCCAGAAGATCTTCCAAAAATATCATCTATTTCCCTGCTGAAAGCACTCAGGCAGCTCTGCGTTTATTAAGGACAAGGTCCAAAGTCCTTCACCCAGCTCTCTCAGCCTCCAGGCTCTGGCCCTTGCTAACCCTCTGGCCTCCTTTCTCTCTGCTTCCCTCTCCCACTTTGTGCTTCACTTGTACCAGATATCACGCTTTTCCCCACATTGAGGTGAGAACCCCCTTCCTTCCCTGGTTTGTGAGGCTATGTCCTACTCATTAGGGCGTCCCAGGTGGTACTAGTGGTAAAGACCTGTCTGCCAACACAGGAGAGGTAAGAGACGCGGGTTTGGTCCCTGGGTGGGGAAGATCCCCTGGAGGAGGGCATGGCAGCCCACTCCAGGATTCTTGCCTTGAGAGTCCCATGGACAAAGGAGCCTGGCAGGCTGCAGTCCATGGGGTTGCAGAGAGTCGGGCACAACTGAAGCAATTTAGCACACGCACGTGTCCTGCTCATTCTTCCGAGTTTCCCTTCTGCATCTGTCTCCATCTATGTCACCTGTCCTTCCCACCTGGAAACATTCATCACAGAGACTGTTCCTCACTTAGCTGACACCCACTCTGTCTGCCATGCCAGGAGCGCTGCAATAGAGTACTCAATGCTGGGCACGGTATCTGATGCCAGATAGGAGTGCAGACCTTTACTGCTTACCTGGTGAATGAAAGCTGGGAATGGGACACCCAGCCCAGACGGGGGACTCTGGGACCTTTTGGCCACGGGACCTGAAAGTCAGACGTGGTGGGGCCAGGCCCGCTGCTTTGGAATAATAACACTACTCAGTGTTTGCCAATGAGTTCCAATCTTTCTGATTTTTTCTCAATTGAAAAATGGGGATAATAATACTCTGGGTTGCTCTGAGGGTTGCCAGGTGTCTATGTAGAAGCCCTTTGTGAAGTTCTCTCTATGTAATAGTAATATTGGATTACTTTGCTTAATCCTCTCAGCGCCATTTTGACGGAGGCAACTGACAATTCCCCTTTTGCATATGAGGAAGCTGAAGGTGGACAATGGAAATAACTTGCCTGAGGGCACCAGCTGGTTATCAGGAACAGAAGCTTGTCCCTGGGTTCCAAGTCCAGGCTCTCTCCACCACATTACCACTGCCCCTCCCCTCTAATGTGCTGACATTCTGAGTGTCCTACAGCTAACGTATGTCCACTTAACCATTTCCACAAGGGGTTTTTTGGGGGTGGGACCCAGGTTGGGGGGAGGTGTGATGAGTTGTTGGCTGAAAGTGAATTATATAACAACAGGTATCCAGCAAAATTGGGTTCAGGAGGAGTTGACCTTGAAGCTGACCCTATAGTCCCTATCTCTGCCCCTTCTCCCACCCTAGAGGGGTAGTCTCAATTGACAGTTGCCTTTTATCACATAGTTGGACCCCCCCGCAGGACCTAAAGTTCCCAGAAGCTGGTGAGCTTCTCCTGCCTCCGTATTTTCAAGTTTGTATGTTAGCAACTATTTACTGAGCTCATCTGAGTGCTTCGTCAGTGCCTGTGAAGTCCTGGACAAATGACTAATCCTCTTTGAGTGACAGTTTCCCCATTTTGCAAAATAGGATGGCTAACAGTCTGTCACATGGCCCATGTGAGGGTTACAATAAGATGGTATCCTCACCCCTGCTGGTGGGCTGTTGCTGATGGAGACCCCTGCCTCCAGCCCCCTCTCTGTGTCTGCTCACCTCCGTTCCAGTGCATGGGCGTGTGTGTTTGGTAACCAGGGGAGGGCAGAGGGTGGCAGAGAGCCTAAAAAGGACAGGAAAGGCGTCCAAAGGCCGCGGTGCTCCCAGGAGGGTGGAGAGAGCTGCGGGATTCAGAGTCTATCTGAGTTGCTCAAGGATGACTTGTAAGTTCTTGGGCCCTTTGAGTTCGCTTGACACGGTCAGCCACTGCGGTGATGAGAGGCTTCCCTGAGCTCTTGGTGGGCAGGGGGCGTGACCACTGAGAGCCAGAACAGAAGGGGAAGCGCTAAGTGGCTGCTGTGGTGCCCACAGCTGTAAGGCTCATAGGAGGTGCCTTTCTGGGGACTTCCAGAAATACTGGGCTCCCCTGGTGGCTCAGCGGTAAAGAATCTACCCACCAATGCAGGAGACACAAGAGATGTGGGTTCAGTGCCTGGGTGGGGAAGATCCCCTAGAAGAGAGAGTAGCAACCCTCTCCAGTATTCTTGTCTGGTGAAGCCCCTTGGACAGAGGGTCCCAAAGAATCCAACATGACTGAGCAGCTGAGTGCACAAAAGCAACTCTAGGACACTCTAAGAATGCCACTGAAGTCATCAAAACACGATGTTACAGGCATAGAGAACAGAGGTGGTGCCTGGCACGTAGTAGGAACTCGGTGTGTGTGAGTTCCTTAAGAAGCTCATGCGTCAGCGTCAGGGCCGAGTCCCCTGCTCGGGAGTCTTCTGATAACGCTGCCTTTGCCGTAAGCGTGTTTGTTTCTCACTGTGTCCGGTGCCCCAGGGAACACCCAATGGATCTGCCCTTCACAGATCCCTGTGTGTGGTGATGGTGGTTTTTCTCTTTAAAGATGAAATCTTTTTTTTTTTCCCTTTCTGTTCAACAAAGACAACAGCCTTTTGGTTTTTGATAAACGTTCCCTTCATGCTAGCAGGTGGATTTGCCCTGGGCACTAAGCGCTGTGCTTTTAAAACACACACGGGCCCAGCTGTTTGAATCTGCTGCGCACTCCAGTCTTTCTTCCTTCTCTTATCTTCTGCCCCCAGGGTTTGAGTCTTCTCTGCCTTGGCAGGCTGATAACATGTGGAAGGAGGAGAACAGTTTTAATTAATAGACTAATTAAGTGGTACAAGCCTTTAATAGCTGATTATAGGAAAGTCGTCCCCCCCCTCCCCCAGTGATTGATTTATTTATTGTTCTTGTGCTGCATTGTGGCAAAATAGTCAGCTTCTCCTTGTCTTTTGGTTGGTTCAGTGGGTCTTTTCCTTCTCTCCCTCTTCATGTGTCCGTTTGCTAATGGTGGGCATAGGCAGGATGGGAGACCTTAAACCAGAGGATGAGCAGAAGCAAGGGTCAGAGTGCTGGTGCCACCCACGTCTTGACAGCGACAGAAGGGGGATGGGAGGTAGGAGGGAAAAGATGGCAAGAAAATCGTAGCCATAAATGTAGGCTTATCTCCCCAAGACCCTTCACTCATGATCCCTTCCCCTCGTAGGCCATCACTCACACACGTCAGGTGCATTCAGAAACAGTGCAGTGTGGAGTTTTAAAGAGTGCACTGAAATCCAACTGCCTGAGTTCAGACCTTGCCCCTCCCACTGGCTAGCTAGGTGGTCTGGGCAAGTCCCTTAACCTCACTGTGCCTCAGCCTGCTCGTTTATAAAGTAGGACTATAATCCTAGGTTCCTCCCTAGGACTGGGCATCTTTAGTGGCTCAGATGGTAAAGTACCCACCTACAATTGCAGGATACCTGGGTTTGATTCCTGGGTCAAGAATATTCTCTGGAAAAGGAAATGGCTACCCACTCTAGTATTCTTGCCTGGAAAATTCCATGGACAGAGGAGCCTGGCAGGCTACTGTTCATGGGGTCAAAAAGAGTCAGACACGACTGAGCGACGAACACTTCCAACTTTCCCTAGGATTGTCATGAGAACTAAATGAAACAAGCCAGGTAAAGCACTTAACACATACTAATCCCAAGCAGACGAACTATGCCATCACTACTGCCTGAAGTTATTTAAACTGACTGCTACATAGGAGGGAGTTGATAAATGTTTGTAGAATAAATGAATGACTACATCATAATTTTCAAGTAGACTGTGAGTCCTTGAATTCAAAAGGGTGAAGAAAAGAGGAAATTGCCCATTAAATCATAAGAAGAAGCTACCTTTAGTGAGTGCTGATCATGGGTTGGGCTCTGGGCTAATTGGTTTCTGTACATTCTCTCATTTAATCCTGATGTAATATGATTTTTGCCAGCTTTCTTAGAACATGTTTTCCTTAAAGAGCCCAAGCCCCCAGACCAAATTGTGTGGGCTGTCCATGTCCTGCACAAGATTTCCAAGGGTTCTTGGGGGATGGGCCGACATTTTCATGATCCTGGTTTCTTATGAATTCCTGCTCAAGCTGAACTCACGGCTGTTTGTCTGCATCCTCTTAGCAAGTTGAACTCTTCGCTTCCTTCTGTCCGGAAAGCCCCCAGAGCACAGGGCCGTTTTGAGTGGAAGACTTTTACGGAAGGTCAAGAGGCAAGACCGGAAGTTACAGCGCCACCTAGAGCAAGCAGTCGCTGGCGCTCGCCGCAGTAAAGCGCCCCGGCTCCGCGTCCCTGTGCCTGTGCCCTTGGCTCTTTTGCTACCCGGAGGCCTGCCTGCAGCCATTTTTCCTTCCTAAGAGCCTTCTCCTCCATGTCTCTGCTGTTCTCCACTTTGCCCTGAAAACATCAGCTTCCTGTTACTTAGTCACACAAAGACATTTAGCTCTTTGAATAAATGTCTCCAGTCCGGGCTGTTGTCAGTCCTGGGTCAGAGGAGCTAAGAAGATGGTGGGGTATAGAGCGGCTCAGCCACCTGTCAGCCACGAAAGTTTACCGGAGTGTCCTCCTCAACAAAGGAGCCACTGAGATGAGATGGCCTCTGAGATGACTCCTGCCCCACTTAGAGTGAAGAAATATGGCAGTCCTATTTTCGCATAATTTTTTTTCTTCCTGTTATACTTGTGGTCGGTCATGTTGCAGGAAGGGGAACCCCTTCTAGGACCCGAGAGTGGGCTTCTGCCTTTCAGAGACAAACTGTCCAAGACACAGGCTGACAAAGCAAGAGACTCTGCTGGGAAGGGGAGCTGGGGTGGAGAGTGTGGGAGGCAAGGGAGCCCAGGAGGACGCTCGGCCACATGGCTCACAGTCTTGGGTTTTATGGTTGTGGGGTTAGTTTCCAGCTTATCTCTGGCTCATCATTCTGACTTGGTCCTTCCTAGTGGTGTGTACATTGCTTAGCCAAGATGGACTCCAGCAAAGAGGATTCTGGGAGATTAGTAGGACGTATGGACTGTCGTCTCCTTTTGACCTTTCCCAGATTCCTCTGGTTGGTGGTGGCTTGTTAGGTAATACCACGTTCCTTTCCGGGACCTGCTGTCAAAATAACTCATGCAAATAAATGGTTACGAGCCAGAGTGGGTGGTGCCAGTCAGTGTTTCCCCTAACAATCATGGTAGGAGGTAGATAATATTATCTCCATTTTTTTCCAGATGAGGAATCTGAAAGTGAAAGATGTAAAATAAAAATTAAAAAATGACCTACTCAAAGTCACACGGCTCCTTCAGAGCTGGACTCCCAGGGTGGGCCTGGGTGATTCCAAAGCCAGGAAGGCAGATTACGACACTGTGTGGTCACTTAATGCAGCTCAAGCTGGTCTGAAGTGGTTCTACTTCTAGAGCAAAACTTTCTCAGGAAATCTTTCTGTGAGGAAGGCAATGTGGGTCACAGGAAGGTGAATTGATTGACTGAAGACCCAAGACATTAAACCAGATTTAGAGCTAGAAATAGCTACGTATCCATAGCTTCATGTGTGAGACTCAAGAGTTGTTGCTATTAATCACTGCGAATGATTATTCTGATTGCTTTAATTTTGTTGATGCTGCACTTGCTGAATCTGCTGTGCTTTATTCAACCTTGGGTAGGGCCTCTTCTCCAGGAAGATAAAGAAGGTTTTCTTTTGCTTATGGAGTTCTGGCTTCATATGTAAAACATCACTTTGGGAGCCCCTTCTCATCTGTGAAGGCTGGCCTGTAGCTTTGGCTCTTATAAAGAGCTCAATAAATAGCTATAGAATGAATGAAAAAAAGGCTCTTCACTCTCTTTAACCTGTCAGTTCTCTTCCCAAGGCAGGAGTTGGGCAGAAACAGACAAAGGAGCATCCATCCCAGCTGGGCAGCTGGCAGGAGCACCAAAATTGTTCTAATTCAAGAACATCACTGGAAATGGGTTGAGGCTACAGAATTTATCCGCTCTCTTCCCAGAAAGAGTCACGAATGCAGTTAGAATTCTTTAACAAGCTTCTGGGGCAGAGGCATCCAAATTTTACCACATAGTAGCAATGTGACCCCGGATTTCTCATCCCTAAAGTGGGGGTTTGGTACTTGTCATAAGGGGTTTCCCCCCTTAATTAAGTGTGATAATGGGAAAATTCTAGCTTTTATCCTTACTCTTCAGTCTATTCTAATCCGGTTCCTGCCCTCCCACACCCCACTGATTGCTTTCACTGAGGTTACCGATCACCCCTTTGTTGAAAATTCCACTTCTCCATCGCTTGGTGGCATTTGACACTGAATAACAGAACTTCCTCCATGAAATAATCTCTTCCCTGGTTTCTTATGACTCCAGGGCCTCCTGTCATAAAATAATTTATGCAAAGGCTTGCCAGCTAGAGTGGGCAGTGTCAGGCTTAACATTTGCATGTCTCCTTGACCATCCTTTTAAGTCTCCATTTGAGGCATCCTTGTTAGTTATTTGTTGCTGCATAATAAATTACCCCCAAATTTAGCAGCTTAGAACAGCCTCGTTTCTGAGGGTTAGGAATTTGGGAGCAGTTTAACTGAGCTGTTTTGACTTGGGCTTTCTCTTGATATGCAGTCTCACTCATTATTCATTCATGAAGATTCTCTTCTAGCTCGTCAAGCTCCCTTGCATGGCTCTGGGCAGGAGGCCTCAGTTCTTCACACGTGGACCTCTACACAGGACTGCTGGTGAGGGGAGATGGCTTCCCCAGGGTGAGGGGTCCAAGGAGAATGAGCGCCTGTGGCTGAGATCTCAGGGGTGCCGTCCCATCACTTCCACCCTTGTCACACTGCCCGACCCTGGTACAACATCAGGGAGGACCACACACCAGTATGAAGATCAGAGACAGCACTGGGGGCCAGCCTGGACGCTGGCTACCATGGCAGCCTTCTTGGCTGACCCTAAAAAGTCAGTGCTCCCTGGAGTTCCATCCCATCCCGACACCCGCCTCCTCTCAATCTCCACACACACCCTTGACAGCTTGGAACTCCCCTTCAGTTACGTCTAAACTTTAAAGTCATCCAAGTCTGTGTCCCTAGCCGAGCTCCCTCTCAGGAACTTCAGCTTGTACACTCTCTGCCTGTGTGCATGCATGCTTAGTTGCTCAGCTGTGTCCGACTCTCTGCGACCCCGTGGACTGTAGCCCGCCAGGCTCTTCTGTCCATGGGATTCTTCAGGCAAGGATACTGGAGTGGGCTGCCTTTCCCTTCTCCAGGGGATCTTCCTGACCCAGGGATCGCACCCGCATCCCTTGTGTCTCCTGCATTGCAAGCTGACTCTTTACCTCTTTCTTTCATATCCGACCACCATATTAAGGTTCTTTGTTTTTTCATTGGTTTTCCCATCTTTTGTTTTGAAAAATGTCAAAACCGTCCCCTACTGGCTGGATTACTTCTAGGTTCACGATTGCTGATACTTCGTGTCACGTTTGCTTTCTCTCTCTGCTTCTTTTCCCTTAGTTTTATGTCTTTTCGTGGTAACGTTCAGATGCTATCTGCCATTCTCTCACAGATGTACAGTGTGTGTGTGTGTGTCTGTGTGTGTGAAGTTTCTATGTAAATACAGTGGTTGAAAGTGTATTGTATGCTTTAAATCAATTCATTGTATACTATTTTCTGTAAAAAGATATTTTATTTTATCACTGTTATATTACTTTTAATATTTGCTTAACTTTTACACAGTTATTTTTTAAAGCAATATTTTAATTTTTAAACAGTTGTAAATAACTGAAATTTTCTTAGTTTCTCCTGCTAATTTTTCACTTAAAGTAAAAACCAATACAAGTCTTTGTATTAAACATATTGTATATATAACATTTGATTTTAAAGGTTACTGCATAATTAATATTTTCTTTCTTATTCCTGAAACAGGAGAATAAAGTTTTGTGTTTTGGTGACAAGATGATTCACCAATTTGTACAGTTTACATTTTCTATCACTTGTATATATGTTTTTTGTTCAATGTAAATATTTTATTGAGGTATAGTTGATGTACAATATTATATAAATTTATACATCTTTATATAAGATGTACAGAAGAGTGATTCACAATTTTTAAAGGTTATACTCCATTTATAGATATTATAAAATAGTCTCTATATCCTCCTGGTTGTACAATATACGTTTTTAGCTTATTTTATACCAAATAGTTTGTACCTGGACTGCAAGGAGATCCAATCAGTCCATTCTGAAGGAGATCAGCCCTGGGATTTCTTTGGAAGGAAGGATGCTAAAGCTGAAACTCCCACCTCATGCGAAGAGTTGATTCATTGGAAAAGACTCTGATGCTGGGAGGGATTGGGGGAGGGAGGAGAAGGGGACGACAGAGGATGAGATGGCTGGATGGCATCACTGACTGGATGGACATGAGTCTGAGTGAACTCTGGGAGTTGGTAATGGACAGGGAGGCCTGGCGTGCTGCGATTCATGGGGTCGCAAAGAGTCGGACACAACTGAGCGACTGAACTGAACTTAATCCCCTATCCCTATATTGCCCGTCCACACTACCATCTCCCCACTGGTAACCACTAGCTCATTCTCTATATCAGTGAGTCTGCTTCTTTTTTGTTACAGTCACTGCTGCTGCTGCTGCTAAGTCGTGTGCGACTCTGCGACCCCATAGACGGAAGCCCACCAGGCTCCTCTGTCCCTGGGATTCTCCAGGAGTGGGTTGCCATTTCCTTCTCCAATGAATGAAAGTGAAAAGTGAAAGTGAAGTCGCTCAGTTGTATCCGACTCTTAGCGACCCCATGGACTGTAGCCTACGAGGTTCCTCCATCCATCGGATTTCCCAGGCAAGAGTACTGGAGTGGGGCGGCATTGCCTTCTCTGGTTACAGTCACTAACTTGTAATTTTTAGATTCCACATATAAGTGATATCATACAGTATTTATCTTTCTCTGTCTGACATTTCACTTAGCATAATACCCTCCGAGTCCATCTATGTTGTTGCAAATGGCAAAATTTAATTATTTTTATGACTGAGTATATCCATTGTAAATATACATCACACCTTATTCATCTGTTGATGGACTCAGGCTGCTTCCATGTCTTGACAATTGTAAATAATGCTGCTATGAACATTGGGGTGCAGGTATATGTTCAAATTAGTGTTTTTGTTTTGTTCAGCTATATACCCAGGAGTGGAACTGCTGGGTCATATGGAAGTTCTTTTAGTTTTTTGAGAAACCTCAATATTATTTTCCACAGTGGTTGCACCAATTTTCANACATTGGGGTGCAGGTATATGTTCAAATTAGTGTTTTTGTTTTGTTCAGCTATATACCCAGGAGTGGAACTGCTGGGTCATATGGAAGTTCTTTTAGTTTTTTGAGAAACCTCAATATTATTTTCCACAGTGGTTGCACCAATTTTCATTCCCATCAAGAATGTATGAGGGTTACCTTTTCTCCACATCCTCAACCTACATTTGTTATTTGTGTTCTTTTTGATGACTATCAGTTAATTCATGCAATTCATTGTATATTATTTTCTACAGAAATACGTTTTAAAGCATAGGTCTATCAGCGACAGAAATATAAATGAACATGAGAAGTTATTTCCCAATATTTAAAACACATAAAACAAATAAATTTTTAAAATTGATAAGCAGTTCAAATTATAGAGATCTGCTTTATATCTTTATATTTGAACTCAAAATAATCATGTAATCTCCACAAAGACTTGACCTTTATGGTTCTCATCACCTGTGTGTACTCAGTATTTAACCCTGAGTCCAACATATAGTAGACGCCTAATAAATGTTTGTCAACTTTAAAGATTAACCATTTTTGGAAGGTGAATTTATATTTAAAGTTGTAAATTCTATTTTTTCAAGTTTTGAAAAGTAAAGACCAAAATAACTTTTACATACATTCATGAATTTAAACTGAGCTAAAATGCAGTTAAAGACCAAAATTTGAACTACCAGAATGTTACCAGCCACTGTATTATCTAAAAGTTGAGGTTGTGTTATCTGTATATTCCAAAATTATAACCTAATATTTTCCATGACTTTTAAAGAATTTAATTTTGTATTTGATTCTTCTTTCCAGTAACTAATTTTTCTTGATGTCTTTTCTCCACTACAAATTGTATCTAGTCACAAATAACTTTTACTTTGCTCCCAAAGGACCAAAATAGCTTTACATCATAAAACAAATTTAAAATGATATCATCAATACTGATCAGACCTTTGTATTATTTTATTAGAATCAGTGATGAAAATGTACTTCTATTAAATCTTTTCTAGTAAATCATCTTGATTTATTATTTTTCCACCCACGGAAAGTGACATTGTTAATGAAGACTATTTTTTTAGTTTGGCAGGCAGCATGAAACCATTTGCCATCTTTGATTAGGAAATTAGTACAGGAAAAATCCTATGTGTGTGATGGATGTGGGAAGTCTTGTCAGACAACCTTTGCCACTACTTATTTCACCTGGTTTATAGAACATTTTATACATTCAAAAATTAACATCAAGAAAGAGGTTTGAAATCTAGGGACTGTGATAACATTTCTGACCAGAAAATTTCTTGAAAATCTGTTCTACATCCCCTAGAATACATAAAAGGCATTTTAAACACCACCACATCTAAAACCAAGTTTTGATTTACCACCAAATCTGCTCCTTCTGTCTTTCTGTTAGTAAACGACATCTGCATTTGACAAATTGCTCAGGTCCCAAAACAGAGGGTAACCTCTTAACCACTACATCCGATCCAACCACAAATTTTATTTGCTCTACCTTCTAAATAGAACCAGAATTGGCCATTTCTTATGTCCACTACAGCCAACCCACTCCAGTACTCTTGCCTAGAGAATTTCGCTGTCCCTGGGGTCGTACAGGGTCGGACACGACTGAAGCGACTTAGCATGCATGCATGCATGCATTGGAGAAGGAAATGGCAACCCACTCCAATATTTTTGCCTGGAGAATCCCAGAGACAGAAGAGCCAGGGGGGGCTGCTGTCCATGGGGTCTCACAGAGTCAGACATGACTGAAGTGACTTAGCAGCAGCAGCTACAGCCAAAGTCTAATCCTCTCTCGTTTCTCACCTGCCATCACTCACCTGCCCTATTGCAATAGACTCTTGACTCCAATCCACACTGATTCTTCTACTCAATTGAAAACTTTTTCTTCTTCCAGCTTTGGTGTGGCTCAGGTTCAGTTAAAAAAGAATCCTCAGTATTGGCGCCTTCATTCATTTCCACCTTGTTGGTCTATTTCTCCTCCCACACTCTCTCTGTTCTCTCTCTCACCTCCAGAGTCACTAGTAGTGATAGTGTTACTGAGTCCAAGCTCATACTGCTCACTACACAGGCCCATAAATCACAAGACTAGTTGTTGGAGCAAGGAATAGCAACTCTATTTGGAAAGCCAGCAGACTGAGAGAATGGTGGCTTAGTGGCCCAAGGGACCATCTTACCTAATTTAGAACTCAGACTTCCTTTATACTGAAAGGGGAGGGGGTGTGGCTGGTTGTGGCAAACTTCTTGGTGCAGGAATCCTTTGTTCTTGCAGCTGTCCATATAAGTCTGGTTGCAATGCTTCTATAAGCCTCAAACAACATAAATATTAATTTCCATTTTGCAATTTTTTAATCTCTCTACGAAGGGAAGAGCATTATACCTTTAAAGATCAGAGCCTTGAGAATGAGCTATCACTCTGCATTTCCAATGCAGGGGACATGGGTTCTATCCCTAGTCAGATAACTAGATCCCACATACTGCAACTAAGAGCCCATGTGCAACAGCTAAAAGATCTCACATGAAACAACAAAGATGGAAGATCCCTCGTGCCAAAACTAAGACCCATTGGAGCCAAATAAATACATTTTTTGAAAGGAATAGATCACATATAGAGTCAGGTTTCTTCTTCTGTGTTTCAATAGGAAAAACATGCAAAGAGGCTCTCACAGTACTCTTCAAAGATCAAAAAGATTTGATCCTTACTGTAAAGCAGTTATCATTCAATTAAAAATAAATACATAAAAAGATTTGATCCAAATTCTTTTCACTTTCCAGATATAAACACAGAAGCAGCTGGATTATTTTGTCTTCTAACCTCCCAGTGTGCTTATATAGAAATAATGTCCAGAGAGATAGACAAGCTAAAGAAAGAAAATGATCAATGTCAGACAGAAAAGAGAAATAAATATAAAATATAGTTTTGAGTAGTGGTCATTTCCCAAAATAAAATAAAACATAATGAGATAAAGAGTTACTCAAGTTATTCAGGGAGAGAAGGTGACTGGATCAAACAAAGAAGGTACAAGTTAGAAAGAAAGCCTGGGACCATGTGATTTGAGTCAGGACAACAGGTGCCATCAGAAGTCTGATACAGGTGGGTAAGGGTAAGAAATGAAGATAAAACAGGTTGCTATTCTTGCAAGGGAAGGAAATTTTGAGAGATTGCCAAGGAGATTTGCTTCCATACTGTGCTTGGACAGCAAAGGTTAGAAGCCAGACAGCAGGAGTTAAGAAAAAGTATTAATTAAGTCTAGTTACAGACAAGATGCATATAGGATTTCAGTATGATTTGACAGAGAAAGGAATGAGCACAAATAGGCAGATTTTTTAAAAGTAGCAGAATCAAGCACTTCCTTATTTTTAATGGTCTCGTAAATTTCTGTATAGGTAAGAAACTAACCATGTAAATATGGGGACCTGGGGATAGTATGGAGTGAGTTAGGATTCAGGATGTGAAAGTTTTATGAGGTACAGAGGAAAGGGATTCAGAGCCCCAGTGAAAAGAAGAACATAAATAAAAAGAGAAAATCCTTTTCCTGATAACAGAGGGAAGTGGAGAAAATAGACTTGGGGAGAATGTTCTGGGAGAGAATGACAGCTGGCTTGGGTGCAAAAGGAGAGATTTTTAAGAGAATTAACCCCATCCCCCATGCCTGAGTTTCCTTCTGTCTATAATGAAGCCTAAATGACACCCACTTCATAATGTAGTTGTGATGATTAAATCTGTTCATGTGTAAAGAGGATAAGAACTGTAACTGATACAAAGTAACCTCTCAATGCATGTTAGCTATTATTATTCAGTTCTGTAGCTTTCCACATCTGCAAAATAATTCTTTCCGCCCAACAATTAATGTCTAGATAGAAGAGTCTTACCATTGACAAATTATTTTAGTGAAAACTATCTCACTTATTTTTCTGCACAATTCAATTTAGATGCCAAGCAACATCATTTTCATATTGTACAGATGAGGAAACTAAGCTTTCAAACCAACTTGTCATGTTTCACACAGCCGATATATAGCACAGTCACAGTCCAAACTCAAGTGTTCTGAACCTCAAGTTCTATTGTCTGGGCACTAAACTCCCTTTCTGAATGTAGGAGAACTTCTGAACAGATCTCCACACTCCTCACAAAACTTTTGTCAGAGGCAGAAGGGTGATTTCCTCAGTTCTAGTCCTTCTTGAGGGAAAGAATTCAGTCAAGAAGTATAGTTTTAAGTAGCAAGAGTTTTATTAACAAAAGCAGAAGTATGATCCTAATTAAAAAAATGAGAGTGGGCTGCCTGGAAACTAGAAGTGGCCCTGCAATGCGATGGGGTTGTGTTTTTTAGTGGTGATCCCTCCCTCTGTCATGTGTTACTTGACAGACAAATTGATTGACAGCTTTAGGTCATATAACTTTTCTCCTAAAGCTCAAGCACTTACCCATAAGCACCCAAGCAAAATCCATAGGTTAGGGGGTGGGCATCACAATGCTAATTTATTACAAATACAGCATAATGAACCTTGGGTTACCTTGAGTCAACTTTTAGGTCTTAGTACACCTGCACCAATCAGGGCCGGTGGTTTTATCTTGCTTGGTCCTGATAAGGCTGGAAACTTAAATGGTTTGACCACAAAAGGGAGGATCTCAGGATGTGCTCTGATCATCCAGTGTGGGAGGGAAAGACTAACCATCCAGGATGGAGCAGGACCCATTCATGTCTAACTAACTACCTAACACTTTGACTAATTGTGGTCACCACCAGACCAAAGATTTTTAAACAACTCAACTTCAATAAATAGGTCCTTCCTGTCCCTTGCCTATTTCTAAAAGAATGTAAAAAGAGAGCCCTTCATATGATCCAAATATGGTAGTCCAAACTCTGTAGTATCATGCCCACCTTGAAGGCAAGAATAAGGGAGGAAATGACAGAAGCGCCATCTGTTTTAAACAGTAAAACAAAAGCTTCCTTGCAGTTTCTCACAGCATCTTTATTTACATCATAACAAGGTCACACAACCTAATCNATGGTAGTCCAAACTCTGTAGTATCATGCCCACCTTGAAGGCAAGAATAAGGGAGGAAATGACAGAAGCGCCATCTGTTTTAAACAGTAAAACAAAAGCTTCCTTGCAGTTTCTCACAGCATCTTTATTTACATCATAACAAGGTCACACAACCTAATCTACACAACCTAGGGCTAGGCACATGGTCATCCCAAGCAGTCAGATCATCCCGCAATGGTGGTAAGAAGAGGGAATGGATATTGAGCAAACAGTTAAAAGTGCCAGCAGCAAGGTTACAGGATTCCCCAAATTGGCTGAAGAAGGAGAGCTAGATTCAACAGAAGCAACCTGTAAGAGAACAAGAAATGAGGGCAATAATACACTGACAACCAGGTCTTATCAAGAAATGAGGTTATTCTAAGAACTTAGAGAGATGGCAGGGTTGTCCCATTAATATTTAATTTCTTGCTAACATAAGTTTGAAGCTACACTTAATTTTATTTGTCAAATAGAATAGCATGAGCTTTTCATAGAATACCAGATAACTGAGAGAACTGAACATCACCAAAGAACATGACGTGTGGGCTGCATACCCAACTGTCTTTATATGGACATCAGTGTGATCCTGGGAAATTACCTTGTGACTGGTATCCTTATGAAAAGAGGAAATTTGGACTCAGAGACACACCTGGGGAGATCACCATGTAAAGACAGAGATTTTGGTGGTGCATTCAAAAGCCCAAGATTGCCAGCAAAACCCCAGAAGTGGGACTTCCCTGGTTGTACAATGGCTAAGGCTCCAAGCTCCCAAGGCAAGGGACCTGGGTTCAATCCCTGATCAGGGAACTAGATCCCACATGCTGCAACTAAGAATTCACATGCTGCAACAAATATCAAAGATCCCGTGTGCCACAATTAAGATCCAACACAGCCAAATGTATAAATAAAAATACTTCAAGTAATCATTAAAAACAAATGCACTAACAAAAACAAAAGCTGAGGAGACATTCTCCCTGGAATAGAATCTTCCTCTTAACCTTCAGTGGCTTCTCTGGTGGCTCAGTGGTAAAGAATCCACGTGTCATTTCAGGAGGTGTGGGATCAATCCCTGGGTCAGAAAGATCTCTTGGACAAGGAAATGGCAATCCACTCCGGTATTCTAGCCTGGGAAATCTCATAGACAGAGAAGCCCAGCGGGCTACAGCCCATGGGGTCACAAAAAGTCGGACACGGCTGAGCACACACATTCAACCCTCAGTTGCAACCAACCCTGCTGACCCCTCGTGCTTGAGCTTCTCACCTCCAAACTGGTTTTTAAACCAGACAATCTGTGATGCTTTGATATAGCAGCCCCAAGAAACAAATCCGCCTATATTTGAAGCTTTGGGACCAATAAAAAAGCATTAATTTCACTCAGTTCAACCTACATACTGGAGACAGAAATGGCAACCCACTCCAGTATTCTTGCCTAGAGAATCCTGTGGATGGAGGAGCCTGGTGGGCTGCTGTCCATAGGGTTGCACAGAGTCGGACACAACTGAAGCGACTTAGCGGCAGCAGCAGCAACCTACATACAGGAGAAGAGACTGCTGGATTCTCCCTCACTCCAGCCCCAGCAGAGCCAGGTTTTAGTCTTTGGAGAAAGCAGGAGGTACTTCCAAACTCTTGTATGTTTGAGTTACAAACATACAATCTGAACTCAAGCAGATTAAACTACTGCTATTTTAGCTGGTGGAGATTCATTTCATGATTCCATGAATCTCAGCAGCGGCTGTGTGGCTGGAGGAGGTGTAGGCTTCTGAGAAGAAGACCAATTTGAGTCAAGATTGACAAGCCCAGGACGTTTGGTGAGTATAAATAACTGTGGGGGAGAGGGGATGATGCCTAAGGATGCTACACAGTCTCCAAATTGTAATTCTGAGCAGCACTCTTCCTCGCTGCCTCGACTGCACTGGCGAAATTTAAATGGTAAACTTAATAATCAGAGTCTATGAAAAAATAAGCCACAGACTGTGAGAAAATATTTTCAAATCACATATTGAATAAGCAACTCGTATCCAAAAATACTTAAAGAACTTTCAACACACTACAATAAGAAAACAAACAATTCAGCTTTTTAAAACATTGGCAAAAAATTTGAACAGGCATCTCACCAAAGATATATGAATTT
>SJYV01022007.1:0-18172 GCA_006410875.1 Neotragus pygmaeus | reverse complement strand
AACCAGTCTGTTGTTCCATGTCTAGTTCTAACTGTTGCTTCCTGACCTGCATACATGTTTCTCAAGAGGCAGGTCAGGTGGTCTGGTATTCCCATCTCTTTCAGAATTTTCCACAGTTTATTGTGATCTACACAGTCAAAGGCATGCATAGTCAATAAAGCAGAAATAGATGTTTTTCTGGAACTCTCTTGCTTTTTCGATGATCCAGCGGATTTTGGCAATTTGATCTCTGGTTCTTCTGCCTTTTCTCAAACCAGCTTGAACACCTGGAAGTTCACGGTTCACATATTGCTAAAGCCTGGCTTGGAGAATGTTGAGCATTACTTTACTAATGTGTGAGGTGAGTGCGATTGTGCGGGAGTTTGAGCGCTCTTTGGCGCTGCCTTTCCTTGGGACTGGAGCGCGCTTCAGCCCTGTGTTCAGAAGGCTCTGCCATTGAGTGCTCTGTCCTGGGCGGCCGACTCTGACTCCTGCCACCCCCTGCTGCTCCCTGGGCTGGCCAGTCAGTCTGCCCTGGGCAAAGGGGCTGCACCGTACCACCCTACACCCCACAGCAGCCCCGTGGCCTCGGGAATGTAAAGCGAAGAAGCCACGAAAGACTGGTTCAATTCAGCTACATTAAAAAGAAACCTACATGGCAGGAAACGATGTAAGCAAAATCAGAAGATAAAATTAGGATGCACTTGCAACTCATCATGTACAGCTTGTTTTCTCACTGAATAAAGCGCTCCCACAGTTTAGTAAGAAACCCATAAACTAACAGAAAAATGAGCAAAGGGTATGGAATACAATTCCCAGAAAAGGATAAACAACGAATGCTTTAACATATGGAAAATGCTTGCTCTCCTAAGAGAAACAGCAATTAGAAGTATAAGCGACTTTCTCATGGAGCGAATATCAAAACATTCATGAAGTGAGAGCCAAGTCACGGCCGGCATCTGGCTGGGAGAACACGGAAGGTATGCCCAACACACCCGCGCACACATTCTCACGAATATGCACACACTCCCACGCACACTTGCATGCACCCATGCACATGCACCCACCCATGCACACGCACCCCACCCATGCACACGCACACGTACCCCATACATGCACACCCATGCACACACAGCTAGTTGGCAAAACCACGAGACTCATTGGATCAAAGCGTTTGAGGAAACCTAATGAGCTGATCAGGAAGCTGCCAGGCTAGGACTCACATGGCCAAGCACAGCACGTGCAGATTTACACAACTGGTCCAGGAAACACACTAAACAAACAAACAAACAAATTTGGGGGACGGGAGGATCCCCCAGAGTTGCCACATCACATCACTAATGAAAGAAAGAGATGCAAGAAGCAGGGAAGCAGAGCCCACACACAGAGGGAGAGAGTGGCTGACAGAAACTTCTGGAATGAGCCCAGATGTTAAACTTACTAGACAAGTACTTTAAATCAGTTACTGTATGTTCATGCCTAAAGAATTAAATTATAAGAGTGATATTTTACCAATAGAGTATCCATAACAAGAAACAAATTAAGGAAGAAAGCAAAGTAGATGTTTTCTGGACTGAAAAAGCACAATCACTAAAATGGAGAGCTCCCGAGAGCAGCTCAGCACCAGACTGCAGTTGGCAGAAGAAAGAATCTAGGCCCTTGGAGAGAGGTCAACAGAGAAACAGAGAAAGAATGAAGAAGAACAGGCCTGAACGGCCAGTGTGCACACGTGATGGGGGTCCTAGGAGAGGAGAGAGGGACAGGGCAGAAAGAATCTTTGGAGAAATAATGGGCAAAAACCTTCCAAGTTTAAAGAGAAACCACCTCTGCAAGCAAGCAGCTCAGCAGAGCCCCAGCGGCACACAGACAACAAGCCCCTGACTAGACAGGCTTCAGTTAACAGCAGGACAGTGAAGGCAGAGCATCTTGAAAGCAGAGGAAATCCCAACTCAGTGTGTAAAGGCTTCTTTCTTGGAAAGGCTGACAGCTGCCTTCTCGCCTGGGACCCTGGAGCCTAGGAACCAGTGAAATGACATATTCACAGTGTCGAAAGAAACAACGGTCACAGCAAGAACCCCACATCCAGCAAAACTGCTCAAAATGAAGAGAGAATGAAGACATCCCCAAAGAGACAGGAACAAAGACAGCTCACGGCTGGCAGATTCAGAGCCTCAGGGAGACACAGGGCGCTGGGAGAGGCAGCCTCGGGGCGGTAACACAGTGCAAACACGTCTGTGAGCCTTTTCCTTTCCTACTGAGTTGCAGAGCAACTGCATAAAGCGATCATCACAAACCTGTGCTGACAGGCTGACAACCTGTAAGATGCCACTTGTGTGATGAGCACAGTGGAAAGGCGCTGGGAAGAAGCGAGCTCTAAGGGAGCAGCTCTGTACCCACTGAATCCCAGTCGGCATTAATCCACACTAGTGAGCATTAAAGTCGTTCATCATGATCCTCAATGCAACCACTAAAAAATTACCTGCAAATAATGAAAGGCACAAGGGAATTAAAGTATTACAAGGGAATTAAACAGTTATTTAACACACAGGAAATCAGTAACAGAGGAAGAAAGGTTTTAAAAGACATGTAGAAAAAAAGAAAAATGGCAGACACAAATTTTACCTTACCAGTAATTATATTAAAGGTAAATAGATTAAGTGTTCCACTCAAGCAACAGAGTTGGTAGAACGGACTAAGAAGCATGATCAAACACATGCCATCCATTAGAAAGGCTTTAGATTCAGAGACGGCGAGAGTGAAGGGTGGAGAAGGATGCGTCACACGAACAACAGAAGGTGCAATCACGTCGCGCAAGACAGACATGCGGCAAACGCTGTCAGTGAGACAGAGCAGGCCATGTTCTGCGATGGAAGGCCAGTCCCTCAGGAAGAAATCCCAGACGTAAACATGTGTGCACTTAGCAACCAAGCCCCGAGGCACACGAAGCAAAAACCGACAGAAGAGGGAGAAACAGAGGGTTTCAATAGTTGGAGATTTCAATACCCACTTCCAATAATGAATGTAACAGCTGGGGTAAAGGTCAATAGGAAAAGAAAGGCTGAGCAGCGTGAGACACCAACCAGACCCACAGACTCCAGAGAACACCCACCACCAGGAGCGCCCGCGGGCTGCAAGCCCTGAAGCACCGAAAGCACCCAAGGCTCGCTCCTCGGCTATGAAGGCAGAGAGCAAGAGGCAGGAGGAGACTCGGGAAGCCCACGAGACGCGGGCGCCGGACACGCTCCCACACGAGCAAGGGCGGAGGGAGAGAGCGCAGGAGAAGGAAGCCCACGAGCACGCGGGCGCCGGACACGCTCCCACACGAGCAAGGGCGGAGGGAGAGAGCAAGAGGCAGGAGGAGACTCGGGAAGCCCGCGAGCACGTGGGCGCCGGACACGCTCCCACACCAGCAAGGGCGGAGGGAGAGATCGCAGGAGAAGGAAGTCCACGAGTATGCGGGCGCCGGACACGCTCCCACACGAGCAAAGGCAGAGGGAGAGATCGCAGGAGAAGTCAGAGAACACTGCAAGAGTAAGTACACGTGAATACACAATGTGCTAAAACGTACAGAATGGAGCTAAAGCAGTGCTTGGGTGCAGCTTTATACCTATCAACATCTACACGAAAAGGCAGGCCTCAGAACAATAAGCTAAACTCCCACTGAAGAAAGTACGGCAAAACCGAAAAATTACAAACGCAAAGCAACCCAAGGAAGTAAAGATTAGAGTGGAGATTAACCAAGCAGAAAATGAAAAAACAACAGAGGACAACTTCAAATAGATCAACACAACTGACAACTGACAATTCTTTAGCTAGACTAACCAAGAAAACATAGAAGATGCAAATTTCCATGATCAGGGATGACAGAAGAGACAGTGCAACCAGCTTCTTTTCGTTGTTCAGTCACCAAGTCGTGTCCAACTCCAGGCGACCCCACGGACTGCAGCACACCAGGCTCCCCTGTTCCTCACCATCTCCCGGAGTTTGCCCAAGTTCATGTCCACTGAGTCGGTGATGCCATCCAACCATCTCATCCTCTGTCGTCCCCTTCTCCTCTTGCCCTCAATCTTTCCCAGCATCAGGGTCTTTTCCAATGAGTCAGCCCTTCCCATCAGGTGGCCAAAGTATTGGAACCTCAGCTTCAGTATCAGTCCTTCCAATGGGTATTCGGGGTTGATTTGGAGATTGACTGGTTGGATCTCCTTGCTGTCCAGGGGACTCTCAAGCGTCTTTTCCACACCACAGCTCAAGAGCATCGATTCTTCGGGGCTCTGCCTTCTTAATAGTTCAGCTTTCCCAATCGTCTGTGAGAGCTGGAAAGACCGCAGCCTTGACTATGCATCTTTGTCGGCAAAGTGGCTCCTCCGCTTCTTAGTGCTCTGTGCAGGCCCATCACAGCCTCCTTCCAAGAGGCAATGGCCGTCTACTTTCGACGGCTGCATGACCCGAGAGCCCAAGAACAGGGGGTTTGCCACTGCTTCCCTCTCCCCCTTCTATCTGCCATGGAGTGATGGGACCGGATGCCATGACCAGAGTGTTTCTTAATGTTTAGTTTTAAGCTGGCCTTTTCACTCTCCTCCAAGAGGTTCTTTAGCTGCTCTCTGCTTTCTGCCATTTGAGTGGCACCATCTGTGGATCTGAGGTTGCTGATATTTCTCCCAGCAACAACACTTCTCGTGATGTGCTCTGCAGGGTGGCAGTGAACAGCCCTGGCCACTCCTTTCTCAACCCTGAGCCAGCCCACTGTTCCATACAAGGCTCTAAGTGTTGCTTACTGACTGGCATACGGGTTTCTCCGGAGACAAGTAAGATGGTCTGGTATTCTCATCTCTTTTAAGAGTTTTTCACAGTTGTTATGATCCACATTGTCAAAATCAATGAAACAGAGGTAATTTTTTTTTCTTTTAATTCCTTTGCTTTCTCTATGATCCAGCAAATGTTGGCAATTTGAACTCTGGTACCTCTGCCTTTTCTAAGCCCAGCGTGGACATCTGGAAGTTCTCAGTTCACGTAATGCTGAAGCCTGGCATGAAGAATTCTGAGCACTAGCTTATTAGCATGGGAGATAAGAGTGGCTGCCTGGTGGTTTGAACACTGCTTAGTGCAGCCCTTCCTGGGAACTGGGGTGAGGACAGACCTTTTCCAGTCCTGTGGCCACTGCTGGGTCTTCGAGATTGCTGACATGCTGAGGCAGCGCTTCGACAGCCTCGTCTTTGGGGATCCTGAATGGCTCTGCTGGAATCCCATCCCTTCCACCAGCTGTGCTGACAGCAGGGCTTCCGAGGGCCCACTTGGCTCCACAGACCCGCGTGGCTGGCTCTGGCTGGGCGGCCCCACGGTCGTGGCTCTCCGGGTTGTTAAGGCCTCTGCTAGTGCAGTTCTGTGGATTCTTTCCATCTCTTCCGCTTCTCTTGGGTCGTCACTGTTTCTATCCTTTACTGTGCCCTTCTTTGGCTGAAATGTTCCTTTGCTATCTCCAATTTTCTTAAAGAAATCTCTAGTCTATCAACCTTATGGAAACATAAATGATTATAAAGGAATACTATGAACTGTATGTATAACCTAGATAAGATGGACAGATTTTTAGAAATATGCAAATGACTAAACTGACCCTGTGGGATTTATCCCATGAATGCTCAAGGGTGGTTCGATATATGAAAAGCAGTTAATGTAATACACCATATCAGCAGAATAAAGGATAGAAACCACACAATCATGTCAATAGATGTATAACATACATTTGACAAAAATTCAGCTCCCTTCATGACAAAACACTCAACAAACTAAGAACATAAGGGAACATCCTCAGCCTGCTGTGCAGCATCTACAAAGAGCCCAGCCACCATCACACTCTGCAGGAAAAGACCAAAAGCTCTTCCCCTCAGATCAGAGACGAGAAGAGGACGCCTCTTCCCTCCAGTGCTCTCTGGCTCTGCCCCGAGGCTCCAGCCAGGGCGGCCAGACAAGACAAAGGGGTAAAAGGGGTCCAAATTGCAAAAGAAGAAACACAACTTTCTCTTGCAGGTGACGTGGCACTGTGTACAAAAAATCCTGAGGAATCTACACACACAGCCCTGTTAGAGCTAGTAAGGAATACACACACACACACACGCACACACAGCCCTGTCAGAGCTAGTAAGGAATACACACACACACACACACACACACACCCCACCCCCGTTAGAACTAGTAAGTGAGCTGAGCACTTTCAGGATGTGCCATCAATGTAAAACAATCAGTTGTAATATCTAGGTATTAGTAGCAAACAATCCAAAAATGAAATTCAGAGAACTACATTTATAATAGCATCAACAGAATAAAACACTTAAGGATAAATTTAACAAACGCAAAACTTGGTATACGAAAAACTACAAAACTGTGAAAATACAAAGAAAACCTAAGTATGTGGAAAGATGTTCTGAGCTCACTAAGTATAAAATTTAATGTTAAGACGACGTTGTTTGGCCTCTAACATCACAGGGGTTGGGGGCACCTGCCACCCCTGCATTTGTGGTTCTGCCTCCAAGCACTCACCCAACCACAGCTCATGTGGGACCCCAAAGTATTTACTGTTGGAAGAAAATCCTCACGTAAGAGTCAACACAATGTGTAAAATCTCAGATACCTTTTTATTTTTTGGCAGAAATCGACAAGCTCATCCTAAAATTTATTTGGAAATGTAAAAGACCCAGAATGGTGAAAACAATGTTTAAAAAGAACAAAGTTGGAGGCTTTCAAAACTCCCCATAAGGCTACATCAGGCCAGACTGCGTGGTAACAACACAAGGTCAGGGAAGAGAAGGGAGACTCCAGAAACAAATTCAGGGGTTTAGTGTCAACTTACACTCAATAAAGGTGCCAAGACAATTCAATGGGAGAATGAACGATCTTTTCGATAAATGATGCTGAGACAACTGGATATCTACACAAATGATGCACAGACAGAAATTAACTCAAAACGGTTGATCCACACCAAAGACCTAAGTTTAAGAGCAAGATCATAAAACTCCTAGAAGAAAACATGAGTAACATTCATAACTTGGGATTAAGCAGCTGCTGCTTAGATATGATATGAAAAGCACAAATGACAAAACGAGAGACAGACACAGAGGACAACAAAATCCATAGCTTTCGTGTTTCAGAGAACACTGTTAGAAAATGAGGACACAGGATGGGGGAAAATACTCGCAAATCCCATAAGGGTCTAGTACCCAGAACACACAAAGAGCTCTTACAGCTCAAAACAGCAACTCTACTGAAAATGAGCAAAAGATCTCAATGTTTCTCCAAAGAAGATAAACGATGACCAGTAAGCATGAAAAGATGTTCAACATAGGTGGTCGCATGGCATCGAGACTCGCAGGACAGGAGTCTGGGCGAACTCCAGGAGATGGTGACCGGCAGGGGGCCTGGTGCCATGTGGGCTCCGGGGTCACAGAGTCAGGCGAGACTCAGCAACTGAACCACCAGATGCTCACCGCCACTCATCACTCGGACAGTGCAAACAGACCACAGTGAGAGGCCGCTTCACCACGACTCCGATGGCTACAATCACAGAGAGTGATGGCAAGTGTGGCAAGAACACGGAGACAACGAGCGCCCGGCTGCACTGGCGTGGACGTGAGTGGTGCAGCTGCTTTGGAAAACATTTCAGCAATTCATCAGTAAGTTAAACACAGAGTTACTACACAACCCATCCATTTCTAGGCATAAACCCAAAAAGAATGAAAATATACGCCCATGCAAAACCTGCACACGAATGGTCATAACAGTATCCGTAATCCCAAAGTACAAACCACCCACATGTCCGCAACGCAGGGTTAAGCGTGGTCTGCTCACACAGCGGAGCGCCATCTGGACTGAAAGGAGGGCGTGCTGACAGCACCAGGGGGATGGCCTTCAAGGCGCTGCGCTGCGCGGAGACGGCCGGTGGCGCCACGCACAGGCAGAGCCCAGCAGACAGACAGGAGAGGAGCTGAGAAGGCTGGGGGAGGGCGGGGCTGCACTCGTCCTGAGTGGGCGTGAGCACTCCCTGAGCAACGTCAGGGAGTGAGCAACCCTGAGCCACGTCACAAAGTGCCCAGGCCGTGCAAGATGCCCCCTGGTGGCCAGGCTGCCGTGTCCACCCCAGGCGACCAGGCGCGCGGGCTCAAAGCGCTGGCCGAGGTACTCGCGGCAGGAACATCCACACCTCTGGGGCCCAGCGAGGAGGCATGGCCGGCACGGGGACCCCGCGCATGGGCCTGGCCCTCTAGTTCAGGGCGTAGTTAAACTGGTTTGCAAACTTCTCATGCTTCTTCTGGTCCATCTGGTTCATGGCGGTGACCACCCTCTGCACGGCTGCCCNCAAGAGTCCCAGACCAAATCTCCTTCCAAATATAAATTATGAGAAACATATTTCAGAATTTAGTAGCTTTATCTCATGGTTGATAGTTTTATTTTATTTGTTTGATTACTAGCTAGTTCTTCCACTGGACAGACATCTGCAGATAACATCTCATATTTCTTACTTTTTAGCTAGTACAGAGGATTAAATGAATAATGAAGTAATAAATGAAATGATGATAAGAGGAAAATATATCTGTTATTAAGAATATGTTAACTTGAGTACATCTTGTACTGATAATTCTAGAACAATGTCCTCCTTCTGTCCAGTATTTAATAGACAGTAGTGTGTTGGACTTTTGACTGTAATTAGAGTGATGCAATGAGATATACTTCAGGTATTTTTTTAATAAAAGCAAAAATAATATTAGTGAAATGAAAGTAAATGTCAGTAAACATCAGCTGAGAACATGTTTTAGACAGGGACGAGTTTAAGGCAGTTCCTTAAATCCTGTCAAGGTACTAAGTCAAGGAGATCAAAGTGATTAACTGCTTTTCTCTTTGGCATTCTTTATCATTCTTGGCTTCTAGTAAGTACAGCATAAATATTAGATGACTGAGTAAAGCGGGCAAAAAATTAGTATTAAGTTAACTTCTCACCTTTAAAAATCACTCTATATAGCCTCCTCACTAATTATATATGTGAGCAAACACAAATAGCTNACTTGCTCCGTGGAAGAAAAGCTATGACCAACCTAGACAGCATATTAAAAAGCAGAGACATTACTTTGCCTACAAGGTCCATCTATTCAAAGCTATAATTTTTCCAGTAGTCAAGTCTTGATGGGAGAATTGGACCATAAAACAGTCTGGGCACCAGAGAATTGATGCTTTGAACTGTGGTGTTGGAGAAGACTCTTAAGAGTCCCTTGGACTGCAAGAAGATCAAAACGGTCAATTCTAAAGAAAATCAACCCTAAATATTCATTGGAAGGACTGATGCCGAAGCTGAAGCTCTAATACTTTGGCCACCTGATGTGAAGAACTGACTGATTAGAAAAGACTCTAATGCTGGGAAAGATTGAAGGCAGGAGGAGAAGGGGATAACAGAGGACGAAATAGTTAGCAGGCATCATCAACTCAACGGACATGAGTTTTAGTGAGCTCCAGGAGATGATGAAGGACAGCGAAGCCTGGCATGCTGCAGTCCCTGGAGTCACAAAGAGTTGGACAGGATTGAGCAACTGAACAACAACTGCTATCCAAAGTAAAATTTTATATTGATCAGTCGGCTTTATAATTATATACTCAAGAATCACTTGAAAACAACATAGGTTGGTCTAACACTTGGAAATAACAAGTGGGAGAAACAGGAACTCATTAAGGGCACAGCTATGGAAAGAAAATAAAAGTGGAGGGGGAGAGAGATAAGCAGGACCCCCAAGAATCTCAGCAGGGAAAATGCCCCCCTCCCCAGGAAGGACAAATTGGCTAAAATCATGCACAGAGGATTGATCCTCTGGATTGCTGAGTCCCAGGACTTGTATGTGTTTCCTGCTGCTTAGAGACAGGCAAAATAAAAAGCCACGGGATTAAACTTATCAGAAAGAGTAATTTGCTAACTGATATAATGTTTTTGGAAACACAGTAAGAAAGGTGATTTGTATTTTATAGTTTCAATAGAATATTCCTGGTGCTTTCACTCACTGAAAACCATGAAGGGGACTATACATACATCCTATTTATCAGACGTCTAAGACATGAGTATACATACTTAAATTTGGTACAAAGTGTCAGCAACATTTTCCTGCCAACTATTTGCCACAATGTGTGACTGTCATAGGAGAAGGAAATGGCAACCCACTCCAGTACTCTCGCCTGGAAAATTCCATGGACAGAGGAGCCTGGTAGGTTACAGTCCATGGGGTTGCAAAGAGTGGGACACGACTGAGTGACTTCACTTCACTCACTTCATACTTTATGATTGGAGAAGAAAATGGCCACCCACTCCAGTATTCTTGCCTGGAGAATCCCATGGACAGAGGAGCCTGGAGGGCCATGGTCCAGAGGGTCACAAAGAGTCGGACATGACTGAAGTGACTGAGCACGCACGCACATGATTTTCATAAAACCAGGCATTCTAACACCTGCGCACACACACGCAGTTCCAGATAGGCCTGGTAACCAATCAAAGGCTGAGAGGCTCTTGCTTGCCACCAGTTAAATAACTACTTCTCTTTGTTCATTGATCATTTCAGAGTTTGATCCATTTACTGCACAATTTCTGCTCTCATTCAGGAAATTTACAACACCCATATAATCTCAGACTGACAGGAGGTAGGATGACTATGCTCTGCAAAGTGCTAACAAGTCTTTAATTCTTTTCAAGCAGACCATTTTCTGATTAAAAACTTGAATCTCCAGTTAAATACTCAGCAGGTATCTTCAGAGAAGGACTGAAATGTATCCAGTGCCACTACGGTAGCTGCAGATCAGTTCATTGTGGGTAGCGTTCCTTGAGGCTCAGTTAGCAGCCTTTTATTATTTTCTATACAAATACTCAAGGCCTACATTTGCACACAGTTAATTTGCATTTTTATGGGGATGAACCCATTTTGTATGCCAGAGAGTTGTCTGTGGATTTTGCACAGGATACTTTTTTAGAATGCATTTAACATAATGAAGAATAGATTGCTAGATATTAAAGTATAGAGGTTAGTACAAAATATTTGAAAATATGTTTCATCTAGACATATTAAACTGAGAAATATTTTATCCTTCTTGAAAACTGAAATCTATGCAATTTGGACAGAGTATATATTTATCTAAATGAGAGAGAGAGAAAGTGTGTATGACCCAAATACTTGATTAGTTCTTTTATAAAAGAATAGCTGTTTGTAAAATTCAATAAAAAGTAATGAAGTTATACAAAATACAGGAAAAGAAATACTAAAGTTGCCAGAATTCTACAACTGCTGTAGAAACTCCCTGGTGAAAGATATTTAAAATTAACCAGAAACCATCACAAGCAGCAATAATACAGAGGAAATTAGTGTGAATTCTTTCCCAAAAGGAATAGAAAGAACTGGAAAGTACAAGCATGGTTGCCATAAGGGAGCTAGAGTGGTTTTTTTTTTTTTTNTGGAAATGTAAAAGACCCAGAATGGTGAAAACAATGTTTAAAAAGAACAAAGTTGGAGGCTTTCAAAACTCCCCATAAGGCTACATCAGGCCAGACTGCGTGGTAACAACACAAGGTCAGGGAAGAGAAGGGAGACTCCAGAAACAAATTCAGGGGTTTAGTGTCAACTTACACTCAATAAAGGTGCCAAGACAATTCAATGGGAGAATGAACGATCTTTTCGATAAATGATGCTGAGACAACTGGATATCTACACAAATGATGCACAGACAGAAATTAACTCAAAACGGTTGATCCACACCAAAGACCTAAGTTTAAGAGCAAGATCATAAAACTCCTAGAAGAAAACATGAGTAACATTCATAACTTGGGATTAAGCAGCTGCTGCTTAGATATGATATGAAAAGCACAAATGACAAAACGAGAGACAGACACAGAGGACAACAAAATCCATAGCTTTCGTGTTTCAGAGAACACTGTTAGAAAATGAGGACACAGGATGGGGGAAAATACTCGCAAATCCCATAAGGGTCTAGTACCCAGAACACACAAAGAGCTCTTACAGCTCAAAACAGCAACTCTACTGAAAATGAGCAAAAGATCTCAATGTTTCTCCAAAGAAGATAAACGATGACCAGTAAGCATGAAAAGATGTTCAACATAGGTGGTCGCATGGCATCGAGACTCGCAGGACAGGAGTCTGGGCGAACTCCAGGAGATGGTGACCGGCAGGGGGCCTGGTGCCATGTGGGCTCCGGGGTCACAGAGTCAGGCGAGACTCAGCAACTGAACCACCAGATGCTCACCGCCACTCATCACTCGGACAGTGCAAACAGACCACAGTGAGAGGCCGCTTCACCACGACTCCGATGGCTACAATCACAGAGAGTGATGGCAAGTGTGGCAAGAACACGGAGACAACGAGCGCCCGGCTGCACTGGCGTGGACGTGAGTGGTGCAGCTGCTTTGGAAAACATTTCAGCAATTCATCAGTAAGTTAAACACAGAGTTACTACACAACCCATCCATTTCTAGGCATAAACCCAAAAAGAATGAAAATATACGCCCATGCAAAACCTGCACACGAATGGTCATAACAGTATCCGTAATCCCAAAGTACAAACCACCCACATGTCCGCAACGCAGGGTTAAGCGTGGTCTGCTCACACAGCGGAGCGCCATCTGGACTGAAAGGAGGGCGTGCTGACAGCACCAGGGGGATGGCCTTCAAGGCGCTGCGCTGCGCGGAGACGGCCGGTGGCGCCACGCACAGGCAGAGCCCAGCAGACAGACAGGAGAGGAGCTGAGAAGGCTGGGGGAGGGCGGGGCTGCACTCGTCCTGAGTGGGCGTGAGCACTCCCTGAGCAACGTCAGGGAGTGAGCAACCCTGAGCCACGTCACAAAGTGCCCAGGCCGTGCAAGATGCCCCCTGGTGGCCAGGCTGCCGTGTCCACCCCAGGCGACCAGGCGCGCGGGCTCAAAGCGCTGGCCGAGGTACTCGCGGCAGGAACATCCACACCTCTGGGGCCCAGCGAGGAGGCATGGCCGGCACGGGGACCCCGCGCATGGGCCTGGCCCTCTAGTTCAGGGCGTAGTTAAACTGGTTTGCAAACTTCTCATGCTTCTTCTGGTCCATCTGGTTCATGGCGGTGACCACCCTCTGCACGGCTGCCCTGTGGGGAAGCACAGCGAGCCGTGACCAGGGAGGCCGGCTGGGCCCCGGGCCCGACTGCAGCCCGCCGGGACTGGGCCCCGGTGCTGCGGTGCCTGCGGCACTTGGACCGCTTGGGAGGCCCCTGCAGAAGGGCGCCACTGTGAGCGGCTCTGCCCCCAAGGCCACCTTGGCCAGGCCTGGCACGCCACCCACGGCTCCCTGAGCCCCAAGGGCGGCCATACCCCAGCCTCGCCCGTGAGAGCACGGTCCGCCCAGCAGCCAGGCGGGCAGAGGCAGCCGGACACGCCCGGGCCCCTCGGAGCCCCGCCTGGAGCAGACGCTGTGCCTGGGGTGGGCAGCCTCCCACACAGCGTGCTGCAGGCCACACGGCTCGCCGCAGGGAGCCCGCTCTGACCGCTTGGGGAGCGCAGGGAGGGTGACCCAGGCCACGCTCCTCTGGCGTCAGCACCCACCCTGCCCTCCACGCCAGCCGAGCCACAGGGAACCAGCCCAGAGCCCAGAACTCAGGGTCACGACAGCCAGACGCAGCCGCTCTCATGCCCACAGCACAGGGGCTCCGCGGGGTGCTCAGGAAGCCGCCCTCTGGGCCCCCAAACTCGGTTGTTGCTGGGAGCATGGCCCCTGGCCGGTGCAGCGAGCAGAGCACTGTCCCAGCATCCGTCCTGAGGACGGCCCCACCCCGAAGCCTGGGTGCTGACCAGGCGGTCGTTCCTGTGCCTTCCCTGGGCACTGGCAGTGGGCAGTGCCTCTGGCCACCACAGAAGCAGGATGGACGGAGAGGTGCTGGGCGGGCAGCCCCTCCACTGGCATCCCAGTACCCGGGGCAGAGGACGGGACACTGTGAGGGGCACTTACTTGGCGAAGACTTTCTTGGCAATGCGCGCGCGCACCGTGTCAGCCTGCTGCTTGAGGTCGGTGAGGCCCGGATGCTTCCGCCGCTTGCCCTTGCCTTTCCCGCCAGGCCTATAAGAGCCCAGATCCACCCCGGTGGCCGCCTCCACGTCCCTCAGGAATTCGGGGTCCTGCCAGTCTGCAGACAGACTGAGATTTCAGAAAACACCCGCACCAACCTCACCAAGGCCCAACCCCTCCTGGGGGGGTTAAGTGGGGGGGGGTCCCCATGGAACCCCTAAGCAGGAAGGCAACCAAGTCTGGTGGCCAGGGGACAAGGCCACAGGCAAGCGGCTGTGTCAGCCTCTAGGTGGGCTGTGGCCCATTCAGGCCCCAGAAGGGCCCTTGGCCTGTCCCTGCCGGAGGGTGGGCACGGGCCAGCCACGGCCGAGGGAGCAGCTCCCTCTGTGCCTCCCAACTGGCCTGAAGCTAACTTGGCCCCAGGCCCGTGCGAGGAGGGTGTCAGCTCACCCAGGCCCCTCAAGACAGCAGGAGCAGGTGGTCCAAAGGGAAACAAACGTCCCCCAGCCCCGGCCTGGCCTCGCCTGCCCCGGCTGCACCGGGGGCCACAACCGTGAGCCCGCTTGCCAGGATGGAAAGCGCTAACAGTCCAAATCTGGGAGAAGAGCTCCCAGCCCGCGGGCAGAGTCCTCGAGGTCCACTCGCCTCAACCTGCTTCTCTCCCAGGGGCGGGGTGGGACGGGGCTGTGTGGAGGTCCCTGAAATTCAGCGTCCATCCAGCACAGCCCCCGCCAGTGTCCACACCTATGGACCCTGGCCCTGGCTGGCAGAAGGGTGCCAGACACCCCAGACCCCGACAGTGAGCAGCCCGAGCTGGCGGAGGGGCCAGCACTGAGCAGGCCATGTCCAGTGGGGGGTAGCCAGGCGCCCAGACTCAGAGATGGCACGGCCTCCTCAAGTTGATTTTTAAAGTGAAGGGATATGGGGCTGCACAATCCAGATACAGGAACGATTAATCCAAGATTAAGGAAAACTGTCCAAACAGTTTATCTCCCAGTAACGAGAAGGCGTCACAGTTTAGGAACCCAGTGAATGGAGCAATTGTTTAAACACAACGGGAAAACGTCGGCACCCAGTAGAGACGGAATGAGCATCTCAGGAAAATGAAGGAGCAATTTAAAAGCCTTTGAAGAAAATCAATAGGAGCCAGCAGCGGGCCGCCCAGCGTGCTGACGGGCCCTGGAGCCCCACATGCATTGTCACAGAGGTGAGCGTCGGAGAAAAGAAAATTGCCCGTGTGCGAGGGAGGCGGGATCGATACTGCAGTTAGTAAAGAGACGCTATTTCACATCTGACTGGCCAGCGCTGGCCGCGGCCCCGGCCCAGTACCTGTTGTTAACAAGTCACCGAGGGCTGCAGAACCTGATACTCTTCAGGGCTGACACAAAAAATAGGCACTTAATTTGCTCCTGAGTGCGGGCCACCAGGGGAGGCCGCGGCCCCCGGGTTAGTGGGTCAGGCCCCTCCCTGCCACCCTCCAGGCCCAGGGTCCAGGGGCTGACCCTGCTGTGAGGCTGAAATCCAACACCGATATCTCCTGAGGAAGGAAGGACCTGCAGGCAGCCAGCACTGCCCTGAGGACATAGCCACCCTCTGCCTCAGGGGGTCCTGGGCCTGAACCACGGCCTTTGTCAAAAAGTGGGGGCCTCCAGACCTCAGCCCAGGTTGACAGACCATGGGCTTCTGACACAGGGCAGGCCCCCGCCTCACCCTGAGAGTCCCTGGGGCTGCCCTGGCAGGGGGCCGCTTCTGTGGGTCCCCACCCTGCTTGTGGCTCGGGGGCCTCTGGGCGCCAGGCAGCGGCCAGCCCACGCCAGGACGCAGCACCGGCTCACGCACAGCATGAGGGGAGCTCCGCGAAGGGTGCAGAACAGCGCCTCGGCGGCTCCAGTCCCTTGTCCATTTCGCATTAAACTGGCCTATGGGCCAGAAGACGGGGACCTTGAGGAGGTGCCCCAGAGAGCGCACCACGCTCAGAGGCCCGGCAGGACTGCCTGGGACCACAGGCAGGACCCTGGCCTTCTGCTCGCACACCACACACGGTCCACACATGCTGCACACCACACGCACCCCACAGCCCCGTGTGCACGGGCTGGCCAGGCAGCAGTGAGCAAGCACACAGGAGCTGGCAGCCCCAGGCCTCAGCCATTTACCTTCCGCACACTGCTCCCTCACATGCTTGAACATGGGCTTAGAAACCCAGAACCCCAACAGATAATGACAAAGCGGTTTCCAGCTGTGGGTGTACCCATGCCAGCCATCAGGAGCCGTGTGAAGATGCGGCCGGGATGGAAGCTGAAGCTGAGGGTCCCACCAGCACCGAGGGCTGCACATCCCGGCCGCAGCGCCTGAGCTACGGTCACCACTGTTCTGGAGGTGGCCGCTGAGCCCGCAGGAGCCACGGGTGGGCCTGGAGGCCACTGGGTGCAGGGCTTCCTCACACCAGGCCTGCCCCTTGCCCCCCAGACCCACCTGGGTGCCCCGCTGGCCTCTGCAGCTGCTGCCTCTGCTCCTGGGCCCTGTCCTCTGCGTGGAGGGGCCGTCCTGCGTCATCTCTCGGGATGATCTTCCCGTGGAAAGGGCACTGTGAGGAGAATGGAGCAATTCCGATGCAGGACAGGCTGCCGGCCACCCGACTGATGGCTCTGAGGAGGGCCGGCTCCCAGCCCACCGCCCTCCAGCACACACCACACAGGGCAGGGCCCTCGGGTGCAGCGTGACGGAGCCAGGCAGGGAGAGTGGCCTGCGGTCAATCCGTCTCCACGGACCCTGGGCCCAGCACAGAGCAGGCTCAGGACCCCGCGAGCGGCAACGCGGGGACCGAGGTGGAGTGGCCCAGCCCTGTGCCCACCCGGGCAGTCCTGGTGCCAGTAGGCTGGAGCCCAGCCCTTCCTCGTCCGCCACGGGCCCCCCAGCCCAGTCCCACCTTCAGGCGATCCTGACGCGGGCAGAGCTGGCCATCGGGCCGCAGGGCACGGCAGCGGTGCTGCACAGGCTCAAACTGCCCTGCGAAGGTGATGCGGCGGCTCCGCAGGGCCTCAGAGACGCTGGCACTGTCCACCTCGGCGTCCACTTCGCAGGGCTTCCAGAAGCGGTGCTCCGAGTCACACCTGCACACAGACCCACCTCTCAGTGCCCACAGCGAGGCTGGGGCTGCGAGTGCACCCAGGGCAAGCGGAGATGCTGAGCATGGCAGGGGTATGCCAGGCACAGCCCAGTGGGCTGACACCCCAGTGTGGCCTGGACCTGGGTGGGGCTTCTTGATGGATGTTAACAAGACACAGACCCCACGTCCCCACCCCTCAGGTCTGCAGATAAAGTACGGGTGGTGCAGCAACGCATTGGCGTCCAGGAAGCTCCTCGTAAAGCCCCGGGCCCGGCCCACGGGAGCCCAGCCAGAGGACAGGAGATGGTGACGCGGGCCTGCGCCAGAGCTGGGAGCGCAGGCTGGGCTGGGCCGGGCCGGGCCGAGGCCCTCAAACCTCTCCACGCTCCACCATCAGGGCGGGGACAGGGGAGGCCCCTCAGGGGGCCACAGGGAGGTTCAAAAAGCCCACGGGCCTCTGGGCAGGGCCGGACCACCGCCCAGCCCTGGGGCTTCAAAGGCCCACTGGCCTCAGTGGGCAGGGCACTAGGAGCTGTGCCCACTGTGCACAGAGGGGGCGGGGTGCGGCACCCTCACTCACCTGAGGATCTTGCCAGCCGTCGGCTCCTCCTGGCCCCAGGTGCACAGGTCCACCCTGAAGGGGACAACAGGCGCCCGGGGTGCGGCCTGCTCCGGTGTCAGCGGAGCCCTGGAGAGTGAGCAGGGCTCAGGGAGGGGGAGCCCAGGGCCGCCCTTGGCCACCCACTTCTCCCGCCCCCCAGGTCCTGGGGACACCCCTGGGCCCTGACCCCCGACCCCTACACCTCGGGCCTGGACCAGGGGAGCCAGCCTCACACTGTGCTCCTCACGCGGTGCTCAGGGTGCCCCAGTGTCTGTCCCTCTGGCCCCTCCTCGGGACGGACCTACCACTGCATGCCAGCAGTGAGGACTCAGGGCCCCAGGTCCCCACCCACCCCAGGCAAAAGCGGTAGGCACCCGCCCTCAGGGGGTGCATACGTGGGGCTGCCTGGGCGTCACCTGGGGCTCGGGGGCG
>SJYV01021999.1:0-36644 GCA_006410875.1 Neotragus pygmaeus | reverse complement strand
AAATGGCAACCCACTCCAGTATTCTTGCCTGGAAAATTCCATGGACAAAGGAGCCTGGCAGGCTACAGTTCATGGGGTCACAAAGAGTTGGACGCGACTGGGCACGTGTGCACACAGGCAAACTTGGCTGTATTAGATGATCCAAAAAAGTGGTTTCCTCTAGAGGCAGTTCTATGACTGCCATTCTGCTTTTCACCATTAGGTGAAAGTAGTCTCATCAAAGATAGTGATAGACTCATTAATCCCTTTATTACCAAGTGATTACTTGTTTATTATTTGTAGATTAAAATCCCCTTCTCCACTGAATTTATCTCTCTGTGGGGAAAATTGACAAAGGTTTTAAAAGTAAGTAAGTACAAAATATGTAGGTTATTGGTAAGGGCTAAGAAAAAAAATTAAGCAGGTAAGGATAGAGAAGCTAAAGAAGAAAGCTTCTATTTTCGACAATGTGCTTAGAACAAATCTTTGTGAACATAGTTCAGCAGAGACCTAGATCTTGAGAGGAAGTGGGATATGACATATATCTGGAGTAAAAGCGGTGTAGATGACTGTACCAAGCCATGTGGGGCCCTGAGGCCTGGCATTTGGTGACAATGAGACCAGTGGGTCTGGGTGAATATGTGAGGTGGAGAGTGTTGGGAAATGGAGTCTGGGAGGAGCTGGGGCAGTTTTGTGAGAGCCTTCTCTGCCATGATAAGGAGCTGTCTCAGGGTGTCCATACTTCATTTATTCATCTTACGGACAAGTTCACTACCATATAAAGATCAGGAGCTGTACCCAGGAATCCTAAAAGATAAGGCAATCCACAAGAACCAGACAGAAATGCACTTCAAAACTTTCCATGTGGTTTAGCTGGCTTTTACAACAGATGTACAGGCACAAAGTGCAGAAGGAGCAGATAAGAGACTCCGAAGTCTGAGGCAGTCACGACAAGCTCCTAAAAGATCAGCTTTGAGAAGTGAAGGCTGAGTAGAAGTTTTCTGGGCAGACAAAAGCATGAGGAGGAAGTGAGGTATGATAAATACATCAGTAAGCAATATAGCAGTAGTGAGCATGGCAAGTTCATGGACACAGACACTGTCTACAGGACAGAGGATGCCCGCTATCCAGCCCATGATTTTTTTTTTTCAAGCATTGTTACATTCAACAAGAATCTAGTACACTTCACCGACCTATGTTAACATGTAGTTAGAACACTATCAGTAACAAGTTGAAAATAAATTCTATTTTTAGGCATAAATTGGTGCCATCTGAACAACTGAATTGTCATCAAGCACTTGTAAGTTAAACTTTATTCTATTGATCTGTAACCTCCTATGCAAGGCTGAATTCCTGTCTCGGGTTTCAATAAAACCAAGGGCACAAATGTTGATGGCTACTAGACCCGACCTCCCACTGTAGCGCTGACTGCTTCTATTAGTGATATAACTTTACATAAATATACATATATGTATGCATGTATATGTGTGTATATATATGCACACACACACACACACACACACACACACACACANGTGAATACACTCACATGATTGTGTTCCCAACAATACTTTTTAGGCAGAAACGAGTGGTGGGCCATTTTCAGCCTACAGGCCATAATTTGCCCACCTCAGATTCAGATTAAAGGAAGGAGCAGGTACTTTATTACTTTTAAACTAGCTATCCTCCCGTAGTTTGAAGTTCTGTATGTAACTGGAAGTATAGCCTCGTTTCTTTTAGAAACTTAAATTTCTGTTTGATTCACATGTGAAGCTCTTAAGGTAGAGGTATAGGTAGGAGTCTTCAAGGGCCTCACAGCATCTATAAAGGCGGGCTCACTGATTGGGTCCATAAAGGCGGGCTCACCTGATTGCCAAGATTTAGATCTGCCTAGTCTAGTGTTTTCAGTTAAGGACTTAAAAATATAAGTGTCTTAACTTTTGCTGTTGCTTAAATTTACTATTATAATCTTAAGACATTCTAATGATACTTTGAATTAAAACCTGTTACATATCAGACTTTGACCATCATTTAACTTTTCTGGTCCTCAGTTTTTCTAGCTATAGAAAGAGGAAGTTCTACTTGATTAATTCTGAAGTCCTTTCCAGTTTTGATATCACTTTATTCTGTGGTCTATGGAAGGAAGCTCAAATTTCTCCTTGTTACAAAACAAGTCTGTTTGGCCCTTTCCATATCTGTACTCTTAATTTTTATAAATTGGCCACCTGAAAATCAAGATTTTTTTGCCTCATAAACTGGAATGCCTTCCCACTCAGATGAGTGTGACTTGTAAGTGTCTATGTGAGTGTGATTTATTGACTGTGAGGAAAGGGCTCCCGCCAGCCCTCATGTCGGCTGGAGCCTGGCCCTTCCCCAGGGAAGCAGTGTGGCGCTCAGACCCCCGCTCCTCGCTTCTTCCTTCTCCGCCCATCTCCCAGATAGGATCGGACTTGTCAGTGGGACTTGGGCACTTATCACTTTTTAATTTCATTTTTTGACCATGCTGGGTCTTCATTGCTTTGCTCGGTCTCTTTCTCTAGCTGTGCTGAACGGGGGCTACTCTGCCTGTGGTGCTCGGGCCTCTGTTGTTGCAGAGCGCAGGCTACAGGCAGCTTGCCGGCTCAGTAGCTGTGGTGCAGGAGCTTAACTGCGCCACAGCACATGGGACTTTCCCGGGCCAGTGATCGAACTTGTGTCTTCTATATTGGCAGGCAGATTCCCACCCACTGTACCAGGGAAGTCCTGTCACACAGCTTTTTATCTTAAAAATTTCCAGCACAAATTCTGAAGCATGTAGTTGAGGAATCTATTAGTTGGTCTGGAAAAGATAGTTTATGTGCTTCTACAGTTAAAGACTTGGTTTACAGTGCTTGTGATGAATGTCATCTTTTCTCCTTGCCATGGTGTTTCCTTAAGTTCGCTTGTGTAAACCTGGAAAAGTCAGGCGTGATATTGGTACCTCCACCTTGCTGTTTCTAATAGCCATGCTTTCCAAAAGGTTTATTGTTGTTGTTTTATTGGAGGATCTAAAAACTTAAGTCATTACTTTGACTAAATAGAAAGTTTTCCTGTTTACAGCAAAGACAAAGGTATGCCACACACACAGAGTACACTATGCTTCGTCTGTTTTCTGTCAGAAATAGGCCCTTCTTTCCATATTCATCAGCAGATGGTCTTTTCTCTTCCCACCTCCTTCACCACTCTCATCCTAGTCACTGTTTACGCTGCTTTGGTTTTTTCTTTCCAGAGAAGAATAGATTCCTGGCTCCATCGTCTTTCCTTGCTCTTCCTTGGTGGGTTGCTTGTGTTGCTACCTCTACTTTTTCATGTGTGACTAGAAGTGAATTAGGCTTGCAGTCTTATTTTAACCTGGGACTCAACCTAGGTTCTCAGCCTTCCACAGAAGTAACTACTTTTACATTAAAAGCAGAATGTGAAAAACCAATAATTTAAAGTTGAGTACTTCCAAGTTGTTGTGGCATTTGCACTATTTGGAGGTAAAAGAAGAGAAATTCTCTTTGAGAAATGGTAGGTAAGTGTCAAATCTGGTTCAAAAGTAGAATTTGAAAATAACTTATGAGAGAAGTCTGACTATGGGGGCGGGGGCGAAGGGACAGGGAAAGTTGGATCAGGTAGAAGATAAAATTGTGTCCTCGGCAATAAACCTGTTTCTTTGGGGAGACAAATCTATTTCACTTTCCCGGTTTTCATGCTGACAAAAGAATGGAGCAACGTCATTGCTAACAGATGCTCTAGAACCGGTGTCTCGGCCTTGGGATTTGTGTACCTCTAGGTGACTGAGTAGGTCTGATCTTCGTATTCACTTTATAAAGTAGGAAGCTGCTTAGTGAAGCCTTGATTCTAGCAAGATTCCCAACCCCAGCCGAGCTTATCCTTGCTGCTTATTTTGAACCTATGCCAACCAGTAGATCAGCCCTCTCTGAGTTTTTGTGTCCAGTATAGTTAGGTGGATGTTGCTTAAACTGAAAGTTGATGATTTGGAGAAACAAGCAGTATTTTCACTGTAGCCACAGTTTTGTATGTATGTAATCATAAGTGCACATACATAATACCGAAGTAAAGACGTGAAGCAAATACACCAAAATAACGAGAAATGTCATCTCTGTTTGATGGTTATAAAAGCATATTCTTGTATGTACTTTCTGTATTTCCTAAAATTTTTATAATCATATAAAACTTTAATAAACCTTATAAAGTTTTAGAAAAAGAGTCTTGAAAGTTGGTAGTAAGTGTGAAATTTCTAGAGCAGTTATTTAACAGTGCCAATCAGGGAATTCCCTGGCGGTCCAGTGTTTGGGACTCGGCACTGTCACAGCTGAGGACCCAGGTTCAGTCCCTAGGGTTGGGAAACGAAAATCCTGCAAGCTGTGCGCTGCAGCTGAAAATAATAGTAATGATAGCAGTGCTAATCCCAGGAGTAATCAAAAGTTGGCTAAACAAAAGGATATCATTTACTGGATATCATTTACTAAGTGTAGAAGAGATTCTTATTGATAAAGCACTTAATAGTTTAAATAGTTTGTAGTTCACATATATTACAACATTCATTCTTCCATTTTAAGAAAGAGGACGCTGGTCATTAGAGAGGTGAAGTCATTTTTGCTGTCCTTGAACCTACATTAGCCAAAAGGAAGAGAGTGTTGTCAGGAGCAGACTGGCAGAGGAGAGCCAACCTGATAAAACACGTGGTGTGGAGGATCCGTATCTGCTGGCTTGGTTTTGAGCTGATGACGTGGGCATGGAGAGCCTTCTAATTCTGGGCCCTGAGTAGCCAGGGCCCTATGGGTCCCACTGGTTTGCTGGGCCCCAGCACCACACTTAGAAATAACTGGAATGTTGAGGGACAGGGCCTGAGAAGAGACTTTATAGTTAAAACTGGAAAGAACAGCCTCACCTAGCTCTTCTTGCACTCACCCCTCAGTCTCTCCAAATTGAAAGATATGAAGCATAAGAAAGTTATTTTTAGAGATCCACACAGCCGTTGAAGTGCCCACTGAGTGCTTTGCATATGTGAACCTTAGAGGCGTGTTGCCATCTTGGTCGTGAGTCTGCGGCAGTGATGGTCAGTGACCTTGCCTCTCTTCCGCCAGATCGTGTCTGCAGTGCAGTACTGCCACCAGAAGCGGATCGTCCACAGAGACCTCAAGGTGAGCCCCGTTGCCCTCACTCGTATCCGCTCTCCTCGTGTGTGTTCAGCTCCTGCTGCTCACGACACAGATGAGGGACATACTAGATTGTGTTATTAAATTTTAAAAAATCCTAAGGCTTAGTCTCCATTTTAAAGCAGCTCATTGTTGGTCTCTGGAGAAAAGCGCCCACCACCCAACAGCTGAGCGCGCCCAGAAACACATGCCTGCCCTGGACAGCACGCTCGGGGCTGTCAGAGCTCATCTGTCTCCCCAGCCAGTGCTCTCTCCTGCTAACAGCAGCGGCTATTTGAGACCTACTGCATGGTTCTCTACCTTTGCCCGCATTCCTGGCATAGGCTCAGGTTTCCTATTTCACAGAGAAAATAGAAACAGCAGGCAGAAACTCCCTGTTTCCCAGCAGGCCCTCCAGCTTAGCTGCACCTGCATCCCCCCTTGACCTTGTGGAGTTTTCCTCTGTTACGGGACAGCGCAGCACTGCTGCGGCCCCCACCGGGGTTCCGGATCTGTGTCCCTCCCTCCCAGGCTGCTTGGCTGCCTCCTCCCACCCGTCCTCCTTCGCCTCCTGCCTCTGCTGGCGCCTCACCAGCACCATGTGTAAAACACGCTCACATCCACGCTCTCTTCTACCTAAGAACCTCCCACCCCGGGTCTTCTTCCCAATATACCCTTTTATTGTCTTTACCTTCACAGCCGTTTTTCTCTAAGCATTGTCTAGATTCTTTCTTAACTTGGTCATCACTTCCTCTCTCTCCTCACACAACTGCTATTTACTGATTTGCTTGTTCCTCTGTTCACCCACCCTTGCTGCGTTGACACTCACTCCATCACCTCTGGTTTGCCAATCCCCAGATCTGTTCCTGCATCCAGAGCTCTCTTCCAGGACTCAGTGTCCAGCTGACAAAAGGACACCTCCTCAGCACCCCTCAGGCAGCTTGATTCAGCACGTTAAATACCTAAACTCTTCCTTGCTAAACTTAAGTTTGTATTTCTCATTGTGGCAACTGATGTACCGCAGGTGCCTCTGTCTCCTTTGCTCTGACACCCCCTCAGTCCCCAGGTCCCTGCTGCTCCCTGCGTGTTGCTGAGCTTGCTTTTCTCTGTCCCCACTGGCACTGTCCAGTTCAGTCCCCTGGCGTCCGGGACCGGTCACTACACTAGCCTCTTGCCTGGTCCTCCCTGCTTCCAATTTTGCCTCTTTCCTACATTGCAACCAGAATGATACTTTAAAAACACAAATAAGATTGTCATGGGACTTCCCTGGAGATCCAGTGGCTAAGACTCTGGGCCCCCTGCATTGGGCGCCCAGGTTTAATCCCTGGTCAGGGAACTAGATCCCACATGCTACAACTAAGACCCAGCACAGCCAAATAATAAATAAAAGTTTTTTATAAAACCACACACACACACACAAATAAAACTTGTCATTTCCCTGCTTGAATGACTTTTCCGTGGCTTCCCGTTGCCTTTAGGATAAAAAGCTAAACTTGCTGAGTGTAAGTCGCTCCACTTGCCTTTGTAATTCAGCCATAGCTGTGTCTCCAGCCTTCTCTGCCGTACCCTGCCTTTCAGTTTCTTGAGCAAACCGTGTTCTGTCTCACTCTGGGTTTTCAGACTGTTATTCTGCTTGAAATCTCTCGCATTGACACACCCACTGCCGTCACCCAATCCTGGCAGTGGTTTCAGTCCATCTGATTAGAAGCCAGACCACACCTCTCAGTGCTGGGCCCACCACTCCCCTCTTCTCGGTCACAGCACTGAGGGCCCGGAGTATAACTGCAGGTTCTTCCTCCCCTCCCTTTGTAAACCGTGAGCTTTCTGAGGGCAGGACCCTGTCTGTCTGTGCATCCAGACAATAATAGAAAACCTGGTGTATAATTGCCATGTGATAAATGTCTGTTAAGACAAGCAGGCGTGACTGTGACCTCTGTCTTAATGAAGTTTAGGATACCCTTCTCAGTAATAGCCATTATACACCTTATTTAGCAGTGTTTGTGAAATGTGACTGTCCACTTAGAAGGATACTTAGAAGGATCTGTTTTTTAAAAGCCCCTTATTCTTAGCTGATAAAGCTCTTCCAGTATTGTTTTGTCATGAACATTTGCTGTTTCAGTTGGTGCTGGAATTGATCTATACAGTTGGGCCCCCATATCCCCGGGTTCTGCATCTGTGGATTAGGAGGGCTGGCTGGCTGGACCATTTTATATGATGGTGGAGGATGGTGTCCACGAGGTCCAAGCCAGTGCCCTCAGAAGACCGAGGGACCACTGCGCCGTGCACCTCTTGTTGGTTGTTAATGCTAGAACACTAGGTATTCTGAATTATCTCCTTTTTTTTCCTCTCTAGAAAGAATGTTTTCTTATTCGTTAGGATATATTAAGTTTATATCATTACAAAAAGGTTTTATGAAATGCCTAATTCTATAACAGTTCATTATATTTTTTGTTAAATTTCATTTTTGTCTTGATGTTTTCCCTCTAGGCTGAAAATCTATTGTTAGATGCTGATATGAACATTAAAATAGCTGACTTTGGTTTTAGCAATGAATTTACTGTTGGCAGTAAACTGGATACGTTTTGTGGCAGTCCTCCGTATGCGGCCCCAGAGCTCTTCCAGGGCAAGAAATACGACGGGCCAGAAGTGGACGTGTGGAGCCTCGGCGTCATTCTTTACACTCTAGTCAGTGGGTCGCTCCCCTTTGATGGGCAGAACCTAAAGGTAAATGAAGCAGTTGCATCCTTGTCCTTCAGAAAGCTTAAAGGATTTTGTCAAATGATAAGAGTTAACGTGTCAGTGTTGTTTCAGTGGGGGAGTTAGGTTCTTTTTTAACCTAAAAGTTGACTTAGTGGTTTTCTTTCCTGTCTACCTCCCCAAAGGAACTGAGAGAGCGAGTATTAAGAGGGAAATACAGAATCCCTTTCTACATGTCCACAGACTGTGAAAACCTTCTCAAACGTTTCCTGGTGCTAAATCCAATAAAACGAGGCACTCTAGAGGTAATCACATAAGTGGCAATAAAGAACAACTTTGGAGAGTCTTTAAAAGTATCTTTAGAATTTTGCTTAGTTTATGTGACACATTGAATACTATCCTGGGTTTGTGTTTTTTTTTTTTTTTTTTAAGCAAGATTGAGACATTTTTTAAAAAGTTATCGTTTGAACCATAATTGATGAAATGTTGAGAATAAATTTCCCTAAATATTGTGATTATCAGAATGCTTCATTTATACTGCTAACTACCGAGTTCACCTTTCAGCAAATCATGAAGGACAGGTGGATCAATGCAGGGCATGAGGATGATGAGCTGAAACCATTTGTTGAACCAGAACTGGACATCTCAGACCAGAAAAGAATAGGTAATTACTCTGTGCCTGCATGCTGGTGTGTGTGCGAGTACCATACCTTTCCCTCCATTTATTTGTGCACACCTAAAACGGGGACGGGCTTCCCTGGTAGCTCAGTCAGTAAAGAACCTGCCTGCAGTGCAGGAGACCCGGGTTCAATCCCTGAGTTGGGAAGATCCCCTGGAGAAGGAAATGGCAAATTGCTCTACCATTCCTGCCTGGAATATCCCATGGACAGAGGAGCCTGGTGGGCTACAGTCCATGGGATCACAAGAGTGGGACATAACCCACCAAAACGGGGACAATAACAGGGATAAGTATAGATTACATGAAGCAGCTAATATGTTTAGTCATATTTAGGAAGTCATCTTCAGGCCCTGTAATAGTACTCAGTAACTCAGAAATAAGCTAACTGCCCATTTATGTTAAAACAATGTGTCATCTTTTCGGTCAAATAAAGGAAATTAATCTACCCTGTAATGTAATGATTTCTTAACCAAAGGAAACCCGTAAACTGTACTATGCCCTTCTTTTAGATATTATGGTGGGAATGGGATATACACAAGAAGAAATTCAAGAATCTCTTAGTAAGATGAAATATGATGAAATCACAGCTACATATTTATTGTTGGGGAGAAAATCTTCAGAGGTTAGTATAACCAGATAAAAATGTATAATATCCTTTTTGCAAATATTAGCTCATGTAATAATTAATTTTGGGCTTTTTTAGTGTGTATAACATTGATAATAGTTTTAAATTTACCTTCAAATGACTGATCTAACTCCTATGACTGTTATGAGCTACTATTTTAGCTTTAAGATAATAACCTTTAATAACTTGGCTTTTGTTAAGTTAACCTATGTAATCTGTAATAGTTTTAAAATGCTGTAAAGTATCAGATGAAATAGAGCATTTTTAGTTTTTTGAAAAAGCCTAGAAGAACATAAATATCTATCCTTGTGTGAATTTTTCCAGTAGTTAGAAAAATACAACTGAGTTTAGGTTGTCTCTCTTGTACACTGTGGTTTTTCTCTCTAAATGAACAGTTTGTAAGAGGTTTGTGTGTTATGAGAAGTTTAGTTTCATGATAAACCATTTGGGCTCGTGTTGTGGTTTGCTCTGTTCTTCTCATTTTCTCTTAGCTGGATGCTAGTGATTCCAGTTCTAGCAGCAATCTTTCACTTGCTAAGGTTAGGCCAAGCAGCGACCTCAACAACAGTACTGGCCAGTCTCCTCACCACAAAGTGCAGAGAAGTGTCTCTTCAAGCCAGAAGCAGAGGCGGTACAGTGACCACGGTAAGTAAGTTTGAGATCATGAGATCATTCCAGCATTTTCCAGGCCTCCCGTTAACCAAGAGGCCTCCTGACATTGCCAAACATCCTTTTGCTTATGGCCTCCTTGGGTTAAGGTTTCTTGATTGCCCTTCCTAGCATCTCTTGCAAAGCAGTAGGCGCTGCAGGCTCTGATCTCCTTGGTACACTCAATAGTCTTGGGTTGACTAAGGCCTGGCTGGGTAGAAACCTGAGCCACATGGGAATTTATCAAGCACTTGAACTGAGAAAGTGATTTTCAGTTTTGTCCAAGTTAAATTTATAAAGCCACATGTGGCCAGTGGCTACCACAATGGACAGCACAGCCCTGGAAAATGTAGAGTGCACCAGTTTCGCCTTAATTGGTTTAAATTTTTGACTTATGTCATTCTCGACCACACTCTTAACTGTCCATGTGTCTAAACACCCTCATCTTACATTTTCACCATAGAGTGAATCTTTCATGAGACTTAGGACCCAAATGGATGCTTACCAAACGTGACAATTATTCTGCCTTCAAGACAGCCCCGTTTGTTGGAATCCAGAGACTCTAGCAGATGTGCATTTATTCACATGATAATTCCTTTAATTCCAGTGCACAAATTAATGTTGGCCTAGTCTTGACTTTTAAAAATACATCTTCACATGGAATCCTCATTCATTTCTTTGTTCAGTTCACTTCCTTTTCCTGGGCTTTGTCCTCCATGTTCTTCTACCTTGAGAGCTGACGCTTAGAACTGTACAAAGTATTCCAGGTGTCTACAGCTTTGGCTTTGTACCGAAAGTGATGACCCTTTGCTTGGTTTCCATTTCTCTTCCTGCTGCCAATGCCTCTGTGTGGTTTAGGCTGAAGCAGCACATTGTGCTGATGCTGTCAGTAAGCTGTCTGCACGTCTGCTGTTTTCTAGGGTGTAACTGAAGAGCTCAGAGCTTGTCTGATGCCAGAATTTTGCAGATGGCATTTGTAAATCAAGTGTTGATCTGGGTCTCAGTCTTTTGTGTTCATATTAGTTGGGAGGGGTTTTTCTGTGTACTACATACAGAGCTATTAGCGAAATACCTACGTGTTGCTCTGAATTTAAAGAGAATTGTTCCTAAATCCTGGAAGAAACCTGATATTAGTTTTCTCATGTCCCTAATGACTGTCTTAGAAGTTCATTCTTCCTTAAGTAGAATCTGTCTGGATTAGTAATGCCCTTTTTCCCAGCTCAGAAGATTGTAGAGCTAAAAAGAGATTGCCAAACCCCCGTGTTGGCAATAAAGAAATAGGTCAGGATTGCTCACCAGGTCTTCTGAGGTGAAGTGGAAGTGCTTGAGACAGAATCCAGCACTCCTTGTCCCTGGTTCAGGGGCTCAGTCCACTAATCCACCCATTGCCTCTTGTAGTAGTACTTTTATAGTAATAATCATCCTGCCTTCTTGGAGCCTTTAATACTAAAAAGAAATTCACAAAGGAACATTTCAGGAAATTCTGTATATAGATCACAGACCCAATTCCACATTCTTTCTTACTTTTGCGGGGGATGAAGATAGTGGTCAGCAATAAAAGAAGAATTGATTATGCCTCTGGCACTGTTCATATAAGTGCTAAGAATGGGCTGGGGTCCAAGGACTGGGGTCTAGTAGAGCACATCCACTTGGCGCCGGGTGCGGCAGGCAACACCCCCCACCCTGCTGCCATGTGTGTATATTTTTTCCTTGAAAGGGAGCTCTTCATCAGATTTGTAAGGGATTCTTTTATTTAAAAAAAAAAAAGGCTGAAGACTCACTGTTCTATTAATACATGGTATTAGGGTAGTTGGTAGTGATCAGAAAAAAAAAAACTGCATCCATTTCTCACATCCTATACAAGGTTGGATTCCAATTGAAATAAAGATGTAAATATATAAACAGAAACCAGAAAAATGTTAAAAGAAAAAAATGAGATAATTTCTTTGTAATTTGGACTTGTTAAACAGGACTAAAAACCACGAAAGAAAAGACTTAACAAATTTGACTATATAAAAGTCATATTTGGGGGAATTCCCTGGTGGTCCAGTGGTTAGTTAAGACTCTAGGCCCTTTCATAGTGCAGATTCGGTTCCTGGTTAGGGAACTAAGATCTGGAAAGCTGTGCAGTACATCCCCCCTCCACCCCTAAAAGATAAAAAAAAAACAGTCACTTTTTTGTGTGATTTGGAACACAGCATGGAACACTCCTCAGCAATGAAAAGGAGGAAATTGTTGATAAATACAACAATTTGGATGGATCTTGGAGGAGTTGTGCTGAGTAGGGGGAAACAATCTCAGAAGGTTACATTGACTATTCACATAACATTCTTGAAATGAGTGAATTAGAGGTGAGAACAGATTGGCCAGGATTTAGGAAAGGGACTTGTGGAAGGAATAGAGGTGGCTGTGAAGGGTCGCCCTCAAAATCCTTGAAACAAAACTGTTCTGTGTTTGGCAGAGGGTGAACGCACGAATCTGTGCATGTGGTTAAAGTGTGTAGGACTGAACACACTGCACATGATGCAAGTGAAACCGGAGTGGCCTGAAGGAAAGAGGCCAGTGGGCTGTGTCAACAGCCATCTCAGCGCACAGTCTCAAATCCTAAAATGCAAAAAAAAATTATCTTCTTAATCAAAGTAATAGATGTTCAAAACAAATTGATATAGTAGCCGTAAAGGTTTAGAATGTCATTGGATATGTCATGATAGAATAAAAATAAGTATTAGGGTAGTATCATCCTACATTTAATATGTTAAAATTGCCAAACTGGGAGCTTAATTGTTCTCTTTCGATAAATGAAATCAAATCTCTGTTCATTTTTAATTCATTTCCAAAATGGATTTACTGTTTATATATTTATTATTTATTGGTCACACTGAGTGGCTTGTAAGAACTTAGTTCCCCACCCAGGAATAGAACCCAGTCCTTGGCAATGAATGTGCAGTGTCCTAACCACTGTACCACCCGGGAATTCTCTAGGTTTACCATTTAGATTTTTGTCCAAGAGGTAGCTTTTCTGTACCCCACTTCATCCTGTTTTTTTATTGATTTATTTTTCTATTGAAATATACTTGATTTGCAATGTTGTGTTAATTTCTGCTGTACAGCAGAGTGACTCTATTTTACATAAATATACACTCTTAAAACTCTTTAACATTATGGTTTATCTCAAGATATTGACTACAGTTCCCTTTGCTGTACAGTAAGGCCTTGTTGTTTGCCCATCCTATGTGTATAGTCAGAGGACTGTGACGCAAACTCATAGTCCCTCCCTTCCCCTTCCATCCATTTTTTAATAGACCTAAGTATATAAAATTCTTTTCTCAACATAAATGTTGAGCATTTGGTGCTGTCTTAAGATTACCACTGGACATTATATATAATGAACATGCAAGTTATCTTGTTCATCTCCAAAATTCTTTGAACTCCAGATCTCCTGTGTCATCACAGTTTCTAGATAGTTTCTTGCAAGACTTGCCGCCTGGGATGCCCCTGAGCGCCCTCCTGGGAGCAGACACCAGTTGCAGCACCCTGCACCCCGTGTCCTCCCAGTCACTTGCATGAGGAACATGCTTTCCTCTGCTTGTACTGCCTTTCCTCATCGACTCAAATTCCTGTTTATCTAGACGAGCATGAGTGCTTTAAAAAAGATGCAAGATAAAATGTCAAAAGAAATGGCCTCTAAATCTATTCCAAAAGGTTCTTTTCCAAAAGGTGAAGGCATCTCTTATGCAGCAAGGGTGAGATTCACTCAGATATGCCAGGTGAAGCAGTTACTCTGCATGATGTGTGTGCATACTTACCTGTACAGGAACACCTGTGGAGATGTTTCAGGACAACTATATAAGCTTACTAGTTTAAAAAAACCCTTTTAGAAAGTTGGGGACTAGTAAGTAAAATTTTAAAATTGAATTCATTGCATAGGGAAAGCATACATGAATGGGAATCATCTTAGAAGATTTTACTGTTTTATAAGATGAATAGAAATCTTGGATCATCTTATAAAGTTTATTTTCATAAGATAAAATATAAAACTTTAAAAATATTGAGAATATAAAATACTCTGACTTTTAAAAAGTGAATTCTTTATTTTAGCTGGACCAGCTATTCCTTCAGTTGTGGCATATCCAAAAAGGAGCCAGACCAGCACTGCAGACAGTGACCTCAAGGAAGACGGAGTTCCCTCCCGGAAACCAGGCGCCAGTGCTGTTGGAGGAAAGGGGGTTGCTCCAGCCAGTCCCATGCTCGGAAATGCAAGTAACCCTAACAAGGCGGATATCCCAGAACGGAAGAAGAGCTCCACTGTCCCTAGTGTAAGTAGTGTGCGACTGTATAACCTGCCTAGGATTGAAGCACTAGAATGACACAACATTTTGCTCCTCTGCTCTTATCTGCCCACAGAGCCCTGCCCTCTGGGCCCCAGTGCACAGTGGCACCCTATTGGGATCGCTAGCTCTGTTGCAGATGTTTCTTATTGCACTCCATTCCGCTGGGTGAGATCCTTCATGTCAAGGGCTGTTTCTGGCTACTCCAAAAATGTCTGCGAGATGGAAAGACCGCAGTCTGACAGGAAATAAATAAAACCAGTGGTGACAGTGCAGACAGGTGTTCACAGCCTGACTTAGTCTGTCCAGGGCACTGTGAGATCTAACTGCAAGGCAGGAACATGGTGTTTGCCCAGCATGTCAAAGGGCTCTATCAGTACAGAACACTGACTGAGCCCTGCCCTTGTGCCAGGGGCCCTGCCGAGTGCTTTGCCATGTGTCAGCTAAATCTTAAGGCGAAGAAATTGAAGAAAAGTTAGGTAATTGTCCAAAATTATACTACTGACCTAAATCCATCTCTTAATTCCTGCACTTAACAAAATCTCCCTAGAGAGTAGGTAGTGTTTGTTAAATTGAGTCTGTTCAGTTTCAGAAACTTTTCATGGATTGAAATGTGTTCTCTCTGAGCTAAAAAAATAGTCACTCTTCTTAGCAGCACTCTACAGAATTTTTTTTACTTGTGATGAGAACTTCTTAGGTTTACTCTCCTAGCAACTTCCAAATACACAATGCAGTATTACTAACTATAGTCAACATGCTGTATATTGCATCCCCATGACTTATAACTGGAAGACTCCAAAAGTAATTTTGATAAGAATTTGCAGAGAATGAACAATTTTAAGGATATTCTGTAATCACATTTTCCCTGAAAGTTAACAGTGACACAGCCTTCCTTCAACCCTAAAGAAACCCCAGAGTCAGGAGCCTGCACTGTGCAGCTCCCTTGTCCTGTTTTGGGGAGGGGTTATACAGGAGCCGGAAGAGTCTTGTTTGCTCTGTCCGCTGACCTTGTGCTTCATCAGAATAAATGCTGTGTGAAAAGGCTTTTATTTTGACTTCAATCGTCATTCCATAGCCCTGCAGTTAAATCCAGCCTTAAAGAAACTTGTTCCTTGCCTTCATAACTTATATTCCTTGACTGTACTCATCAGCACATCCCCCTTTTGAAAATATATCCCAAGCATTGTTAGCCGCTCATATTTATTTACAAAGGAAAAGAGTATGTGGCTTTAATTGTCTCCCATTTGTCTTCAGAGTTTCCTTATATGTGACCTGCGCATGCTGTGGTAAAGGTGGCTGCTTTTAATCTTTTTTTTTAATTACCTGATAAAAGTTGTGCCGTGACTTTTGTTCTTTTTTTAAATTTTTGAAAGTATTAACTTTTAAAAATTGATGTGAAGTTCACCTACATACAGTTAACCATTTGAAGCATTTATTCAGCGCATCTAGTGCACCTTCAGCCTCTACCTCTCTAGCTCCCAAACACCGCTGATCGCCCTGTGCTCATTAAGGGGTTCATGTTTCATCCAAGAATTCATTCCTTTTTATATACCAGTTTATCTCCTTACCTGTCGATGGACATTTAGTGTATTCCTACCCTTTGGTTATTATAAATAATGTTGCTATAAGCATTTGTGTACCACAGCTGCACTTTTTTTTTACATCCTTACACATTCGCATGCTTGTTTCTCCACATTCTTGCTGTACTTGTTATTTTCTAGGGTTGTGGTTTTTTGTTTGTTTTTTTTTGATTGTAGCTCTCCTAGTGGATGTGAAGTGATATCTTATTGTGGATTTGATTTGCATTTCCTAAATGACCAGTGGTATTCAGCATCTTTTCATACGTTTATTGCCTGTTAGTATGCCTTCTTTGGAAAAATGTCTATTCTGTCCTTTGTCCTGTGTGACGTATCTGAATCTCTTGTCAAATCCAAGATCATGCAGATTTATCTGTTTTGTTTTTTTTTAATTTTTTTCTAATAGTTTTAATTCTGATATTTTTTTATTTTTGTTTCATTTGTATATTTACCTTATAATCCTTAATTTTTAATGTTTTAGTTTGAAATTATTACCTTTTAAAAAGTGAATTTCTCTATCTTCCTGCTTCATTTTAAATAATCCATGAGTTATTACTCTATAGATTATTGTAGCCAGCTTTTCAAAGTCACTTTGCCATAGCCATTTTTCATTATTGCAGAAATACTGGAAGGTAGGAAAGAGGGTAGAGGTTGCTGCCTTCATCTCCTTTTCTGACCTAGTGCCCAGTGCTATTAATACTGTGTTGTTCTTTAGTCGCTAAGTCATATCTGACTCTTTTGTGACCCCTTGGACTGTAGCCCTTTGGGCTCCTCTGTCCATGGGATTTCCCTAGCAAGAATACTGCAGTGGGTTGCCATTTCCTGCTCCAAGGTACCTTCTCAAACCTGCATCGGCACATGGATTCTTTACCACTGAGCCACCTGGAAAGCCCGTTAATAATTCAGGTTTATTTAAAGACTAAGTACTCATGTTTATTTAAATGGGATTTTTTTTCCCTGTTGTATTATACTTACTAAATCGTTTAAGACCAAAATGCCCTTTTTTTTTAAATAGAGTAATACGGCATCTGGTGGAATGACGCGACGGAATACTTACGTTTGCAGTGAAAGAACTACAGCTGATAGACATTCAGTAATTCAGAATGGCAAAGAAAACAGGTATGAAATTTTACTTGTTTTCAAGAAAATGTGTTTTTCCCAAGAGAAGTGGAAGGATGATATTTACTACTTAGTTTTTATAATCAAAATTCAAATAATAGTGGTAAGTATTCTCTAATGGTAAGTTAAATTTAAATGCAGTTCTAGTGAGATCCTAGAATTCCAAATTCCTCTCCTGGTCCAGAGCTTATTCTCCTGGCTGGCTGGGTGTGATGATTGGAAGGGTTGCGTTAAACCAGGGAGCTTTCCCTGATGAAATAGGTGGTAAGCTGTGCTTTAATGGTAGAACTGTGAACAGGGAGACGGAGATTGCTTTGTGCACATGTATATCTTGAACCAAGACTGGAAGCGGGGAAGGATGATGGCCTGAGACAGGGAGCCATGCTTCAGGGACGTGGAGCACCAGATGGGGTGGATGAGCCGTCTGTTACAGGTCAGCGGTGTGCCAGAAGGGCCAGGTAGACGAGTAACACTTTAAAGGTGGTCTTCACCTTAAAAGAGACACACTTGAATATCCAGAGAAATGGAGAGTTCAGTCTTCTCAGTGGTTTTAATCTGGTAGAGAGGCAATCTTAGGTTGAATAAGCATGATTTTAAAATACTAACAGTAATATATCAGTAAGGAATCAGGTCATACAGACCCCTTTCTAGGGGTTTCAAAATAAGAAATAGAAAAGTGGGATTAAGTAGATCCAGCAGCCATGCAGTAGAGTTCAGTTTGGGTGGAGAGAAAAGAGGGGAATGTTGCTTTGCAGAGCAGCTAAATATATTCTGTATAGAAAAGGTTTCTCAAATTGGCATGGTTTTCCTTCTTTTGTTTTGGAAGAGTAGTATAAAACTAAATTTGGAATAATAAGATAAAGTGAGCAGAAAAGTTCTGAAATAGAAATCCATAAAATAAATTCACATCATCATTCATTGTCCCCTGGCCTCTCAACTTGAACATTATTTTGTCAGCACATTCTCATGTGTAGCATCAAAATTGTTTTCTTCTTTTTCTGATATTTACTTTCTGAAATTGCACTGTGAAGTTTCTCTTTCCTTAGATCTCACCAGTCAAATGCAGTGTTTGAACACTAACTTCTGTAACAACCTAAACAGAAATTCTATCATTTTTCATCCTTAAAACCAGACTATTTTGTCATTCCCTTCTTCCACAGACCACTTATGTTTGAATTGACATGAAGGGAAAAACTTGTTCATGCATTCATTTTTATTCAGTGAGTTTTTAGAAATATTTACATCTTGGTATTCTTTCTTTGAATCCTGTCTGTGTTTGTTCTCTCCTAATAACTTGAGTAGAGCCACTGGGCTAGATAACTGCAGATTAATGATTGGTATGTTTATTTTTTTTAATAGTAGTCTGTTCTTTGGTAAATTTTCTTTTATTACAGTTGCTTTCTCAAATCTATCAAATTACTTATAGTTTAGGGGACTGAGTAGGAGAGTCCAATAGAAGACTTAATTAGACAGAAGTTTCTTTCTTTTTCTTTTGGCTCCACAGGAGCCAGGATTGATCCTGGGTCCCTGCAGTGAAAGCGCCAAGGCCTAACCCCTGGATCACTGGGGAGTTCCCAGACATTTCTGTTAAGAAATTTAATCTGTAGAACTAGAAGAATGTTGTTTCATGACTATTGTTTTTTAAAAATTCTTCTAAATTGTTGAACTGCTCTCTCAGATTCCTCTTGAACTTTAGAATATACAGCTCTCTGAGGTACAGAGTCAGACTTTGCTTTAAAAGGCTATTATGACCGTGACCTCTCTGCTCCCTCGACTTGGGTTTGTGCACACAGCTCCTCTGATTCTCCTCTCTTGCAGCTACACAGTTCCCTCCTTGGAGACAGTTTTAAGAATACTCTTGATGTCTTCGGAGTCGTCACCTGGTTTCTGCCTGCAGATCCTTCCTCAGTGGGGCTGCCCCCTCCTCATCCAAACCTGGGCCTCATTGCTCTGCTGGCATCAGTTATTTAAGTGCTCACCTTCTGAAACTATTGTCTTTATCTTTAGTTAAACAGCCTCCTGCCACACAAAACGAGGCACATAATTTTAATAATACCTGGATTTTGCTTTTGTATCTTATAAATGAATTGAAAAATTAATGGAAAAATATTGGAGGTTTGAGTTCCAAACTATTGTTCATATTTTTTTTTACTTTCAGTTAAGACATTAAATGTGACAACTTTTCCACCCTTAAAATAGATGCTTGAGTCATAAATTATTCACAGAGCCTTCTCTGTGCACAGATGACTTCTTCGGAAGATTGTTGCTTTTTCCTTTCCTATAGATATATATACACACACACACACATCTTATTCCTTGACTAAAATACTAGTGAGGTACAGGATGCCTGGATCTATGTTAACTTCTGGAAGAAAGACATGAATTCCTATTTTAGCCTTTAATATGTTCAACTTTTTTCTTAAATATGTGAGTGTTGTTACAGAAATCCAACATAAGAATGATCACGGCTAATAAAAATTAAATGAACAAAGAAGGTTTTGTCACAGTTAACACATGTATCTTTGGATTATATTTTTAATTCTTCTTTTGCCCAATCACTGAGTATGCTTTCCGTCAGCATCCACAATGTTTCATATTGGAATGTTCCAATATGGAATAAAAGTCATATTAGTCAAAAGATCAATAGGAACTTCACACAATTTGAATTTTAAGAAATAGTGCTATTTCTTTAAATAATGATTTTTTTCCCTTGGACCCAGAACTGCTAAAAATATGATGCAACTACTGTTTTGTTTGTGTAAATTTTTGCGGGATAGTCTGTGGAACATAACCAGCCTTTGCCACATTTCTGAGGAAAAAATTTTGTCCAACTTTCACAGCAACCAACTTGATGCAGCCCATTGTGAGTTGGGGTGGTTTGTTGTAAATAGAATTTTTGTGAGTTTGTACAAACATGAAATTCCACAAACATTTCTTGAGTTTACTGATTCCTAAATTGAAGTCGTAGGCCTGCTTTGAGAGTAAAAAAAAAAACAAAACTCTTTGTTGCTTGCTTTGTGGAACTCATGATAAAACATGATTAAATTTCTAAAGAAATAATTCATTTCATTGCTTTTAAGACTGTGCCAAAAATTGAATAATTTATAGTGAATATATCAATTTGTACTTCCTTTTAAAGAAGGTCTCTGACTCTAAGGAAGGTCAGTTTTTTGCTGCAAAGTACCTATTCACGTAGTCTTCCCTGCACTCCCCAGCCAGGGGGATAGCTCAAGGCGAATAGACTGAGCCTCTCCCTGTTCGGGATTCTGACTAAAAGCCATTTCTTCATCTGAGTCTTTGGGACCATTTATATAGTCTCCAGAGAACATGCCAGGTAACCCCTACCACCTCTTCTTCCCCTGCTTTTTTTAATGCACTTACTGATCCTAGGTCCTAATTTGGGCAAGAGAACATCAGCTGCTGGGCATGGAAATAAAGCATGTTGACCCTTGAGCTACTCTGAACAGATAATAGAGATAAAGGACAGTTACATTATCTGTAGGGCCTCCCTGGTGGCTCAGCTGGTAAAGTTATTTGTCTGTAGCTTAGTAAAGTAAAAGTGTATGTGTCTCTGTGTGCGTGTGTCTATATGTGCATATTGGAAACAACGAAGCATTTCTTCACATAGTTGAATCACTTAAGACTCTTATGTTGAGGTGACAGAAACTCAGTCCAAACAAATGTAAATTAAAGGGCATCTATGAATTCTTGGAACTGAAAAAGTCCTGGGATAGAGTCAGGGTTTGTCTCCTAGTTTTGCTGCGTCTGCAGGAGGTCCTTGGTGGGCTCAGCAACGTCAGCCTTGATGTTGTCCCACACTCGGCTCAGCTCAAGCAGAAGCCCTGGGGCGGTGTTGGCCTGGCTATGGCCTGCCCCGCTCTAAGTCTGCCACTGGCCAGGATGGCAGGAAAATCCAGCGGGGAGTCAGCGACATGGGGAGACAGAGACCAAGAACCTGTTTCTCCTAACACAGATTCAGGTGCCAAAGGGAAAAAAGTGTCAGAAACAAAAAACTGAATCCATGTTTATCTTTATAAGGTGTTTGTACAGTTCTGTGACTGTATTCAAGTCACACTCACCCAAGTCAGAGGGCAGATTGTCAAAGAAAGGGGTGAGCAGATCTGCTTGAGTAGTTTGTTACATAGACCTATCTCCTTCATATTGGGACTGCTGGAATTCCAGTGGCTCACCTCGTTAATGTGCCTTTTCAGTTATTGAATATGCTTGAGCACCTGCTCTATCTGAGGCATACTGCTGACTGCAGAGTACCTGTCCACATATTCTTGCACATACAATGTGGGGTCACATTGAGGCTGCAGGCCTTGTTTCCAGAGCACACAACAGACAGGAGTCACTGCAGTACAGTGGGGTGTGCATAGCAGGCGCTGTCACTGAATCCACAGAGGGAAAGGAGTAGCCCTTGGTGAGGGAGGGCACTGGTGAAGCCCTCATGGAGGGGATAACCTCGGAGGTGAAATTTTGATGAAAAGAGAAAGATGTTAGCTCTCCAGACACAGAGACTAGCTCCTGCAAAAGTTCTTCGACCTGATGCATGACCAAGAGACGGCAGGTCATCAGATGGGCCAGAAAGTCAAATTCCGGGAAGTAACAGTGGAAGGTCAAGCCTGGAGAGGTGGCAGGGGCGCAGCCAGATGGGTGCCTGAGGATGCAGCTCGGGTGCCAGGGTGAGGAGTCTGAACTTCATCCTGAAGGCGCCGTGTGCTTTGCAAGGTTAAAAGCAGATAAGCGACAAGGACAAGATCAGGTGTGTGTTTTAGGAAGTTCACGGCTGTATGGTGGACAGACTGGAAAGTGTGAGATTGGAGAGCAGTGAAGACAGGTGGCTGAGGGCCGGGCCTGGGAGAGACGCTCTGTACAGGGACTCTCAGGTGGGGAGGCGCGGGCCCAGTGACGTACTGTGAGGGGTGACACCCACCGGATGGCCCAGCTGCTCTGTATGTCGGGCGTGAGGGGAAAAAACTGATGGTTTTTAGGTTTCAGGCTTTGAGAGGATTTCTGCAGAGAGGCACTGAAAGAGTATGGTCAGAATTCTAAGTCCCCCTTTGAAATTCCATGGCCATGAGGCCTGAGCAGGCGTTAAGAATGAGGAAAGCCCTGGGTCGCTGTGGCCTGTAGCTAGCTGTGCCAGGTGGGGCTGCAGGTGTGTGGCCACCGTCACTCTTTCTCTGTCTATAAATAGTTAATTTGCTCTTATTAGTTTTCCCAACTTGAAAAAATGGGGCTTTGTTGACCTCTTAAGAATTGTGAGTGTTTTATATAAAGAAGTCAGTGTGCTTTCAGTAGGAATGGTTTGATAACATAGGATACTTTAATAAGTAAAACTAGTTACTACTATAGCTGTAATTTTTCTAGTCCATTTAATGTATGACAGTGTGCTTTGGGAACAGGTTGAAAGCACAGTGTACATGTTACAGATTCGCTTTGATTTCGATGCAGACATCTTTTAAGATAAGCTTTATTTTACACATAGCATGGAGATCATCACTCTCACATAAATATTCAAACATGTACAGTGTTACTTTCTTTAAAGCCAATAAACTTTTAAAAATTACTGGTTTTTAAAAAGCAGATACAGATTAGCAATTGCTCCAGAATCCCCAAAACAAGTTTAAGAGATTTTTGTTCTTTGACAGAAATGAGATGGTTTGGGGAGGAAGATAATGTGCTTTGAACAACAGGTTGCTCTTTTTGTCACTGGTCCATCATACTGTTGTTTCTGCCTCTGCCTGAACCCAAACCCCCTCCCAGCCTGACAGAAATGTTCGCTTACGCAGCTAGCCCTGCCTCTGTTTGTAAGACATCTTCCACCTGTCGGCTGAGACATCAGAAGTCGATGTCCATGTCAGCCTCTGGGCACCCCAAGATGATGTTACCTCCAATAGACAGTGAAGGAGATAACTTCAAGGCTATGTAAGAAAAATGCACATTCCTTGTGAAACTAATGTGTACCCACTGCTTCTTAATTTTGTGCTGTGGATATTATAGTCTAAGGTTTTGTTCCAGTTGTCCACAGTGTCCTTCCTGTGTGTGGTTTTAGTTAAGCACATCCTGTCTCATGGTGTCCCTGGCCATCTTTGTGTCTTCATGCCTCTTCATGCTATAAAGGATGTAAGAAATTCCCCTTTCTCTCCAAGTTGCTTTCAGCATGTGGACTTTTACAACACTTACGCCATTTTTGTGCTTCCAAAACTTTTTAGTTGCCTGTTCTTCAGTTTCACCTGCATAGCCTTTGTTTCTTTTGTATTGGCAGGGTTCTCTGCATGTAAGCAATTTGAGAGGGAAGCAAAGGAAAAGAAGCTTGAGTTAGCTGTTCTTTGTTCTAGAATTTCCCTGCATTAATCTTGTCCTTGAAAACATGTATATATTGTTCCCTTCAACTCCATAAGGTGGTGTTTCACTGTGTACTATTCCTTTGGCACCCTTTGCCATTTAACTCACCTTTTGCTCTTAAGCCCTATAAATGCCCCTTGGATCTGGGTTATATGCTGGCCATCTCTGTATCAAAGGTATATCAGGACCATAACTGTTTGTGTGCCCTGTTTGCTATGAAGCTGGGATTTTGTGAACGAAGATGTAAGAATCTGTCGTTTGCTGATCTCCTAGCACTGTTCCTGGCCAGAGAGCTCCGGTTGCTTCAACACACAGTATTAGCAGCGCTACCACCCCAGATCGAGCCCGGTTCCCAAGAGGTACCGCCAGCCGTAGCACTTTCCACGGTCAGCCCCGGGAGCGGCGCACTGCCACGTACAATGGTCCACCTGCCTCGCCCAGCCTGTCCCACGAAGCCACACCGTTGTCACAGACTCGAAGCCGAGGCTCCACTAATCTTTTTAGTAAATTANCTCGATGGACATGAGTTTGAGTAAACTCTGGGAGTTGGTGATGGACAGGGAGGCCTGGTGTGCTGCAGTTGATGGGGTCACAAAGAGTCGTACATTACTGAGCGACTGAACTGAACTGAACTGTTAGACCAGTTTGGAGAGAATTGGCATCTTAACAACACTGAGTCTTCTGATCCATGAACATGATTCCACCTCTCCATCTATTTAATTCTGCTTTATTTTCTTTTTCTAAGCTAAGCTTTTTTTTTAAAATTAATTAATTTATTTGACTGTGAAGTCACTCAGTCATTTCTGACTCTTGAGACGCTGTGGACTGCAACCTCACAGGCTCCAGCGTCCATGGGATTTTCCAGGCAGGAGTACTGGAGTGGGTTGCCATTTCCTTCTCCAGGGGATCTTTCCGACTCGGATTGAACCCAGCTCTCCTTCCGTGGTGGCTCAGACGGTAAAGCGTGTGCCTGCAATGTGGGAGACCAGAGTTCGATTCCTGGGTTGGGAAAACCCCCTGGAGAAGGAAGTGGCAATCCACTCCAGCACTCTTGCCTGGAAAATCCCATGGACGGAGGAGCCTGATAGGCTATAGTCCATGGGGTCGCAAACAGTCAGACACAACTGAGCAACTTCACTTTCTCCCGCGTTGCAGGCAGACACTTTACCCTCTGAGCCACCAAGGAAGCCCTATTTATTTGGCTGCACTGTCGCACCGAGTCGGACACAACTGAAGCGACTTAGCAGCAGCAGCAGCAGCAGCAGTCGTAATTGTGGCATACAGGATCTTCGATCTTTGATGTAGCATGTGAACTCTTTGTTTTGACATATGGAATCTAGTTCCATGATCAGGAATCTGAACCCAGGCCCACTACATTGGGAGTGTGAAGTCTTAGTGACTGTACTACCAGGGATGTCCCAACTATGCTTTAATTTCTCTCAGAAATGTTTTGCAGTTTTTAGTGTACAGGTTTTACACATACTTTGTTAAATTCATACCTAAATATTTCATGTTTTTTGATGATACTAAAGTTATTTAAAATCTCATTTTCTGTTCCTATTACACACATGGAAGTAATTAGATATTCTGTGGAACTGTGGGATTCATACCACAGTTGTTTCAGAGTCCCATGGCTGAGTCGCACTTGCAGGAAGATAGTCTGGAGATTAGATGCTCCCTAACCAGCAGTTCAGTTCAGTTTAGTCGCTCAGTCGTGTCCAACTCTTTGCTACCCCATGAACCACAGCACAGCCTCCCTGTCCATCACCAACTGCAGGGAGTCTACCCAAACCCATGTCCATTGAGTTGGTGCTGCCATCCAACCATCTCATCCTCTGTCATCCCCTTCTCCTCCTGCCCTCAATCTTTCCCAGCATCAAGGTCTTTTCAAATGAGTCAGCTCTTCTCATCAGGTGGCCAGAGTATTAGAGTTTAGGTTCAACATCAGTCCTTCCAATGAAAACTCGGGACTGATCTCCTTTAGAATGGACTGGTTGGCTCTCCTTGCATCCAAGGGACTCTCAAGAGTCTTCTCCAGCACTACAGTTCCAAAGCATCAATTCTTCAGCAGACACGACTGAGCAACTTCACTTTCTCCCACATTGCAGGCAGACACTTTACCCTCTAAGCCGCCAGGGAAGCCCTATTTTTTTGGCTGCACTGTCGCACAGAGTCGGACACGACTGAAGCGACTTAGCAGCAGCTTTCTTCACAGTTCAACTCTCACATCCATACATGACCAATGGAAAAATCATAGCCTTGACTAGACGGACCTTAGTCAGCAAAGTAATGTCTCTGCTTTTAATATGCTGTCTAGGTTGGTCATAACTTTCCTTCCAAGGAGTAAGTGTCTTTTAATTTCATGGTTGCAATCACCATCTGCAATGGTTTTGGAGCCCCAAAAAATAAAGTCTGACACTGTTTCCACTGTTTCCCTATCTATTTCCCATGAAGTGATGGGACCAGATGCCATGATCTTCGTTTTCTGAACGTTGAGTTTTAAGCCAACTTTTTCACTCTCCTCTTTCACTTTCATCAGGTGGCTCTCTAGTTTTTCTTCCCTTTCTGCCATAAGAGTGGTGTCATCTGCATATCTGAGGTGATTGATATTTCTCCCAGCAATCTNCTAATTTCATGGCTGCAGTCACCATCTGCAGTGATTTTGGAGGCCCCCAAAATAAAGTCAGCCGCTGTTTCCTCTGTTTCCCCATCTATTTGCCATAAAGTGATGGGACCAGATGCCATGACCTTAGTTTTCTGAACATTGAGCTTTAAGCCAACTTTTTCACTCTCCCCTTTCACTTTCATCAAGAGGCTCTTTAGTTCTTCTTCACTTTCTTCCATAAGGGTGGTATCATCTGCATATCTGAGGTGATTGATATTTCTCCCAGCAATCTTGATTCCAGCTTGTGCTTCTTCCAGCCCAGCGTTTCTCATGGTGTACTCTGCATAGAAGTTAAATAAGCAGGGTAACAATATACAGCCTTGACGTACTCCTTTTCCTATTTGGAACCAGTCTGTTGTTCCATGTTCAGTTCTAACTATTGCTTCCTGACCTGCATATGGGTTTTTCAAGAGCCAAGTCAGGTGGTCTGATATCCCTGTCTCTTTCAGAATTTTTCACAGTTTATTGTGATCCACACGGAATAAGAGAAGATGATACTTCAAAACAATGATTTTTTAAGCCAATAGAGTATTGTAAAGTAAAATAAAAAAAATAAAAAAATTCTTAGCTCATTAGGCACCCACTTACCAAGCTTTTTCACCTTTCCAATTATCTTCAAATGCTAAGGCTTCCCTGATAGCTCAGTTTGTAAAGAATCTGCCTGCAATGCAGGAGACCTCAGTTCGATTCCTAAGTAGGGAAGATCCCCTGGAGAAGGGATAGGCTATCCACTCCAGTATTCTTGGGCTTCCCTTGTGGCTCACTGGTAAAGAATCTGCCTGCAGTGTGGGAGACCTGAGTTCAATCCCTGGGTTGGAAAGATCCCCTTGAGAAGGGAAAGGCTATGCACTCCAGTATTATGTCCTGGAGGATTCCATGGACTGTATAGTCCTTGGGGTCACAAAGAGTGGGACATGACTGAGCAACTTTCACTTCACTTCACTTCGAATGCCAAATGACTGTAGAATGGTTGAATGGTTGATGTTGAGTCCTCTGGCAACTTCTCATGTAGTTTTAAGAGGATCAGTTTTGATGATTGCGCTCAGTTGGTCACTGCCAACTTCCAGTTGTCAGGCACTGTGCTCCTCATCTTCAAGGCTCTTACCTCCTCTGCAAAACTTGAACCACCACCGCACTGTACGTTTGTTAGCAGTTCCTGAGCCAAATGCGTTGCTGATGTTGCAAGTTGTGTCTCCTGTTTTATGACCCATTTTGAATACAAATAAGAAAATTACTTGAATTTGCTTTTTGTCTAACATCATTTCCATTGTCTGAAATAAATATAAAATAAACAGAAAGTAATAATCCATTAGCAAAAAACATAGAGTAAGAAATGTGCTTTAAAGTGTTTTTTTAAATGTAATGTATTTTAAATGATGTAATTAAAATAACATAATCACATTTATTAAGGCTGTATTCCAATATCAAATGGCAAATTTCAGCAATGCAAAAACTACAGTTATGTTTGTACCAACCTAATAAATCCTAAATGCCTTAAAACATCCATCAGATATTATTAGTTAACTTCAGGTTATTTTCTGTGTTCTGTGGTTCAGATGAGGAAACCCAGAAGGAAGAAGATATGGTAGAATAAAGGGTATCTCTGTTCTAGTGGTTAAGAATCCACCTGTTGACGTAGAAGACTTGGGTTTGATCCCTGATCCAGGAAGGTCACACATGATGCAGAGCAACTAAGCCCGTGTGCCTCAACTATTGAACCTATGCTGTAGAGCCTGGGGGTCACAGGTACTGAGCCCATGCAGCCTAGAGGCTGTGCTCTGCTCAAGAGAAACCACTGCCATGAGAAGCCCCCACAACACAGCTAGAGAGCAACAAAAACTCAGTGCAGCCAAACAGAAATAAAGAAGTAAAATTATATTTTAAAAAGATATAACATGGAACATTCAAAAGACATGTAAAATTCAGAGAATTTGTTAGATTTAGAACTTTTGAGAGGCACACCTAAAAGAATGTAGGAGCAGAAATATGTCTCATTCACTGCTGTGTCCCTTCGTTCAGCATGAGCCTAGCATCAGTTCAATTCAGTCGCTCAGGCGGATTCTTTACCACTAAGCCAGCAGGGAAGCCCAACTATGACCATTCGGTTCAGTTCAGTCACTCAGTCATGTCCGACTCTTTGCGACCCCATGAATCGCAGCACGCCAGGCCTCCCTGTCCATCACCATCTCCCGGAGTTCACTCAAATTCACATCCATCGAGTCGGTGATGCCATCCAGCCATCTCATTCTCTGTCGTCCCCTTCTCCTCCTGCCCCCAATCCTTCCCAGCATCAGAGTCTTTTCCAATGAGTCAGCTCTTCGCATGAGGTGGCCAAAGTACTGGAGCTTCAGCTTCAGCATCATTCCTTCCAAAGAAATCCCAGGGCTGATCTCCTTTAGAATATACTGGTTGGATCTCCTTGCAGTCCAAAGGACTCTCAAGAGTCTTCTCCAACACCACAGTTCAATAGCATCAATGCTTCNCATCATTCCTTCCAAAGAAATCCCAGGGCTGATCTCCTTTAGAATATACTGGTTGGATCTCCTTGCAGTCCAAAGGACTCTCAAGAGTCTTCTCCAACACCACAGTTCAAAAGCATCAATTCTTTGGTGCTCAGCTTTCTTCACAGTCCAACTCTCACATCCATACATGACCACTGGAAAAACCGTAGCCTTGACTAGGTGGACCTTTGTTGGCAAAGTCTCTACTTTTCAATATGCTATCTAGGTTGGTCATAACTTTTCTTCCAAGGAGTAAGCGTCTTTTAATTTCATGGCTGCAGTCACCATCTGCAGTGATTTTGGAGCCCAAAAAATAAAGTCTGACACTGTTTCCACTGTTTCCCCATCTATTTCCCGTGAAGTAATGGGACCAGATGCTATGATCTTCGTTTTCTGAATTTTGAGCTTTAAGCCAACTTTTTCACTCTCCCACTTTCATCAAGAGGCTTTTTAGTTCTTCTTCACTTTCTGCCATAAGAGCCTAGCATAGAGTACATGCTAAGAACTATTTATTGAATTATTGAAATTATTGAATGATTAATCCATTAATTATTGTGATTAATAATATTGTGATTATAGTGATTAATAACAAATGGTGAAAGAAGACTAAATATTTTTATGAAGACTATTCACGTAAGTTTTCCCGATGTCTCAGAGGGTAAGGAATTTACCTGCAGTGCAGGAGACATAGGTTCAATCCCTGGGTCGAGAAAATCCCCTAGAGGAGGAACTGGAGACCCACTTCAGTATTCTTGCCTGGACAATTCCATGGACAGAGGAGCCTGGTGGCTAAGTCCTAAAGGTCACAAAGAGTCCAACACCACTGAGCTACTAAACACACATTTACCTAAGCCGTTAGTAAGGCCATTTTGGAAGCAGTTCTCTTCTACATCTATTTGTTGTTGTTGTTGTTGTTCAGTCACTAAGTTGTGTCCAACTTTTTCCGCCCCGAGGATTGCAGCATACCAGGCTCCTCTATCCTCCACTGTCTCCCAGAGTTTGCTCAAATTTATGTCCATTGTGTCAGTGATCCTGTCTAACCATCTCTTCCTCTGTCACCCCCTTCTCCTTTTGCCTTCAGTTGTTCCCAGCATCAGAGTCTTTTCCAGTGATACGGCCCTTTCCATCAGGTGGCTACAGAATTGGAGCTTCAGCTTCAGTATCAGTTCTTCCAATGAGTATTCAGGGTTGATTTCCTTTAGGATTGACTGGTTTGATCTCCTGTAGTCCAAGGGACTCTTCAAGAGTTCTCCAGCACCACAATTTGAAAGCATCAATTCTTCGGCACTCAGCCTTCTTTATAGTCCCACTGTTACATCCATACATGACTAATGGAAAAACCATAGTTTTGGTTAGACAGACCTTTGTTGGCAAATTAATGCCTCTGCTTTTTAATATGCTGTCTAGGTTTGTCATAGCTTTTCTTCCAAGGAGTAGATGTCTTTTAATTTAATGGCTGCAGTCACTATCTGCTATGATTTTGGAATCCAGGAACCTAAAATCTGTCACTGCTTCCATTTTTTTTACCCCTTCTATTTGCCATGAAGTGATGGGACCAGATGCCGTGATTTTAGTTTTTTGAATGTTGAGTTTTAAGGTAGCATTTTCACTCTGTTCTTTCATCCAGAGGCCCTTTAGTTACTCTTCACTTTCTGCGGTTAGAGTGGTATCACCTGCATGTCTGAGGTTTTTATTTCTCCTGGAAATCTTGATTCCAGCTTGTGATTCATCCAGCCTGGCATTTCATATGATGTACTCTGCATAAGCAGGGTGGCAATATACAAACTTGTTGTACTCCTCTCCCAATTTTGAACTACGTCTCTATGTTGATACATATGTAGTTGTATGCCTCCTGCTTGTGTCTATCTGTTTAGGGTTTTTTTTTTTTTTTGACATTCTCTTTAATCACAATCCTTATACTCTAAGTTATATTTTAACTAATGATGTAACACATGATGATAATTGTAACACTGGAAGCAGTTCACAGTGCCTGGAAGTGTAGTGAGTGCTTTACATGGATTGATCCTTACACTAGTCTACGAAGAGTCAAGAAGAGTCCCACTTGTGGGAGAGTCAAGATACAAACTAGGAGTCCAGTATCAGAGCGCATGCTCCTAACCACTTGATGCGTTACCTTCCTTTGCTGTGAGAAGAGACTAAGTTGACCATCCCCTGCACTTAACCGTTCACTATTTTTAGAATATTATATAGGAAGAAATAGCCAGGAATCTCTTTTATGGGGTGCAATTTTAGTGAACATGTGTTGTTTCTCCCTGTGCAGCATCTCTGCCTTCTTCCACTGAGGACAGTTCTTCAATTTAGCTCTTGGAAACTGCTCTTCTTCCATTGAAGATGATCTTAGAAGGAAATCAGCATTTGGTTTAATTAGATCACCTGTTAATCATTTTCTTAGTTCCTAAGATAATGAATGGCAACCCACTCCAGTTCTCTTGCCTGGGAAATCCCATGGGCAGAAGAGCCCGGTAGGCTGCAGTCTGTGGTGTCGCGAAGAGTCAGACAGGACTGAATGACTTCACTTTCACTTTTCACTTTCATGCATTGGAGAAGGAAGTGGTAATCCACTCTAGTGTTCTTGCCTGGAGAATCCCAGGGATGGGGGAGCCTGGTGGGCTGCCGTCTATGGGNGAGTCAGACAGGACTGAATGACTTCACTTTCACTTTTCACTTTCATGCATTGGAGAAGGAAGTGGTAATCCACTCTAGTGTTCTTGCCTGGAGAATCCCAGGGATGGGGGAGCCTGGTGGGCTGCCGTCTATGGGGTTGCACAGAGTTGGACACAACTGAATTGACTTAGCAGCAGCAACAAGATAATGAAACAGGAAACAAAGGTACTATGTTCTAGTGACTTCTAGGAGAGGGAAAGCACTTTGCTCTTAGGGGAGAATTAACATACTGGATATGAACATTTGCTTGGCTCAAAACTACTCTTATTTCCTGTATCTAACACCATTGGTGGTACATGATAGATCCTCAGCTGCTGTCTTTGGTGTGAGTTGATGGATATATGGGTGAATAATTGAATGGACAAGCCAGCTTAGGTTTCCACAGTGCTAAGGCAGAGTTTTCATAGATGCCTCCAGACAAGCTCCCGGAGACGGCATGTGCTGCACTATCACTGGGCGCGTACTCTCACAGGCCTACTGACTTAGAGCCATGTGGATTTTTTCTTAAGTTATTGTAATGAAAGCATCTGTTTTGATTGGATTATTTGTACAGTCTTTCTTTTTGTTAAGTTATTGTAATATTGAGACTACCTCCTGTATTTTGTGACCATCAGTGGTTAAAGAATATGCATGAAATCTTTATTTTTGTATTTAAAGGAGTTTTTACACCATGACTACAGAAAATTTGTAAAATGTTTTAAGTTAATAAATTGTCTAATTTCACTTTATTATACAAATTCTATTATCATTTTTGTGATCTTTCCACTGTTTTTCCATATGCATGTAAAAGTTTTCTGAATATTTGATATCATAACTTCATTATCTTTAAATTATAAATTGCTTTTTAAGATGAGAGAGATAGAAAGGATGGGCTTCAACTATATCTTGGTCTCCATGACACTACTGCCTTTACATGCTGTAAGTATTAGAAGCCAGAGGCCTGAAATTATTTCAGAGAAGTTAAGAATAATTAATAAGAGCTGATTGAATGGAGTACCTCTTTGATGTATAAAGATAGGAAATAAAATCTCTTACAGATTTAAGTCCATTAACTTTAGGAATCATATTTGATGGCATGGTTTTACCTTTAAACTATGAACTATTGTAGTTAAGGCCAACAGTGTATTACTGATATTCTCATCATGAAAAACTAGATGTTTATTTTTTTTAGCATTTAGTACCAAAAAATTGTTTCCTCTTTAAAAACTCACATTTCTCTATTGTAGAATAAAACAAATTATAGTAATAGATAACAGAAAAATATGAGATTTTTATCCTTTAATAGAAAAATAGGTTTCTTTTTTCTTTCCTGCCAAAAACTATACATCTAAATTTTAATTTTTGATTATAGTAATCATACTAGTCTGTGTGATTAATGTATTTACTTATGGCTTCTTCATGTAGGCTTGAGTTCCCATTTGTATCTTATCAGTCTTATTTCTTTTTTTTTCTTTCTTTCTTTCTTTTTNACACTCTGTCTATCAGATCTAGTCCCTTAAATCTATTTCTCACTTCCACTGTATAAGGGATTTGATTTAGGTCATACCTGATTGGTCTAGTGGTTTACCCCACTTTCTTCAGTTTCAGTCTGAATTTGGCAATAAGGAGTTCATGATCTGAGCCACAGTCAGCTCTCGGTCTTGTTTTTGCTGATGGTATAGAACTTCTCCATCTTTGGCTGCAAAGAATACAGTCAATCTGATTCAGTGTTGATCATCTGGTGATGTCCATGTGTGGGGTCTTCTCTTGTATTGTTGGAAGAGGATGTTTGCTATGACCAGTGCATTCTCTTGGCGGAACTCTATTAGCCTTTGCCCTACTTCATTCCGTACTCCAAGGCCAAATTTGCCTATTACTCTAGGTGTTTCTTGACTTCCTACTTTTGCATTCCAGTCCCCTATAATGAAAGGGACATCAGTATTCTTTAATGGGATTGCATGCAATTGGGTCACCAGAATGGTGCTGACGTGATGGTTTGGGTGAAATAAATAGTTTCCATATATAGGAGTCATGTAAAAAAAAAAAATTTCCTCAGTACCCTTAACTTCCTGGGGCAGCACTGACCCAGGCATGGCTGTCTCCCTTAGAAGAGGAAAAAAACCCAGTATATCAGAGGAGCCCTCTGCTCTCATATCATTCATTATGGCAAGAACCACTACACTCTGTATTTTCTTATACCTAAGAGAAGGGTAGTTCACTTTTACTCCCCACCACTACCACCAACAAAGCCTATGAAAGCCTTTCAGTTCAGTTCAGTCGCTCAGTCTGGTCCGATTCTTGGCGACTCCATGGACTGCAGCATTCCAGGCTTTCCTGTCCACCAACTCTGGAGCTTGCTCAAACTCATGTCCATCCATTCAGTGATGCTATCCAACCATCTCATCCTCTGTCGTCCTCTTCTCCTCCTGCCCTCAATCTTTCCCAGCTTGGATCATGGTGGAGAGTTCTGACAAAACATGGTCTACTGGAGAAGGGAATGGCAAACCACTTCAGTATTCTTGCCTTGAGAACCCCATGAACAGTATGAACAGGCAAAAAGACATGACACTGAAAGATGAACTCCCCAGGTCAATAGGTGCCCAATATGCTACTGGAGAAGAGTGGAGAAATAGCTCCAGAAAGAATGAAAAAACAGCCAAAGTGAAAACAACGACCAGTTATGGACATGACTGGTGATGAAAGTAAAGTTAGATGTTGGATGTAAAGAACACTGTTGCATAGGAACCTGGAATGTTAGGTCCATGAATCAAGGTAAATTGGAGGTGGTCAAACAAATGTCAAGAGTGAACATAGACATTTTAGGAATCAGTGAACTAAAATGGACTGGAATGGGTGAATTTAATTCAGATGACCATTATATCTACTATTGTGGGCAAGAATCCCTTGAAGAAATGGAGTAGCCCTCACAGTCAACAGAAGAGTCTGAAATGCAGTACTTGGGTGCAATCTCAAAAATGACAGAATGATCTCTGTTTGTTTCCAAGGCAAACCATTCAATATCAGAGAAATCCAAGTCTATTCCCCAGCCACTAATGCCAAAGAAGCTGAAGTTGATTGGTTCTATTATGACCCGAAAGCTTTTACTACAGTGTAAAATAATTTGTTCCAAGGTCACACTGCATCCTTGGCCAGAAATTTACCCCTGATTTCTAGTTAAGTACACACGATAATATGGTTAAAGTTCATTTCAAGGAAACTAATTCCTTATCCCTTCAGGATGCCATCTGTTACATAAGAACTAGTTATATATCTGAAGTGTGGTTGGGCCTAGTTGAGTCTTATTCTGACTTTCTATCACATTGAACTTTGGAGACATTTCTAATCTATGAAGTTGAGATGGGAACAATTATGAAAAGTTAATGTGAATGTTCTGTTTACTTATGACTTTAGTATAATTTATTTAAGCTCTTTTAGGCTAGCAAAATTATTCCCATGTTATTTTAGTATTTCTAATTAATGAAAGTGAACATCACTGGTGAGTGGCAGGGCCTCTCAACTGAAGGATGCATTTATGCTGAAATCAACACCCCTCTGGCAGCAAAGCCTATATTCTTCCTCACTGATGGATAACTTTCTGGATTCTTCCTTGCTCTTAGCTTTTGTTACTAGGAGGAAAGGGTAATATTATTTCTAGATACAAATGTATATTCAACTCTATTTTAAAATACTGATTCTCATGGAACTTGTGGCCACATGCAAACTGCATTTGAGGCAGCCATGGACATGACTTAGCAATTGAACAACAACAACGAAGGAATTAGCTGGCTAGATTTTTTTTTTTTTGTAGTGGTATAACAAGTTTAATTAAAAATAGACACTTTGAAAACAATAGGTAAAGAGCAATAAACTTGAAAAAGCTCTGAATTTACAACAGAACACATCAACAATCACACACCACTTTCACAATTGCCTCAAAAATGCATTTACAGCAAAAACTCACAAGTATTAGATGTTAAAAATCCATATGGCAACATTATCATATTTCCCAGAGACTGTCATATCTTCTGAGTACATTGCACCAGTGTCTCTGCTGTGTATCACCAGCACTTCAACTAATCTGGCTGGTTAGATATTTTTTAGTAAGAAATTAATTCTGATGTCTTCTTTCACCATATGGATTACATGCTGAAAGTACATCGGCATGGGTAAATGTGAGATAGTTATGGTTTGAATGTAAGAAGAATAACTAATTCATAACTTAGTTGTAGATAGAGGTGGGAAGCTAAGAACATGGTTAAGGTGTCCAGAAATGGTTCATGCTCTAATGTGTACATCATCAGCCAAAAAGGAGTCATGCGTGCGTATGCAGTCGGGCAGACTCTTTGCGCCATCATGGACTATATATAGCTCACCAGGCTCCTCTGTCCATGGTATTCTCCAGGCAAGAATAATATTGGAGTGGGTTGCCCTGCCCTCCTCCAGGGGATCTTCCTGACCCAGGGACTGAGCCCACATCTCATGTCTCCTGCACTGGCTGGCAGGTTCTTTACCACTAGTACCATCTGGGAAGCCCCAAAAGAAGGCATGAAAGTGAAAGCGAAAGCAAAAGTCGCTCAGTCATGTCTGACTCTTGTGACCCCATACACTATACAATCCATGGACTTCTCCAGACCAGAAAGAAGGCATGAACATATACCGATGCAACTTTTATTCAAAAGTTTTTGATGTATTCTTTGATGAATATGTTGTCTATTTTTCTCTCTTCAGATGTCTCACTTTAGCCCAAGTTTACTGAAAATATATGATCATTACCAGAAATTTCACGTGACTCTAATGCTGCTTTTCCCATAGCACTGTTTCACTGTTTCTATTTGGACCTAAAGCACCTGCTACTTATCACTAAACATGATGGCCAGTGAATATTAATAGTTGTTTTTTCTTTCAACTCTTCTCCCCAAAACTTTAGCCATTACACCAAATCAGAGTGTTCTTCCTAGGAGGGGCAAGTAAGACAAATTAAAACATACTGGGTTCCTTCTTCTCAAATAAATTCCATGTCCTCTTATATTTTCAGCATTTAAAAAGCTCATAAAAGCTCATATTGTCTGAAGAAAGTGTGACCCAACACTCATGGGGACAACTGGCAGGAGTGGACAGTGTGTGTTTGTGGCAATAAGAGACTGCTTCATGCTGCCCACCTGCTTAGGTGGTGACAGCACCCAGAAGGAAGGACTAGAAAGGAGAACTTCCTGAGCAGTGGTCAACCTTCTATCCTCCCCTTTTTCCTCTGGTAGAGGAGTGGGCAAGGCCGTAGGCAATTAAATTTTTTTTTTTAATTACAATTGTCTTTTCTTTTTAAAAAAAAGCCTCTTTGTCAGGAAGCATTAACAGGAGGCTTCCTGTATGCTGTTTTGGATCTGTTATGAATCCTCTGTCCCTTATTAATTCCTGAATATTCAGGAATTAAAAGGAGGTGGCAAATCGCTCCCGGGGCTGAGTAATGCATCCATTTCCTTTGTTAGTTTTTCCATATGGTGATAAGTAACTATTTACGATCCTCTTCCTTTTTATTAACCATATGGTAAAAGTGATTATTTACAACCCTCTCTCTTTGATATTGATTGCCTTATGTTTCCTTGATAATTTGTAAGTCTGGACTTTTGATTTTTATCTTTGCTGAAAATAGCT
>SJYV01021997.1:0-11323 GCA_006410875.1 Neotragus pygmaeus | reverse complement strand
TATACAAGCAACTCCTGCAGCTCAATTCCAGAAAAATAAGTGACCCAATCAAAAAAATGGGCCAAAGAACTAAATAGACATTTCTCCAAAGAAGACATACAGATGGCTAACAAACACATGAAAAGATGCTCAACATCACTCATTATCAAAGAAATGCAAATCAAAACCACAATGAGGTACCATTTCATGCCAGTCAGAATGGCTATAATCCAAAAGAGGATTTTTATTAATACAAATTCAAAGTATGTTTCAGTACATAAGCAGAAGTATATAGAAACAGATGGATTCCATTACTGAGGCTCTTAGTCCAACTTTAAGTAAGTGAAAGTCGCTCAGTCATGTCCGACTCTTTGTGACCCCATGGACTATACAATCCATGGAATTCTGCAGGCCAGAATACTGGAGTGGGTAGCTTTTCCCTTCTACAGGGGATCTTCCCAACCCAGGAATCAAACCATGGTCACCTGCATTGCAGGTGGATTCTTTACCAACTGAGCTATCTGGAAAGCCCAAACTTAAACATAGGATAGCACCATTGACCACTAAGGAAATGGTCATTCAAATCTAGTCCCTGAGGTTTTATATCAAGCTCAAAAGGAGGAATTCTCTAAACCTATCCTTTCTCAACTCTCTTGACTCTTTGAGACACAATTCTGGCCTGCCCTTATTTTCTATCTAAATGCGTTTGTTCCTTCACTGTATCACCTTTTCTCTTCCTTCTATAACAGTTTCCTTTGATACTATCTTGTTAATGCAAACCAATTCAATCTCCGTAAAGCATGAACTTTTTTATTTTTGCTTATTAGATTCTTGGAAGGAAAGTTATGACCAACCTAGATAGCATATTCAAAAGCAGAGACATTACTTTGCCAACAAAGGTCCGTCTAGTCAAGGCTATGGTTTTTCCAGTGGTCATGTATGGATGTGAGAATTGGACTGTGAAGAAAGCTGAGTGCTGAAGAACTGATGATGCTTTTGAACTGTGGTGTTGGAGAAAACTCTTGAGAGTCCCTTGGACTGCAAGAAGATCCAACCAGTCCATTCTAAAGATTAGTCCCGGGTGTTCTTTGGAAGGACTGATGCTAAAGCTGAAACTCCAGTACTTTGGCCACCTCATGCGAAGAGTTGACTCATTGGAAAAGACTCTGGTGCTGGGAGGGATTGGGGGCAGGAGGAGAAGGGGACAGCAGAGGATGAGATGACTGGATGGCCTCACTGAGTCGATGGACATGAGTTTGGGTGAACTGCGGGAGTTGGTGATGGACAGGGAGGCCTGGCATGCTGCAATTCATCGGGTCACGAAGAGTCAGCCACAACTGAGTGACTGAACTGAATTGATTAGATTCTTAACAATTAACTGTAGTCCTTTCCCTATAAACAAAACACAGGCTCACCTCTGCATCAGGGAATGAGAGGAGAGCTGGTTTCTTTTGTATCCTTACTTTTAGTTAGACGAATGCCTCTGAAGGCACCCAAATGTTTTGACCATATCTGTTTGAGAAATAATTTGTTAGAAATAACCTGGTTCATTTTAAAATAATTTTGCTAGGTTGTAGACACTATGTTTCTTCTTGAAAAAATATATGCATGTAATATAATATGCCAAGACAGGAATTTGGTGATTTTTCATTTCCTTTCTTTTTAACCAAAAATTCTTTTATCCCAGCCATAAATGTTAGGAAAAAATAAATAAATAAAAATGTTCTGAGGGAATGAAAGCCAAATGGAAACTTATAACTTTTTTTTTTACGTTAGTATAGAATAAACCAACTTAAAATTAAGCTGAAATTCTAAATATATTTATTTGCCATGTTCTCTTTATAACCATAATGGTATCAAGCTATGCATTATTTGATATAAAATATCAAATGTTACCCTCTTTTGCATCATAGAGTAGGTAGTTACATGATTTTCTTTTCATTCCTGCTTGCCTCAAACCAGGTAACTTCTGAAGAACTGAATAGCATAATTCAGAATATAATGACCTGGGTTGTGGCTACAGTTACCAGTATATTATACCCAGCCATCACAAAGTATGAAGAAAGGTTGAAAAATAATACATTTCCAGTGTCTGATGACTCTGTCCTCTCCTCAGATAGTTCAAGTTTTTGTAGCACATGCAGTGAAGAGTTTGTTTATGGAAACTACACTTCTGCAACAACTAAATCATTTAAGAGAGAGCCCTGTGCATTTGCAGTTGACATATCAGTAAGGAGACCAACTACACCATTAAAGCCATCTGCCCATGTGGAAAAAGCAGTTGTGGGAAAAACATGTCACATTACAGGACAATCTGTAACAAATGAACTAAAACATAATGAAACAAGCATGGCATACACATACCCTGACCTCAGAAGTTGTAAATCTGATAGTCATCTTCTAGCATCACTTGAAACAGGCACAAAACAATCAAAGGATGCTACCACTGAAACAGATGGTTTAGAGAATCCATCGTTTTCTGATCAAAAAGCAAAAGCCATGAATGAAATGAAGAGTTTAAAGAATGTTTTTGTTAACTTTAAGTGTCACTTAAAAGGAGAAACTGAATTGATTTTGGAAAGCATTTTTCAAGAAATAATGTCTGATTTAACACATGCCGTTCCCTCTATTTCTTCTGTTACTGCTGAAGTTTTTGTTGACCAAAGTGAGCCTGTAAGAGGAGAATTGGTTTCCAATGCTGATATTTGCTCCGTAGCTTCAGAAATTGTGGAAAATATGCTTGAGAAGCTACAGTCTGCAGTTGAGAAAAAATGCATCCAGATATATACACAAGAAGACTTATCAGTTAACATTCAACCAAGCCTAACACCCAGTGGAGAATCTCTCACTCTATCATACAGAAAACCTTTAATAGCCTCAGTGCCTTCTACTGCAGAACCCATGTGTGATGTTGCAGAGGATATGGTTCATGCCATTTTAGAAAAGCTGATGACTCTTACAGCTCATAAGCAAAGTGAACTCCCTCATCTTGAAGAGGCAACTAAACTTTCCAATCAGCAACATATTACAGACCCAACATATATGTGCCATATAAATGCCAACAAAAAGAAAAGTAATCCTGAACTTGATGCAGCTAATTTAATTGTTAAAGAAAAGATACAAAATTTAATGTCAAATATTCTTTCCCAGTCCTCTTTGGTTGGCTATATAGAGGAAGCAATCAGCACTATACTAGGATATGTACAAACTGAACTTAATAATGAGAGACTTATTGCATCTGAAGAAACAGTAGTAGTCCTTAAGTTGCTTGATGATATCTTTACTCAGCTACATCAGGAACCAGTAAAAGCAGGTAATCAAAAATGTAGACATTCTAGACTGAGAAGTCCTTCTGACACTGAAGTAAAGTACAGACTCACTGGCACTAGATTATCTAATGGCCCTAGGTCTGGAAGACCATTTCCACCTATTAATGTTCCTGGCATGATCCTTTATTCTGAAGATGATAATGAAGAAGTAGACAGAATTGTGGAAAATGTGCTTGATTCATCTTTCAAAGATGAAAAAGCAAAACCACAAGAACAAATTCCTGAGCATTGGTTTACAAAAGGAAACACTTGTCTAGAATACCAAAGAAATAGCAAACTACCTACAAAGTCTGCTTCTCCAAGAAGCAAAGCTACATTTCATAGTCGCCGGTTAAGGACTGAGCTACCATTTTTTAAGGATAGAAAAATTTTGAAGGAAAAACCCTGTTTGAATAAAGACATTTTATTTTTCAGCCAAGATCAAAAGCATCAAATACAAAAGGTTTCAGAAAACACAGTTAAAAGTATTTTAACAGAAATGTTCAAGGACATATCTTCTGTTCCTCCTGGTCACTTAGAAAGTAGAACTGACAAAANTATTTTTCAGCCAAGATCAAAAGCATCAAATACAAAAGGTTTCAGAAAACACAGTTAAAAGTATTTTAACAGAAATGTTCAAGGACATATCTTCTGTTCCTCCTGGTCACTTAGAAAGTAGAACTGACAAAACTTCAGTTCTTGTTTCAGAAAAACCTCAAGAACCATCACATCAAGCATGGATGGACCAGCTGTTTTCTGTGTCAGAAATTAGTACAGTAGCTCAGGAAATAACAGACACTATACTAAACATACTTCAAAAGGCAAGCTGCATTCCCAGTACCACCAAAAGTTCCATTTCATCATCAGTTCATCCAGCTTCTCAAGACAGTCCTGACACTCTCCACATGGTCAAAGCAGCACCAAATAAAAAGCCATTAAAAATATGGTTCAACAGTGAAAAGAAAATGAAATATTTATCTTCACTCGATGGAGATCTGGCAAAACCTTCCCTGTTAAAATCTGAAGAGAGTGAACCAGAACCTGCAGATGAAATTACTGATAAGATCATTAATGCAGTTTTTAAAAAGCTGAAGTTATTTATTTGTCCAAAATTGCAAATAGGCTTTAAGCCTTCACTTGCAGAGAAATCTTCATTACAATCTCAACTTAGTACTTACACAGCTAAAGTGGTAAACATCGTTTTGCTTGCTATCCAGAATGAACTAGAACTCAGTGAGGAAAACCTAAATCTTAGGGAAAATAATTATACCAAATCCCTCACAGGTAAAGGATGTTTTACTGACACTAAGAAATTAGAATCTCTTATCTCAGATTTCAATGATGACATCACGGAATCACCATTATTAACTTATATTTGTGAAATATTATCAAGTGGACATTCAGATCAAGGCAATATTTCACTCTCTTCAGGTAACTCAAAGCCAACAACTTCACATGGATCTGATAATGTTGATAAAGGGAACATTTTGCCAAGCAGACAGGATAAAACTTCTTTTTACAAAATTTTAGGTACTCCATGTGCTCTCCATAGTGTCATTAATGGAAAAGATCTCAAAGAGAATTCCAGATTACAAGTGTTAGATAATATTGGGGAAACACTCTATGAACTGTTATGCAAGCTCATAGGGGCCCACCCTCACTGTCAGCCATCTTGTTCTAAACTAAGCAGAGAGAAGACAAACAAGAATCAGCAAAGAGCCACTAAACTGCAGTCTAATATTCAGCTCATTTCCACAACAATTTTGGAATATATCATTGCAAAATTATGTAGTGTCAACACAGGTACTAGTTCAGTAAGTTCTGGATGTAAAGCTATCTCAGGGTCTCTTGATATTGACAACCTATCATTTACTTCAATTATTGAGAAAATGGCCAAATGCATTGACATAATCTCCTGCATAGTTTCCAGGATGGTTGAAGAGGGTGATAAAGAGATGACTAAAAGCATGGAAAAACCTATTGCTCCCAACTCTTCCAGAACAGGGAGCGCAAAAGAAATGCATTCAAATAAGCTAAAAGCGGTAGCTTCAGATATTCTTAATATGGTTTTTGCTAAACTGGAAGGGTTTGCCAATGGAAATTTAGAAACTCTGGATTCTACTAATGATGAAAATAAAAAAAGCAGTAAGATGAACATGGAATGTGAAAGCTTCAGTGTTTTCACAGACACACATGAAGAACTATTGCAGTCAGCTTTATACACAAATGCAAAGAAAGTATCAAGTGCTATTTTGAAAGCTATTCAAACAGAATTAAATATTAACTCATTAGATTTGAGGACAAGTGTGAAAACACCACCACCTGAGAAACAAATGCTAGAGAATATAGTCAGTTTAATCTTAGATGCAGTATCCTCAGATATGCTTAATGAAACTGAATCTGAAGAGAGAAACAGTGAAACTTATGGATACAAGCCAATCTATGGAAATTTTCTTCCTGGTGGAGCTGAATCAGATTCATTTCTAGAAGATGCTACAAACACAGAGAAAGAATTCATTGGTGAGAGAATACCACTAAGAGAAGAAACTCAATCAGATTCTCTTCAACAATGGGTTCTAGAAAGAACCTTAAACAAACTTGAAGTGAAGCTCAAAGAACCACAGAAATCACCAATTTTCCCCATTATAAGAAATATTTTGAATGAGATCTTTCAAAATGCTTTGGTCAGTCAATTAAATATGCTTTTTCTCTCCCACTCCGTTTTAAGTGACATCCCTCACAATGTTGATGAGCCAATTGCTCAAACATCTGTTCCATTTATAGATAAAATGATGGTGTCTGAAGCAGATGTAACCATAGTGGCAGATGATGTTGTTACAACTGTATTTGATAAACTTTATACAGCTGCTAAGACAGAGACAATTGCAAGTGAAAATAGCTATAAAACCATCACCTTCTCAGCAAACGTTTCTTTCCATGAACACACCTATGGAAAAGGAAAACCCTCCATCACTACACTGAACAAGAATCCATATACTTTTCAGTCCAGATTCAATATTGACAGACAGGCTAAAGGAAACATAGTTGAAGATATTGTGCAGGCAATATTAACAAGTTTAGAAGCTTTTGTAACTTCCAAAGTACAGTCTCTTCTTTGTCCCCAAATCAACTTCACAGTTCCAATGGCTTCACCTGTTCAACAGGGTAAGAGTACATTAAGCAAAGCTTTGTCAGCCAAAGATTTGTATTCTGAGGGTCAGTTTTCCTCTTGCTCAGTGGATAATGTTATGTCACAGAACACCAACTCATTTTGTCAGGTCTCTTTGAACAAATTAAATATATATGCCACAGAAGTGACCAGAAGAATTTTAAAAGTAATAAAAAATGAATTAGATAAAGACAAGGAAACTCCTTTCTTAACTAATAACATTTTGGTGTCTGAAAGTATTACAAGTCAAATTGTTAACACAGTGTTTGATATTGTATCATCCAAAGGAAAATGTGACAAGAACAGTTCTGACAAAGAGATCAGTTCAGATCAGCAAGAAGGTATTATTGAAAAGCTGTTTAAGAAGATTGAGTATCGAAAAGTACTTCAGTTTCAAATACAAGATACCATTGAAAGTGTCTTATGTGATATTTATGAAAAAACACTCAACCAGAATNGTTCTGACAAAGAGATCAGTTCAGATCAGCAAGAAGGTATTATTGAAAAGCTGTTTAAGAAGATTGAGTATCGAAAAGTACTTCAGTTTCAAATACAAGATACCATTGAAAGTGTCTTATGTGATATTTATGAAAAAACACTCAACCAGAATGATCTCTCATTTGCCACACCCACTTTGAAATGTAGCATAGCTGGGAAACATTCCAGAGCAAATTCTGACACTGAGGGTGTAAATAAAATTCTTCCAAAGTTTTCAGTTCCTAAATCAGATGTTATTTTGATATCCAATGATATAGTAGATGTTGTACTTCATAATCTCAGTTCTGCTGTCATGCTTAGCATAAATGCAAAGGATCCTACTTCTACTAGATTGCCTCTGACTTTTTGTGATACATTTCCAAAAGCACAGTGTCAACAGTCTCTTCTTATGGAGTCAGAAAGTGAAAGAGAAACAGAGCATTTTCCATCTTCAAAAATTCTTAAACCAGCTTATGCTAATGATAGGCAGATAACTACAGTAGAGAAAGGAGACTCCAAGAAATCTGTTCCTGACCCATGTGAGGAAAGTGCTAACTTCATTACTCAAAGTATTTTGAATTGGTTAGAATCATTTGCCAGAGAAAGAATAGATTTATTTATTATGCTTGCTTTCCAGCCTAAAGGAAAGTCATTTGTGAGACCAGAACTGGAAAACTGTAAGCAAGATGGGATCATCTTTCATGAACCAAGCCAGGTGGAAACAAATGTGAATATTCTGAAAATATCAAATGAAACTATTCTCAGCCAAGAGCTCACAGATTCCACTTTTGCCAGTTACAGAGAAAAACTTGGATCTACAATTCATCTATCACAAGCTAGTCTTAAGGAATATTCTGACATCATTGCCAGTGCCATTTTGAATTTTATTAAAAATGACTTAGACGTTGAAATCCAAAAGATGCATCCATATCCAAACAATGTTTCATTCCAAGAAATTACCATTGTAAGTGAAATTGTCAATGGTATCTTAAAGAGTTTACATAATAAAAGATCTGCAAAGGAAATCAATTTTTCCTCAAAAGACAATCCCAATTTATTTTCACAATTAACTGTATCAAATGAAATATCACTGGGACAAAGAGCTCAGGAAAAAAACACCAAACTGTCTCTGTTTTCAAAGTATCCATTAGAAGAAAACCAAATGGCATTGGAAAGGGAAAGCCAAAGAATTGTTTTAGAAAAAATATTTATGAGAAATGAAAAATCAAAACAAAAAGAAAGAACTGCATTATTCAGTGGAGTGGAAGAAGTTTTAAGTAAAGTGTATCAAAAAATAATAGAAATCATAGGCCATTTGCCTTTCTTTAATGAAAAAACCCACTTTAACTCTAAAAAATCAGACATAACACAAAAAAACTTCTGTCAATCACATATCAACAGTGCAGCAAGTGACATAATTGAAAATGTTTTGGGGAAAATGTACTCTGTAATTGTGACATCATTATATGAAAATAACGGAGGAGAACCAGCTGACAAAAATATTTTACCAAAGAAATCACCATGCATCAGAGAAACTAAAGCAGGAATGGGAAGTAGTGTCACTAGATTTGTGCTACCACAGGTTTATCCTTATGCAGACAGTCGAAATATCTCTCTATCGGAAAACACTTTTTTACGATATTCACCATCACAAGTGGGGAAAGATTTAATCCACGTGGTTCTCAATAAGATCACAAATTTTGCCTCATTTTATCTTGAAGAGACTGTGTCCCATGAAAGTTGTTCTGATGAGTTGCAACCTTTAAGACTACACAGTTCTAAAGTGAGCCCTAAGCCAAGTGTTAAAACAAGTTTAAAATCAAAATCAAAAGTTACTCCTTTGCCTAAATTTAGAGCAAAACCACACATAGGACCTAGTCGTGCTAAGGCCAAGAACAGGACCAAATTAAGTCCTGGAGAGAAGACCCTGAAAGACATCTGGTCCAAGACTGATATTGGGCTGCCACACATCCTATCAACAGGAGATGCCAAAAACTTACTGGAAATGAAACTGCCTACTTCGAAACTAAAAATGTATGCCAAGGATATAATAAGTAATGTCCTGAAAACAACTGTTAAAGAATTGGAAAAGGTGACACGAACTAGAGCAACGGTAAGCAATAGAGCTTTACTATCTGATCAAATCATGGCAGCAAATCAAATAGTTAATACAGTTTTGCAAGGATTATATTCAATCAATAACCACAGTTCGGCTAATCCTATCACATTCTCACATCTGGATGATCCCAAACTTTCACAGGGAAATATAGATGCAGAGTCTCTCACCAAACCACAAGCCTGTTTTTACTTGGAAAATGTTTCTTCACAGTTGGAACAGATTTTTCCTAAAGAGGGTATATTTAAAAAAATGTTTGACAAATGGCAAGCAGAATCAAATGACATGGAAAATGAAAAATGTAAGCTCTTAATGATAGCTGAAAATGATTTGACTGAAATTTCAATAAAAGCAAAAGAATTAGAATATTCTCTTTCGCTTTTAAATCTGCCACATCTTGAGGACTGTGAAAACCAGTTTCATAATTGTTTTAAGGGAGCTTCTACTAGAGCTGAAGACACCAAAGCACAAATTAATATGTTTGGAAAGGAAATTGTTGAAATGCTGTTTGAAAAATTACAGCTGTGCTTTTTGTCCCAGATGACCACCCCATATGGTAAAGAAACTCCAGCAAATAGGAAAGAACACATTACTACTAAAAGTAAATATGGTTTTCCAACCAAGGACATCCTCAGCAATGTACCAGTATATAACAGTAAAACCAAAGACCAAAATGCTTTGGGCTCTAGCAACCAAATTGTTCGAGAAATTGTAGAACGGGTTTTAAACATGTTAGAGTCATTTGTGGACTTACAGTTTAAACATATCTCTAAATATGAGTTTTCTGAAATAGTGAAAATGCCTGTAGAAAATCTTTTTCCTGTCCAACAAAGACTATTAAGCAAAAAGATATTGCCAAAGTTACAACCACTTAAAAAATTTTCTGATGAATCCAAGTCAAGTACTATTGTTTCCAAGGAAAATGTACAGAATACCCTTCTACAGGTTCATTCATTCCATTCAGAATTACTTACATATGCTGTAAATATTGTCCACAACATGCTTGGTGTAATTAAGAACAAGCTAGACAAAGAAATAAGCCAAGTAGAACCATCTTCTGTCAGCATATTGAAAGATAACATTGCAGCAAGTGAGATCATTGGTACACTGATGTACCAGTGTGCTTATTTCAGGGAGTCTCTAATCAAAAACCTTCCCAAGGAAAATTTCTTCCAAGGAGTAGAAAATACTTACATTGTTAACCAGGTTGAATTAGCAACAAATACGAAAATGCCCATGTCAAAGTTAAAGGAAGTAAGTTTTGGGAATAATCTTCCACAAAGCAGTGTTCCAGGTTTGAGTTTTTATTCAGAGGAAAATATGAAAAAAAGGTATACGTCTTCATCAAATTTACCTTCATATTCCAGAGCCTCCGTAGAAGACACAGTTAGAAACTCAGAGCCAATGAAAAGGCCTGATTCAGAAAATAGACCTTCATCTTCTAGAAACAAAGTGCAAGACACTATCCCAAACAAATCTGACTTGGGCTATTTTGATCAAGCTATGAAAGGAAATAGCTCCCTCCCTGAAGGGAGTGTCTTACAAAAACTGTTAAAGAAAGCAAATGAATCCACAGAAACAGCATTAAAGCAAGTAATGTCATTTATAGAAATGAAAAAATGTGAAAATCCAAGAGTGTTTCATTACGAGATCTCCAAACCAGTTGTTGAGCCTAACCAAATTCAGACAAGTGTTTCTCCACTCAAAATTTGTTTAGCCGCAGAAAATATTGTCAGTACTGTGCTGTCAAGCTATGGATTTCCAAATCAACCACACATTAATGAAAGCATGGAAACAATGAAACCATTTTACATATCAAAGCAAGACCCTTTGTCTAAAACATCTGGAGGACAAGAGAATGAGAAAAGTCTGCTTAGAATGTGGGATAAAAGAATCAGCTATATACTTGAAGAAGAAAACAAAAAAGCTGAAGTCAGAAGGGAAGATTTTTCTTTATTGAAAAAATGGGAAAATAAGAGTCACCTGAAAATAAAGACTCTGAAGGAAGTTGCAGTCATTGCTTTTGCTGACCATGAACTAGGTCCAAATGAAATTCATCTGATATCCAGGCATGTCACCACATCTGTGGTCACATATTTTAAGAACTTTGAAACTAGAGGTAAGTAAGAGTGGGCTTAATTTAGAAAGAAAATAATCAGATATATGTAAAAGAGCTCCAGTTCAAGAAGCTTCATTTACTGTTTTCCTGAAAACAACCTTACAGGGAGGGTGTTTAATCACTTCTTAATATAACAGGATACTAAAAAAAAAAAA